>OY744546.1:62179783-62192283 GCA_963556195.1 Sepiola atlantica | reverse complement strand
TTTATATGTATATTTATATATATATATTTAAAATATTTTATATATATATTTATATATATATTTAAAATATTTTATATCTATATTTATATATATATTTAAAATATTTTATATCTATATTTATATATATATGTAAAATATTTTATATATATATTTATATATATATGTAAAATATTTTATATATATATTTATATATATATGTAAAATATTTTATATATATATTTATATATATATGTAAAATATTTTATATATATATTTATATATATATGTAAAATATTTTATATATATATTTATATATATATGTAAAATATTTTATATATATATTTATATATATATGTAAAATATTTTATATATATATTTAAAATATTTTATATATATATTTATATATATATATATTTAAAATATTTTATATATATATTTATATATATATATATATTTAAAATATTTTATATATATATTTATATATATATATATTTAAAATATTTTATATATATATTTATATATATATATATTTAAAATATTTTATATATATATTTATATATATATATATTTAAAATATTTTATATATATATTTATATATATATATATTTAAAATATTTTATATATATATATTTAAAATATTTTATATGTGTATGTCTGTCTTACTATCTCTTATTCTTTGATACATAACTATTTAGCTAGCCTAGGCAAATACACACACACACTAATTAAACCAGATAAAAGCCACTAATAAGACAGATTCAATTTGCTACGACTAAAAATTGATTCAAAGTTTCCCAATTATTCAAGTCATATCTAGAAGCAAGTAAACTTGCCTTCCCTCTTTGGGGAGGAGTAAATTCATTGCTTACTGCCTGAGGCGCCTTGACCGGGGAATGCCAACTGGGCTGCCTAGGCTATTTTTGCTAGGCCAGAGTGCTCCTTCTTTAGGGGCGCTGGCTTTACTCTTCCCCCACCTTCTGACTTTGTGTCACATATTCCTGCGGTGGAAGGAATCAAATACCTGGAGTTGAGTGTTATATTATGCAATGGGCAAGGCCATCCCTATAACAGGCCAGGCGATCATCCAACTGCGAATTGTGAATTTTCTTAGATAATTGATGTAGCAATTAAAAACCGGGGGGGGGGGGGGGGGATTCCCTGTGAGATTTTTTTTTTTTTTTGTTCTATATACCAAATAATAAGAATCACAATGTGATGATATATAAATTTGACAATTATTGGCAATTTTTTACAAATTAAGAGGCGGGTAACTTTGAATAAATGAAGGCATAAAAAAATGGTATTTTTTGAATAAACAAGGCTGTCAATATGATAAGAAAACCTTGAAAAAAAATTGAGTGGAACTTTCACAAATTTATAAAATTAACTTGCAAATTTGGCTTAATTAAAACAGTGTGAGCTTCAAAAGGTATTTCACTCATGGTTCAATCCGCTACCTGTATAATAGTCAAATACATCCTAAGATGGGGAGGTACTGGTGCCCCATTTGGGGAGGTACTGCTCAGAGCACCTTTTCCTGCAAAGTGGGAGATCTTCTCTTCTCTACAGTCTCTTTCTCAGAGAAGAGACGTTGCTAGTCTCTCTCTACTCTATTGACTGAGATTTAATCTGTTTTCCCCCTGTAAAACAAACCAAACCAAACTTTTCCTCTTATTTGCCCCAAACGAGGAATATTGTCACTGAAACATAAGGGGCTACTGTGATAGGGGCTAGATTTATAGTTACGGTGGGGAAACCTGGGTGAGGAGTTGGACAGCAAGATGTTTGTTCACATTGCATTTAAATTTCTGCATCTTGGTACAGTTGGGGAAACGGTAAGCAGGAAGCAGAATTCCAAAGTCCGAAGAAAAAAAGGTATTATGAGTAGAAAGTCTTCCATTATCTAGGGACTTCTATAGTGAAGGGGTGGGATTTTGCTGCTGGTCGATGGGTCAGATTTTCGTTTAGGGAATACAAATGGAGTACATTAATCAGATCACATTCAGTTAAAATACTAGTAAAACAAGGAGAGATGCGACAGGAGCTGGAATTTAGCAGACAGTGCGGGACCTATTAGGTTAGAAATTATTTTTTGTACCCTGTTTAAGAGGAGAGGTTATTGGCTGGTGCACCAGTCCAAATGTGGCAACAATACTCCATACACGAGTGAATGGTGGCTTTGTAGAGATATAGGATATTGGCAGATGGGATAAGTTTCTAGCCTGGTAGAGGGAGCCTACCGTCATTGCAGCAGACTTGGCTACATCTATGTATTTATTCAATTTCATGTTATCTGAGAATGTCAGTCCAACGAGTTAGAATGTCGGACTCTGGAAGAGTGCTATTGGTCATGACAATCGATGGTTAGAAAGGTTTCTTATCGTTGTTTAAGGAAAGAACCTTTGTGTTCGTAGAATTAAATGTGACCATCCAGTTTTTTTTGTTTTTTTGTCCCATTCTATTACAGACTGGAGGTCATTTTCTAAGGGTTCAGCCATTGCCTTGCATGTGTGGACATTCAATTTGACCTCATGTGAGGGTATAGAACGTGGTTTCATCAGCAAATACACCCATCTCAAACACAATATCTTTGCAAAATATAAACAATTGTACCAAATTTATTTTGGTATCACGATTAGTCACCAAATTATGACTGTTCAAAGTTTGTTGGAAATTAGAAAGTTTTCCGCTTTGTGTACCATTTGTCCAGAAGCCAAATTTCATGGTGAATAACTAAAAACGCAGGCTTCAAACGAGTGAAAAAAACTTACAAATGTAATGTCATCTTGTGGTGAATAAAAATTAATGACAGGATGCTATGATTTATGATTTCATGATATGATATGATATGATTTTTATTTTTTTAAGAGGTAATGGAATTTGGGACAATATTTAGTCTGGTTTGATGTTATCATCAAACCAGCCTAAATATTGGACCAAATTTGATTACCCCTAAAAATAAAATCAACCAAAAATGACATGGAAGCTCAGCTCTGACTTTTCATATAAGATTCATCTCAAAAGCCAACACATTAAATCTTCTAAATAGGAATGCCGTGTCATTTTAGATATACCCAAGTATTTAAATAAAAGGCTTTGTTGGTCTGTTAGGTTTAAGTTTAAAATATTGTGGACAAGATTCTAACACTTGACATGGAATTTGCAACTTATTAGATACGTTACATGTTTATATAAATCTGCGGAAATTTTGTTCAATAAAATTTACAGTGTAAAAGACCTAGATAAATACTTTCTCGTCTGTCGGTGTCTTTTTATCCCGTTTGTCTCTGTGTCCCGTCCTGTGTGTGTGCATGTCTTAGCATATTTTGCATCCTGTCCTTCTGTGAGTATGTGTCTTTGCGTCGCGTCCTTTTGTGAGTTTGTTTCTTTGCACCTGGTCCTTCTGTGAGTGCATGTCTTTGCGTTCCATCCTTCTGTGAGTGCACGTCTTTGCGTCTCGCCCTTTTGTGAGTGCACGTCTTTGCGTCTCATCCTTCTGTGACTGCGTTTCTTTGCATCCAAATCATTCTGTATGTGCATGTCTTTGCATCCTATCTATCTGTGAGTGTGTTTCTCTGCATTCCCGTCCGCCTGTGCATACAGGTCTCTGCATCCCCCCCCCCATCCGTCTGTTGCCATTCGTCTCTATATTCTCTGTTAATGTTCGTCTTTTTATCCTGTCTGTCTTTGTCTACATAAAAACACAGCTATGAACCACAGACTGCATTTCAAAATACACACAAAATCTGATCAACAATGACGAAATTGATTAATTGATCTACACTTGAATAATCGATTATTGTTGTCATCGTCACATTTTATTTCCCTTTCACTCGCTCACGACTAAATGATGACAAAATTATATATTTTATGGGTTTTTTTTTCTCTTTCTAAGTGGATTTCAGTAAAATGACCTACATTAGTAAGTACTAAGAAGTACTAAATAGTATAATATACGCCCCTCACACACACACACACACACCGACAAACACTGTTTACTGCAGTTTTAAAAGCAGTATCATAAGTCGGCACATATATTGACAAAATATCGCCACAAACCCATTACCCTCCCCCACCACGTACGTATAAATGTCTATATTAGGTGTACTCATGACCCATTGGGTCACAGCAACTACCATTATTTATTCTACTTTGGTTTCATTAAAAATGCATAAACTGTGACGTCATAGCTGTTAAGACATTCCTCTTGCATAACTAAAAATAACAACTGTTTACTTCTGTTGTTGTTATTATTATTAGTAGTAGTGGTAATAGTAGTAGTAGTATTATATAAATACAGACTTATTATTTTGTCTGCTAATTTTAATACGTGTTTGTGTACAGACACATTTTTGTAAATTAGACGACAACAAAAACGTCACTCTTTCTCTGAATGTTCACAGCGACATAAATAAGGAATATGAGAGCGGTTGAATCAACATAGAGTTAGAGACGGCAAGAGAAATAGATAGATAGCTAAGAGAAAGGTGGACGACTTAAGTTAATTATGAATTATGACTAATTAGAACAATTGAAAATAAAATTTTTTTTTTTTTTTTAATATAACTCAATCCCAGAACTAAGGTATATTTTAGCATGTATTTTGTGTTATTAAAGTAAATAGGAAAAAAACAAACTTAGGAAAACAAACGTTGATGATTTCTCATTTAGTACGATAATAGACATATATGAGCCAAAAAAATAAGTCGAACCCCGCCAGATTTTAATCCAACCCACGTTTGATATAATTTTAGAAATATTTTGTTTGGGAATTTTTTAGATGAGGATTCATAATTTGGATTATTCGGACTACTGTTCTCATCTTGGATGTTATTCTCACAACGTTTCGGCCGATGTAACCTCCGACTTTCTTTAGGTGCGTCTTGTCGAATTCTGGAATCTGTACAGAATTTTGAACAGAACTCTTGATTTAATCCACGGGGATAGCTTGCTATTGTTCCATCAGCCATGATAATTGTATTCTTAGTATCGCCCGCACTGAGGATCGAACCTTCAACCTCCAGAAGACTGTCACTTAGAACTGAGATGTACGCACAGAAAGATGGGACAATACGTAGGAAGACGAGACGTTTAAAACAAGAATAGGTCGAAGGCTCCTAAAATTAATACTTGAAGGAAGAGGAGAGGGTTATATTTTGATTCTTACTTTTCAACAAATTTACTCTTAAAAAATAGGACCCACCACATCCCTCCCTTCCTTTCATTTATAAACCATGAAATGTAAACGTTTATGGCCTGTCCTATTAATGTGCTAACCCTAACCCTAATCCAAACCATAAATGCATAGGTTTCTAGGGAGTGGTTGACTTGGCATCGCATATGTGCACCTTTTCTTTCTGACAATAAAAATTGTCAATGATAAAAATTTTTAAACTTGCACTTTTCTCCCCAGGGAAAATGTACTTCCTACCACCTTAATATTTCCTCAACCACCTTAACATTCGGTGGTTAAATTTCTTAAACCACCTCAACATTCGGTGGTTAAAAAAATTAATTGAGATTTGCTTTTCTAGCTTTCTCCACTATAGAAAAATTACCACAGAAATGCTAAGTTGAAGAAAAAGTTTGTGGCCGCTGACTCGTTGTGTGGCGTCCCGTCCATCTGTGCATGCGTGTGTCCTTGCGTCCTGTCCGTCTGTGCATGTGTGAATCTTTGCATCACATCTGTGTGTGCCTTTGCACTCTGTGAATTTGTCTTTGCATCCTGTGTGTCTTTGTGTCTCATCCATACTGCAAGTGTGTCTTTGTGTCCCGGCCGTCCCCCGCGAGCGCTTGTCTTTGTGTCCCGGCCGTCCCCCGCGAGCGCTTGTCTTTGTGTCCCGGCCGTCCCCCGCGAGCGCTTGTCTTTGTGTCCCGGCCGTCCCCCGCGAGCGCTTGTCTTTGTGTCCCGGCCGTCCCCCGCGAGCGCTTGTCTTTGTGTCCCGGCCGTCCCCCGCGAGCGCGTGTCTTTGTGTCCCGGCCGTCCCCCGCGAGCGCGTGTCTTTGTGAATAATTGAAGAAAAGATCAAATATAAAGATCTAGGGACAGTGATGCCTTCTCTCCTCGGTTTTTCATCCTCTTCGAGCCTTCACAACCATTTTCTTCGGTTCCAACCAATGCTGGTGCTGATGCATTTTTATTTTTTATTGTTTTTGTTTTATTTTCATTATCTCATGTATTTCTCTGCTGTCAACAATGAAAATATTTTTTTCCAAATTCTGAGAATTTTTGAAAGATAAACAAATTCTTCAAAAATTCTTTAATGCTGGTCAGTCATTTAAAACCTCCAAGAATAAAAAAACATTTTGTTTTCAAATGTATGAAAACTTTATATTTATTAAAACTTTCAATTGGTCTTAAAATTCTATCAAATAGAATCATTTAAAAAAAAAAAAAAAAAAAATTCATGAAAAATTATCAGGAAGACGTGGCGTTGCCCAGGATTCCAGATGAATCTTATGTCCTCCTGCCATCCAGCCTAAAACATCATATTACATTTTATTATATTCAATTTTTGAGGTGGGGCCCGTAAAGTAAACAAAGAATCGCCTGTGCTATGCATAAAAACCTCAACCGGCAAAAGGTGTAATGTACTCTAGTTTTGAATATTAAAAAGTGAGATGCAGTGGAGCTGATTTGAACCCTCAACCCTCCGGTTTACAAACGATTCATCATTTCGAGCTCTATATAAGGTGGATGATTCGCCTGTTCGTCGACACCAATACAAGGATGTCGAGAAGAGATTATTTATATTATACAAGCTTATTGAGACAGGTATGTTTAGTGTTAGGAATATAGGCTTATATAGAGACGATGGTTTGGCAGTTATTGAAGATAGTAATGGCCCCATAGTTGAAATGACTAAAAAATTTATCTTCAGAACTATGAAATATTACTATATATATATATATATCTTCAAAGCCTCTTTTAAGTACATCTGGACTTATCTACTTTTGAGCACCTTTTCCAACCTGCCCCCATGCAAAGTGTTTTTATTCACTTTCTACAATTTCACCGAACCTTTTCAACGGAAACTCACCACCCGGACAACTGTATTTCTTTTTCACGAAATTTTCTTTTATTCAGTACGTTTTTTGACAAAAATTATTTTTTAATAATTTAAAAAAAAAAAAAATAAATAATTCTCATATTTTTCAAATATTTGAACTTTGGTTTTTTCGAAAGCCAACTTATCCATCTGTATTTCTCCTCTGATGATAAGATTTCGATCTTTGAAAAGCCTTGGCTTAAGGAAAGGAAAATAAACACTGGTTTATTACTGACAACCTTGCATTGAACAATTGAAATTTGAAATAAATTTGGACAATCGTCACATATTTATCACTCTTTTTTCTTCTATCTCTATATATATATATATATATATATTACTATTTCATGTATCCACATAACATTTTATAAGGAGATATAATTTTTTATGTATCAATGACCACAGAAGTACATTTAAAAACAGAACGTCGAATTAAAACAGCACTAGCAAACCACTGTTTGGAGCTCAAAGAAAATGGGCGCTCACGAATAATTGAATGGAAAATAATAGGACAGGCAAGTACATGTAGAAATTTAGACAACCCGTGTAGATTATGTCTGAGTGAGAAATTTGAAATCCTAAACTTTAAAGACCCCCAAAATCTATTAAACCGTAGAAGTGAGATAGCAAACAGTTGCCTGCACAGAATAAAATTTACCTTAGGCTAACAATACATAAATAAACAAACAAATATGTAAAAAAAAACTAAACTAAACTAAAACCTAACAATTAAAAAACTAAAACCTAAAATAGAAATACAAGGAACCACGTGTTAAAATAAGTTCACCCATTATATTGACGCAACAAAGAAGCAGGATATAGGCTACTCTATAGAAAACAGAACAATAGAACAGGAAGTAACACTAACAAGACATTTGTTCGTGGGAAGCCCAACGATTGGCTGAGAGAACAACAAAGAATCTGATTAGTTAACTAGCAAGACGTGTATATAAAAGCACCCGGCAAAAATAACTCCATGCATTTTAGCCTGAAGATTCCCCCAAGGATGAAACGTGGGAGCCTCTGTGTAGCTTAATTGCCATAAATATATTTTCATAACCTACTATATATATATATATATATATATATAGCATAATATAAAATGAAATAATAAAATAAGGTGCGAATCAAATTTTATTAGAATTCAAAGTTCAGGCACAATATCTTAAAGTCCTTAACTCATGAGTTTTCAAAGATAATTCTTCTCCTCAGAGGACCATTACCGCAGTGGCATCACTGCAGGTGATAAAATTACACTTTGAAAATATATGCAAAAATGCATAAAAGTGTGTATATATATATATATATATATATATATATAAATAATAAGGATGTGTAGTTTGCTTGAAGCATTGTGTGTAATACGTATGTAGAGAAGTATTAGAAGGCTATCACAATGCAACAAATGGAAATATGTCGGCGTTGAGAAGTATGACAAAAACAAGTGTTTATTTTTTTTTTAAATAATATTTTAATTTTATTTTTATAGTAAAACCTACTTGATTAGTCAAAAGTTTTACTAATGTAGTGACCTAGTGATCTAATGTGTGGGACAGTGTTGCATCACTCACATTAGATCATTAGAAGTCCTTACTAATCAAGTTTTACTATAAAAAAAAAACACTTGTTTTTGTTCATACTTCTCAACGCCAGCATATGCTTTTGCCAGCACCTTCGATCTGAATCGGATCAAAGGTGACGGCGAATATACCCAGTTGACAAAGTATGGTGAAACATTTCTTTCTAATGTTAATTTTACTTATTTTTTATTTTGAATAATGAGTTTTAAAATAAGGTTCAAGAACTTCAGAAATCAACTCATTATTCAAATATGAAAAGTGCGTAAAAATAATAGAAACAAATGTTCCGCCATTTTTAGCGTTCCTTTTGCAATTTAATATTTTCTATTATTATTAGCTGACCGAACAACATTCTTAACAAAAATAAATAAACATAAAAATAAGTCTAGATTGTTTTTGTTTTTTTAGTTTAGTTTTTTTTTTTTTTATATCATTACAAATGGAACTTTTAGGTATTTTATATTTATTTTAGACAATTGAACTATTTTAGATTTATGCGGAGAGGTAAAATAGATCTACACTAGACTCGAACAGTTTAAGTATGTTACAAAGACAAATGGTGGCCGTGTGGATGAAGCGTTCACCTACAGCTCACATATTTCAGGGTTCGAATCTCGGTAGACTTTCTTTTTTTATTTTTTATTTACTTTTTTTATTTTTTTTTTACTTTATTATTTTTTTTTTTTTTACTTTCTTTTTTATTTTTTTTTACTTTATTTTTTTATTTTTATTTTTACTTTATTTTTTTTTTTTTTTTACTTTATTTTTTTATTTTTATTTATTTCTTTTTTCTGTTTTTTTCTTTATTTCTTTTTTCTGTTTTTTTCTTTATTTCTTTTTTCTGTTTTTTTCTTTTTTTTTCTTATTCTTTTTTTGTTTTTTATTTTTTTTTTTCGTTTTTTTTTTTTTTTTTTCGTTTCTTTTTATTTTTATTTTTCGTTTTTTTTATTCTTTTTTTTTTTCCTTTTTTTTTTAAATCTTTTTTTGCTATATATAGTGTTCCAGTTATTTCCTAACCAATATCGATCATAATTATAAACTTGAATAATACACTTTTTAAAAAAATATTTTTGGGGGCGATTTAAAATAAATTTTAAAAAAAGAACATCAAATAAAAACAAACTTTTATTTGAACTGATGTGCAGAAGAGAAAAGTTTGAGAAAGCTGGTACGTCAACTAGTATATACATGATCTAAAGTTTAAAAACTTAGTTTTAAATGGATTCTTTACGTTCTTATTAGTAATCAGAAGAGGAGATTGCTGATGATGTCATGGTTACCGACACGGACTTTGAAATCAATGAACCGAAATCGGATCCAGTCAGAAGTATTATATTCGCTCATGCATGAATATGACCTATCCAACCATCACTACCACCATTGTTACTACTACGGGTAAAATAGCAGCTCTTCGTCAATTAATCGTTAAAACAAAAGGTGATTGTATTTCAGCGTTGATTAAATGCACAAAAAATTGCCATTCTCGAAACCAATTAGATTGGACGCAATTGGTTTTCTCTTTTGTTAAGCACAACAATGCTTTTTACGTTTTAAATTGTTGTAAAATTTAATGTTCTGCATAGCATTGTGTTGGGTCTGTCATGCTTTGGTATGAAGTAGTATTTTCTTTGGTCTGTCATGCTTTGGTTTGAAGTAGTATTTTCTTTGGTCTGTCATGCTTTGGTTTGAAGTAGTATTTTCTTTGGTCTGTCATTCTTTGGTTTGAAGTAGTATTTTCTTTGGTCTGTCATGCTTTGGTTTGAAGTAGTATTCTCTTTGGTCTGTCATTCTTTGGTTTGAAGTAGTATTCTCTTTGGTCTGTCATGCTTTGGTTTGAAGTAGTATTCTCTTTGGTCTGTCATGCTTTGGTTTGAAGTGGTACTCTCTTTGGTCTGTCATGCTTTGGTTTGAAGTAGTATTCTCTTTGGTCTGTCATGCTTTGGTTTGAAGTGGTATTCTCTTTGGTCTGTCATGCTTTGGTTTGAAGTAGTATTTTCTTTGGTCTGTCATTCTTTGGTTTGAAGTGGTATTTTCTTTGGTCTGTCATGCTTTGGTTTGAAGTGGTATTCTCTTTGGTCTGTCATTCTTTGGTATGAAGTAGTATTCTCTTTGGTCTGTCATGCTTTGGTTTGAAGTGGTATTCTCTTTGGTCTGTCATGCTTTGGTTTGAAGTGGTATTCTCTTTGGTCTGTCATGCTTTGGTTTGAAGTGGTATTCTCTTTGGTCTGTCATGCTTTGGTTTGAAGTAGTATTCTCTTTGGTCTGTCATGCTTTGGTTTGAAGTAGTATTCTCTTTGGTCTGTCATGCTTTGGTTTGAAGTAGTATTCTCTTTGGTCTGTCATGCTTTGGTTTGAAGTAGTATTCTCTTTGGTCTGTCATGCTTTGGTTTGAAGTAGTATTCTCTTTGGTCTGTCATGCTTTGGTTTGAAGTAGTATTCTCTTTGGTCTGTCATGCTTTGGTTTGAAGTGGTATTCTCTTTGGTCTGTCATTCTTTGGTATGAAGTGGTATTCTCTTTGGTCTGTCATGCTTTGGTTTGAAGTAGTATTCTCTTTGGTCTGTCATTCTTTGGTTTGAAGTAGTATTCTCTTTGGTCTGTCATTCTTTGGTTTGAAGTAGTATTTTCTTTGGTCTGTCATTCTTTGGTTTGAAGTAGTATTCTCTTTGGTCTGTCATTCTTTGGTTTGAAGTAGTATTCTCTTTGGTCTGTCATGCTTTGGTTTGAAGTAGTATTCTCTTTGGTCTGTCATTCTTTGGTTTGAAGTAGTATTTTCTTTGGTCTGTCATTCTTTGGTTTGAAGTAGTATTCTCTTTGGTCTGTCATTCTTTGGTTTGAAGTAGTATTTTCTTTGGTCTGTCATGCTTTGGTATGAAGTAGTATTCTCTTTGGTCTGTCATGCTTTGGTTTGAAGTAGTATTCTCTTTGGTCTGTCATTCTTTGGTATGAAGTAGTATTCTCTTTGGTCTGTCATTCTTTGGTATGAAGTAGTATTTTCTTTGGTCTGTCATTCTTTGGTTTAAAGTAGTATTCTCTTTGGTCTGTCATTCTTTGGTTTGAAGTAGTATTTTCTTTGGTCTGTCATTCTTTGGTTTGAAGTAGTATTTTCTTTGGTCTGTCATGCTTTGGTATGAAGTAGTATTCTCTTTGGTCTGTCATTCTTTGGTTTGAAATAGTATTCTCTTTGGTCTGTACTTTCTTTGGTTTGAAGTAGTATTTTCTTTGGTCTGTCATTCTTTGGTTTGAAGTAGTATTCTCTTTGGTCTGTCATTCTTTGGTTTGAAGTAGTATTTTCTTTGGTCTGTCATTCTTTGGTATGAAGTAGTATTCTCTTTGGTCTGTCATTCTTTGGTTTGAAGTAGTATTTTCTTTGGTCTGTCATTCTTTGGTTTGAAGTACTATTTTCTTTGGTCTGTCATTCTTTGGTTTGAAGTAGTATTCTCTTTGGTCTGTCATGCTTTGGTTTGAAGTAGTATTTTCTTTGGTCTGTCATTCTTTGGTTTGAAGTAGTATTTTCTTTGGTCTGTCATGCTTTGGTTTGAAGTAGTATTCTCTTTGGTCTGTCATGCTTTGGTTTGAAGTAGTATTTTCTTTGGTCTGTCATTCTTTGGTTTGAAGTAGTATTCTCTTTGGTCTGTCATTCTTTGGTTTGAAGTAGTATTCTCTTTGATCTGTCATTCTTTGGTTGGAAGTAGTATTTTCTTTGGTCTGTCATGCTTTGGTTTGAAGTAGTATTCTCTTTGGTCTGTCATGCTTTGGTTTGAAGTAGTATTTTCTTTGGTCTGTCATTCTTTGGTTTGAAGTAGTATTTTCTTTGGTCTGTCATTCTTTGGTTTGAAGTAGTATTCTCTTTGGTCTGTCATGCTTTGGTTTGAAGTAGTATTCTCTTTGGTC
>OY744546.1:62094783-62174783 GCA_963556195.1 Sepiola atlantica | reverse complement strand
GAGTTGAGAATTTAGAACAGAATCGGTAATTGCATCGGAGTTGAGAATTTAGAACAGAATCGGTAATTGCATCGGAGTTGAGAATTTAGAACAGAATCGGTAATTGCATCGGAGTTGAGAATTTAGAACAGAATCGGTAATTGCATCAGGGGGGGGGGGGATATTGGAATTGTCCCATTGGTAATAAACACTCAAGTATATATGGTCAGAAGTAAGGACTTTTAATTTCTCCTTTTGTTTTAAGGGATCAAGTAGTTGGTATGTGTCGACTACCAATAGTTCTTTTGATTTTGAGGAACTGTATATATAGTCACGTAATAATAACAATGCTCAGAGTGTCTAGTCGACAAGTGGCAAGAAAGAGTGTATGTGTTTTGCTTCATGGCTGTCTGGAAACTCTGTCTTGTCTGCGAACCGTGAAGTTCTCAGGGTGGAGTGCTAAAAAGGTCCAGTAGAAATTGTCATGCCGAATCGCCTGATTGGTCATTATGTAACCAAACAACCTCATTAAGGTTGCTCTCCGCCAGAGGAAATAGATACCAATATTTATCACTGTTAAAGGTTTACTGAACTTCATGGGCTATTTTCATGCATAATATCCGAGGGTGACATGGTCCTAGCTGGACGTAATTACTTCACGTATTGACCCTTTAGTGTTTTTTTTTTAGTTTCAGACCCCTGATCTAATCCAACTTTTACAGATCTGTAGTTTTGATAATATTTCTGAAGAATTGATGTTTCTCGAAACTTTATAGTTTGTTTTTTTGTTTGTTTTCGTCTTTTTCTTTATGAAGGTGCCGATCCTGTCGAAATCTCGTTGAGGGAACGCTTCAAGAAGCTTGAGAGTAGTTTCGAAGGATTCAGTGACCTGAAATATGTTGGGGTGCAGACACAAGTGCCGCCAACTGACTTCAGAAGTTTACGTCAAGTTGTTAAAGAGCAGCTAAACAATCGATCCATACGTTCACCTCGAAAACCCGAAATTATTTTCAAAGTCCTTAAGGTAAATAAAATCTTTTCTTATTTTTTATTTTTTATTTTTTTTTTTATAAAGTTTTATGACCTTATATGACCTTATATGACCTTATATGACCTTATATATTAAGTACTTCAATGGATTGTGCTCTGATAAGCTTGCTGCTCTGGTACCCCGACGACGTAAATTCACTAGACCAACCCGACAATCTGCCAAATCCCATCCATTCACTGCGGAGGTCCCCAGATGCTGAAGAGCTTTCTACTCCAAAAGCTTCTTTCTTAGACTCTGGAACTCCCTCCCTGTTTCCTGTTTTCCTGACGGTACTGACATGCAGAAATTTAAAACTAATGTAAACAGACATCTCGCTGTGCAGCTCCCAATTTAGGTTGACTGCCACCCCCCACCCCCCACCCCCACAAAAAAAAACCTTCATCCTTTTTCTCAGTAGCTCCTTACGTCTACAGTGGCGGCCTGCCTTGTTTGGGGTGAACTATGTTGAAAAAAAAATTTATTTTTTTTAAAGTTAAAAAAAATTTAATTTTTTTTTTTTTATATAAAGTTTCATGACCATATATATATATATATATATATATATATATATATATATTACTAGCAGACCTTGAATTACTGAACTATTTGCTGTTTATGGTTAACAACCGGCGCAAATGCACACAGCATGATATAAATACGAAACAGTAACCAGAAAAGTAAAAAAAAAAAAATAGAAACTAACGAAAATATGAAATTTGCAAATTGCATAACCTTGTTATTTGTCTGAGTGTGGGTTTTTGTTTGGAGGGGGGGGGGGATTACCAGTAAGTAAACCTGAAAATAGTTTGAAAAACGTTTTTCACCACAAATGCTAATTTTCTATCCATGTTCTGAATATCCCTCTCTCTTTACACACTCCCTCCCTCTTTCTGTCTCTCTCCCTCTTTCTGTCTCTCTCCCTCCCTCCTTCTGTCTCTCTCTTTCTTTTCTTGATTCTACAGCTGACCCAATGGGTCACATTTTTTCAGTTACTTATAAACTAAATACTGATATTTTTCAAATTAAAGATTCTCTCTCTCTCTCTCTCTCTCTCTCTCTCTCTCTCTCTCTCTCTTACACACTCCATGGTACTTGACATTACCAGTTGAGCATGGTAGTTGCCATTACCAGTTGAGCATGGTAGTTGACATTACCAGTTGAGCATGGTAGTTGAGCATGGTAGTTGACATTACCAGTTGAGCATGGTAGTTGACATTACCAGTTGAGCATGGTAGTTGAGCATGGTAGTTGCCATTACCAGTTGAGCATGGTAGTTGACATTACCAGTTGAGCATGGTAGTTGAGCATGGTAGTTGACATTACCAGTTGAGCATGGTAGTTGAGCATGGTAGTTGACATTACCAGTTGAGCATGGTAGTTGAGCATGGTAGTTGACATTACCAGTTGAGCATGGTAGTTGACATTACCAGTTGAGCATGGTAGTTGAGCATGGTAGTTGACATTACCAGTTGAGCATGGTAGTTGACATTACCAGTTGAGCATGGTAGTTGACATTACCAGTTGAGCATGGTAGTTGAGCATGGTAGTTGACATTACCAGTTGAGCATGGTAGTTGAGCATGGTAGTTGACATTACCAGTTGAGCATGGTAGTTGACATTACCAGTTGAGCATGGTAGTTGAGCATGGTAGTTGACATTACCAGTTGAGCATGGTAGTTGACATTACCAGTTGAGCATGGTAGTTGAGCATGGTAGTTGACATTACCAGTTGAGCATGGTAGTTGACATTACCAGTTGAGCATGGTAGTTGAGCATGGTAGTTGACATTACCAGTTGAGCATGGTAGTTGACATTACCAGTTGAGCAATATATCAGTTAATGGTGCTTGTTCTTATTTGCCTTTGCCAACATTTTCTTTCCTGTTGTTTTCTTTCTTTCTATAGAAAAGGTGACACGTGTTTACAACCTTGCCAAAACTTGAGCAATTTTAAAGAAACTAAGGCACTTCTCCATGGCACTGTGATTGCAAAGAAACAATAAGAATGCACCGAGAATCTAAGAGACCCTGTGCCAAAAGTTGAATGCTTTAATAATGATATGGTGTTTTTTTCCTGGCGTGATTGTAGCACTTATGAATGCGCGGAGATTCTAAGAGTTTCTGATTTTGAGTATTCACTCCAAAAACGTTAGCCTATTTAAAAGATAAGACTTTTTCTTTTTTCTTTTTTTGTGGCAGTGTGATTGCAGATAAAAAATTTTTTTTAACAGTCACATAAACAATGCCTGTTTCCTTGTGCATTATTAAAGACTAATTTTTTTTTTTTTTTGAGGGGGGGGGGGGGACTTTGTTGTTTGCCAAACAGAAATGAAAGCAATTGCTCCTTTTTTTTTTTTTTTTTTTTTTTAATTCGTTTTTTTTTGGGGGGGGGGGTAATTCAGTTTTTACTTTATTTATTCATTTATTTTTTATCCATTTATTTTTATTTATTTTTTATTTTGTCATTTAAAAACTAAATAACTAATCTTAACATTTCTGTAAACATAGTGATTCACATTTTCTTGCTTTGAATTTTAACCAAATTCAATTTCCTCCCCCAAGGTTGGCCAACTAGTTAGAGTGTGTGTGTGTGGGTGGGGGGCTATTCCGATCAATGAAATTTTGGTTCAATTTCACTCATCATTTCATCCTGCATTGATCGATAGGAGTGAATCTGTTTAATTACTGGGGTCAAATGTTTTTAATATTGTAGTTTTTTTTTATTCTCATCAAATGTTTTGTCATGTCCACCTGACAAAATTATGAAAAGGGGTTTCCCTCAGTTTGGCAAGAGAGATCTTCTGGTTACGTCAGACACTCTGTCTCTTAACACCACTTCTGGGGTATGTTCTCAACCTTGTGTCATACCTTGTTGCTGGTTGTTCTTGTACATGCTCCTGCATGATCTTTCCAGACTGAGGACTTGCTGTTCTGAAATCAAAGCTCTGTATTTATACTTTCAAAAAGACTAACTAAAGACAAACCTGATGGAAAACAGGGGATTTATTCAACGTGATCTTTGTTCCAAAACACTGATAAATGAGGCGGGGAAAGACATAGAGAGAGAGAGAGAGATAATCATTGTTTAATCATATGCTGTCAGCCCATTTCAATTGTACATCTGGACGCCTTGCATGCTTCTCAACAGACTGTCTTCTCTATCATCCTCTATCTTTGAACCATGTGACATCATATCCGTTTCTAGTACATTTCGACCGCCTAAGCAACCTTCAACTCGAGACCATCAAGCTGACTTCGGTTAACCTCTCAGTGGTTTCCATTTCCTATTATTCTCAACTAACTCATTTATATACTATTTGATCTACCTGTTCAATATTCAACATTCTGACTTTGGCAGCTGCACCCAGCCTGTTTAGTAGGACCATTGTCTTTAAATCTAATGCACCAGACATCTCTACGGATATTGTGATGATGTGGTTTTACATGATCTATTACATATGAGTAGAAGCTTTTAGTAAAATGTATTTTATCGTCAAAATATTTTATTACTTTATCTTAAAATAAAAATAACCGATAAAAAATTAATTCTTTGTAATTTGTACTATAATTCATTAAATTACTAAAAGAGTACCTGTTCCGGAATGGGTAAAATTCATTCCCCGAATGGAACAGTTTTGCACCACTTTTATGTCTCCTTACAAAGATTAAAATCAAGATATAATGATACTAAACCTTATATCTAGAATCCTTACTTCAATTTTAATCAAAATCCATCACATTATTTTCATTCTAGAAAATATCTAAAATTTAAGACTTAAGCTTGAGGGGTCTTATGAAGAAATTAAAATTCAGGGAATCTTGCTTAATTGATGTCGAATTACTATGGATCAAATTTAATGCAAATCTGAAATATTTTGATTTTTTTAAATGGGGAGGTTGTGCCTATATTGTTCCCCCTAAAAACCCTTCGAAATTTGGGGGAATATTTATTAATTTATGTTTAATACCTATAGTTATGATTTCACAAAAATTATCTGAATTTTCACTAAAGGTTTCTAACCTTTTTTTTACCCCTATTGCATAAAACTAAATTAAACTAAATATACCCCACATTTGGACCCCTTACACCTATCAGATGTGTTCTAAAATTCATAATGATCGGTTAATTAGTTATGGGGTGAATCCTGTACATACAAATATACAAACATATACACATACCTAACTTTATATAAAAAGAGATTATGGGTAGGTTGAAAGATGATCAGTTAATTAGTTTAGGAGTGAATCCTGTACATACAAATATACAAACATATACACATACCTAACTTTATATAAAAAGAAATTATGGGTAGGTTGAAAGATGATGATCAGTTAATTAGTTTAGGAGTGAATCCTGTACATACAAATATACAAACATATACACATACCTAACTTTATATCAAAAGAGATTATAGGTAGGTTGAAAGATGATCAGTTAATTAGTTTAGGAGTGAATCCTGTACATACAAATATACAAACATATGCACATACCTAACTTTATATAAAAAGAGATTATGGGTAAGTTGAAAGATGATCAGTTAATTAGTTATGGGGTGAATCCTGTACATACAAATATACAAACATATACACATACCTAACTTTATATAAAAAGAGATTATGGGTAGGTTGAAAGATGATCAGTTAATTAGTTATGGGGTGAATCCTGTACATACAAATATACAAACATATACACATACCTAACTTTATATAAAAAGAGATTATGGGTAGGTTGAAAGATGATCAGTTAATTAGTTTAGGGGTGAATCCTGTACATACAGATATACAAACATATACACATACCTAACTTTATATAAAAAGAGATTATGGGTAGGTTGAAAGATGATCAGTTAATTAGTTTAGGGGTGAATCCTGTACATACAAATATACAAACATATACACATACCTAACTTTATATAAAAAGAGATTATGGGTAGGTTGAAAGATGATCAGTTAATTAGTTATGGGGTGAATCCTGTACATACAAATATACAAACATATACACATACCTAACTTTATATAAAAAGAGATTATGGGTAGGTTGAAAGATGATCAGTTAATTAGTTATGGGGTGAATCCTGTACATACAAATATACAAACATATACACATACCTAACTTTATATAAAAAGAGATTATGGGTAGGTTGAAAGATGATCAGTTAATTAGTTATGGGGTGAATCCTGTACATACAAATATACAAACATATACACATACCTAACTTTATATAAAAAGAGATTATGGGTAGGTTGAAAGATGATCAGTTAATTAGTTTAGGAGTGAATCCTGTACATACAAATATACAAACATATACACATACCTAACTTTATATAAAAAGAGATTATGGGTAGGTTGAAAGATGATCAGTTAATTAGTTTAGGGGTGAATCCTGTACATACAGATATACAAACATATACACATACCTAACTTTATATCAAAAGAGATTATGGGTAGGTTGAAAGATGATCAGTTAATTAGTTATGGGGTGAATCCTGTACATACAAATATACAAACATATACACATACCTAACTTTATATAAAAAGAGATTATGGGTAGGTTGAAAGATGATCAGTTAATTAGTTATGGGGTGAATCCTGTACATACAAATATACAAACATATACACATACCTAACTTTATATAAAAAGAGATTATGGGTAGGTTGAAAGATGATCAGTTAATTAGTTATGGGGTGAATCCTGTACATACAAATATACAAACATATACACATACCTAACTTTATATAAAAAGAGATTATGGGTAGGTTGAAAGATGATCAGTTAATTAGTTTAGGAGTGAATCCTGTACATACAAATATACAAACATATACACATACCTAACTTTATATAAAAAGAGATTATGGGTAGGTTGAAAGATGATCAGTTAATTAGTTTAGGGGTGAATCCTGTACATACAGATATACAAACATATACACATACCTAACTTTTTATAAAAAGAAATTATGGGTAGGTTGAAAGATGATGATCAATTAATACGCAAGAAATATAAGACGATGGAGAAGGATGAGAACTCAGATGTGGAGAAAGTATACGGGGATGGCGAAGCTATTGAATTTGTATATAAGCTTGGTGATACCATTGGAGCACAGGGATGAACAGGTGCTACTGTGATCGTAAGAGTTAGAAATGGATGGAGTAAGTTCAAGGAACTTGTGCCATTATTAACGAGAAAAGCATTACCGCTGTCGACCAAGGAAAGGTATCTAGCATGTGTACGCAGTGTGGTGATATGCCGTTAAAGTGATGTGGTATTTGTGAGTTGTGAGGCACGAATATAAAGAATGAATTCGATAAAAACGCTTCTGTATAGATCAACAATAATTTATTACAAACCCTAACCCTAACCCTAACCCTTATCCTGACCCTAACCCTTTAATTTTCCTCTCCAGTCGATGCCGATCATCTAAACCAGGGGCGGGCAACCTCCGGCCCGCGGGCCGCATGTGGCCCACAAAGGCTTAGCGTCTGGCTCCCAACCCTGCTATGCTTTATTATTGCAATCCGGCCCGCGGACCTCACAGTAAAACTCATATCATTTTGTGACATAGATTTGGCCTGAGATAAAAATAGAAAAAGAGAAAGAAAGAGGCAAGGAGGAAACGAGAGACGAGGAAAGGACATAAAACAGAGAACCTATGTGAGGTGTGTCAAAACGAATGCTGGATCAACTTGCTACTTCCCCCGTCCCTTTTTTTTATGATTCCAAAATGGCTCTTCGTCGGCGCCTTTTATAACATCACATACAGAGTCTCTTGAGAAAAAATATCAGATTTGTAGTGTTCAATGCAATTTTTGTACAATTTATTCATGTAAACAAAATATAATAATTCTGAGATTTCGTTTTTCACTCCGGCCTGCGATCTCCTTCCTAAAGTCTCATCTGGCCCTAACTCTGAAAAGGTTGCCCGCCCCTGATCTAAACCTTAATCCTAACCCTAAACCTATATGAACTCTGACTTTGGATAAAAACACAACGTGGCAAAGCCAGGACCAATCAACTTAGACGCTTCTGGCATATGTCGTCCTCATCAGAGGAGCGGAACCATCCGTTGATGTTGGATCCCCGAGAACTAGCCCGAACTTGGCTGGAGGCATATCAACCCTTGCAGAGAGCGTGAAAAGGTAGCCCGCTGGTGGTACCTGTTGAAGTCACACACACACACACACACACTTACAAAGGGAGAATAGAAGGTTATAATGTAACTACATTTATTATATATTTACGACTGAAAAAAAAAATTTATAATTAGGATCTAATTAATTGTACGTTACTGTGCGACATTTCCAATCCAAAATTTCAGCTGACTGGAATGCAAGAGACATAACTTTTGTTTTCCAAAATGCACTTTATCTCAAGAGAGATAACAAAAGACAAAGAGTTTCTTTCCTTTTAAATATAAAATGTTTCATTATTACTTTTAGATTGTATGTAGCCACTTAACAACCGTAAAACAAACCAAACTTAATTTTTGGTATAAGTTTTATTATTCTAAAGCAAATCATATTCTTAAAATAATCGTAAACAAAAAATGTGCCGCCAAAATGGTTGATTTATTTTTCGTCCAAGAAGTTGCCAGCCGAGTAGAGATCACAAAGGCTATCAGTGATGACCGCCATCTCCTTCATGGACGTGAACCAACAGTCCAACGACTGAAGTCAAGGAGAAGCTTCCTCAGCCATGTCGAACCCCTAACAATGTCTCGGGAAGAGATGAGACTACAGCTGTGGACCATACAACTAGATAATACCCCCTCCTCCGACATGGGAATTCCCCCTTCTGATACCCTCCCTCCTTGTTCAGAGGCACCCTAGGTCCAGTGGAAAACACTCAACTGCCTGAGAACAGGAATGGGGGCGATCAAAAGTTGCTATGAGTAGATGGGGCTACAAAACTGACCCAACCATCTGTGAATATGAAGAGGAGGACCATACGATGCAACACAGCCTGGTCTGCTCTCTACTGTTCTTTGAGATCTTTCAGAGTACAACAATAATGCCAAAGACTGCAGAAAATAATGGGAAACTGTCAGATGATCACATGACACTTCAAAGACATGCAAAGAAGTCCGAGTATTTTGAGGCTTTGACATTTATTTTATGAAAATTGTTTTTTTTTAAGTTGAATTCTTTTTCTTTTTTTTTTTTTTTTTTTCAGGTTTTGAATGGTAAATTTAGTGGTGAGATTGAAAAGCCTGATGCCATCACATTCCCAGACCAATATTTTACTTGTACTACAAAGTGTCTCTCCTGCAAGTAAGTGATTTCTCAAAGAAAGAATTTTTTTTTTAATGAACCCCCCCCCCTTCTCTGTTTGTTGCAGTTTCCCTTGTGGTTGATTTTGTTTCTCTGATCGCCCATTAGCCATTTGTTGTCTTTCTAATGAAGGGAGAGTTTGTTATAACAGCCTGGGTTACGCCTGACTGCTTCTGACTCCTCCAGAAACATGTGTAAAAGTTATTTTGTTCCGAAATTGTCATTAAATCATAACCTGTTTTAATACTTTATTTATTAATAGCTCACTTGGATATTTGAAATTTGAAATGATAAATTTTGAGCTTCATCTTTGCTTTTGGAAATTGATTCCTAGTTGAATTTATCTTAACTATGTAATGCACTTTTATATTATTAACTATATATATATATATATATATATAGGTTTTTATAGGTACACAGTTTTAATAAACAGTGAAATAATGTTGGACACACTGCCATTATTATCTACGAGGATTTATTTTTTTTTTAATGATTTATATTACAAAAGAGGAAAAAAGACAGGAGAAGGAAAACAAAGATGAATCACTTCGTAAACTTTTCTTCTTTTTCTATGAGGATATTTCTTTCTCCTTTTCCAAACGAGTATTGAGAAAAAAAAAAAAAAATGTAAAGAAAATTAAATAAAACTACTGAGACGTCTTTCAGTCGACACTCTTCAAGGTAATCGTCGACTATGAAGGGGAATCACGATTTAATTTTCTTTACCATTTTTTTTTTTTCTCAATACTCGTTTGGAAAAGGAGAAAGAAATATCCTCATAGAAAAAGAAGAAAAGTTTACGAAGTGATTCATCTTTGTTTTCCTTCTCCTGTGTCTTTTTTCCTCTTTTGTAATATAAATCATAAAAAAAAAATCCTCATAGATAACATTATTTCACTGTGTATATATATATATTAGGGTAGGTCGATTTTACACTTTTTTTTAAATATTAAAAAAAGGCACGTTCCGAAAGTTGTATATAGACCTATTAAATACTCATGCAAAAAATTAGATCAAAAACTTCAGCGGTTTTTTGAGCGTTTGGTATCAAAGATCGTAGACAAGAATATACTGAAAATTCCTCGTTTTTGCAAGATTTGCTTGAATATTGGTGTGAAAACCAAATAATTTTAGCATTTAAAAGCAGGGAATGTCCTTTTATTTTATAAAAATGATATGAATTAAAGAAATCTTCAAATTGAAAATTTGCCCCCCCCACCTCATTTTCAGTATCTGCTTTTGTAAACTACCTTTTAACGTTATGAATTAAACAGTAATATTTGAATACCTAAAAAAATGATTTTTTCTGTTATTAGTGAAAATATAACAAGCAAAGAAATAAGGAAAAACCTAACACTATTTTAATGAAGCTTAATATAGAGAGTCAAATTGCTCCATATAAGACCCCTTAGACAAAAATGCTGGTCTCAATTTCTGACTCAAAACTTTGGCTGTAATGTGTTGATGCCTTGCTTCAAAACCATATACAGTTTGTGAAGCTTCTGTTATTAACTTAACTGCCCGTTCCACACCCTGAGAATGTGAGGGCAAATCTGGCAAGTCAAGCTTGGTTCCATTCATCAACGATTCTCGAAGTTCAGATTCAGTAAAATCTTCCGTCATTGGTGGTTCAAAAATGCCGCATAATTTTAAATCTATTAATTGTGTCCAATGTGTGGCATTAAAATTAATAGGTAGTATTCTTTTTAATCTTTTTCTGGTTGACTCCTCACTCCTGAAAGAACAAATTAATTAATTGAATTATTAAAAAATTCCAATCTGTACTGCTTTAATAATTATGGTGAAATTAGATAAAATCTTTAAAAATCATTCTATAAATTGGAATAAATAATTGAGTCAGAGATATATGAATAAATATTACTTACCTAATGGCCAAAATTCTTTTTAAAGTTTCTTCTCTTACTTCAATCTCCTCAGATTTAACCATGGAATATAGAAAGTTTTCAGGCAGTAAACAAAATGTATTACCTTGTATATTTCTAAATGTGATATCTTGGATTTCCTGAGGCTGCTCCTTAATCCTCTGGGTCATATTAAAAATGTGCACTTACTGATTGTGGAATTTACTATTTCTTTTAATTTCAAACCAAAAAGTGGCATACACATTTACAATAAAATTTACTACATAGTGTAGTTTTGTTGTGTGCCTTTGTGGGTATGCACCACGAGTCCATAAACACATAAGCCTGATGGCCAAAGTTAACCATCTTGCTTGGTTTAAAGGACCAATTTTCCAGGAGGCATATCTAGAGTCAACCTTACCTCTAGAAATACCTACTGTGTATTCATAAAGGAGTCTTTGGTCAGAACTAAGATCATGTATTTCATCAATTTTGGAAAATGATATTTGGGGTAAATCATATCAATCATTTGAGCATAATTTCCCCAGAGGGCTACTGAATGTTGTAGGGCCCTTTGCGCAACCATCTATGTTTTTAAAAAGGGCTCTGAAAGGTAGTTCATTATGATGCAAAGAGCAACCAATTGTGTGAAGAGTTTTAAAAAGTTTTTTTTCTAAAATTGCAACCATTCCACCATCGCAACTTGTGTTGGTATTAGTGTTGTCAACAAGTATAGCCTTGATACTGTTCTCACTGTGGAATTCATGCAAAACATCCACCACTTGATCTGCATGAACAGCACCTGTTGCACCACTATTCGGAAGAACTCTATGTGTCAGATATTTACTTTCACATGGTGTTTCTTTTGTAAAAGTTAAATGGTGTTCTGGTCCCTTAGTTTTTTTCATAATTCTCTGTCTATTTTCATCCACAATTTCCTTATACATCAATGTGTCCTTATCCATTCTCCCATCATCTCCAATACATATATTTTAGGTGGGGTAAAAACTCCTGGCTGAAATAGTTTTATTTATCTACCTCCAACAAGGTAAGATGTGACACAAGGTCAGGAAAGTGGGATTAGATAACCCTGCGCTATAGAGGTGAGCACTCTGGCCATTAAAAAATTGACTGGGCAGCCCCGTCGGCATTCCCCTGTAGGGGCGCCTCAGACAGTTAGCAATAAACTTACTCCTCCCCAAAGAGGAAAGGCAAAGCCTGGGAGGATGCACCTCCTAGAATTGCACAGGACGGACAAGCCCCAATAGACGGGCGTAAATCCAGACCCAAAGGCCCGGACGATACCGGTTTATTTGGTGGGGTAAAAACCCCTGGCTGAACTAGATTTTATTTATCTACCCCCAACAAGGTAAGATTGACAAAAGGTCAGGAAAGTGGGATGAGAAAGCCAGTGCTCGAGAGGTGAGCACTCTGGCCATTTAAAAATTGCCTGGGCAGCTTCGTCGGCATTCCCCGGTAGGGCCGCCTCAGACAGTAAGCAATAAACTTACTCCTCCCCAAAGAGGGAAGGCAAAACCTGGGAGGATGCACCTCCTAGAACTGCACAGGACGGACAAGCCCCAATAGACGGGCGTGAATCCAGACCCAAAGGCCCGGACGATACCGGTTTATTTGGTGGGGTAAAACCCCCTGGCTGAACTAGTTTTTATTTATCTAACTCCCACAAGGTAAGGTGTGACAAAAGGTCGGGAAAGTGGGATTAGATAAGCCAGCGCTCGACAATTCAATATATATGTGTGATAATTAAACAGACAATCAACACGGGAAGTCAAATTCGCCCGATGAATTTTCAACCGGTGAATACCATAAAAAATATCCAATAAATAAAACGCCTATGTAAACAAATAATTATTTATATATAACATTAAATATCATAGTGTTTTATTCCTTTTTAATTTGAATATGTACATTTAATTTCTTAAGAAAAATAATAATAAACTTTAAAATATTTATTATTAAGTAATGTATTACTTTTTTTTGTTAAAACCCGGGTTTAATTTAAGGCGACACATCTGCCGGTGAAATCTCGGCAGTGAGAAAAAATCTCGATTTATTTGATCTTAAAGTTGCAATGCTCAAATAAATACAAAATTTTGAAGAAAAATATTTCTTGTGGTAACTTTTGACATTATTTGGCAACTTTCTTCGAGTGCGATAATTTACAGTTTCAAAATCGACCTCCCCTAATATATATATATATATATATATATATATATATATATATATATATATATACACTAGCAGGAATACCCAGTATTGCCCATCGGTAATAAGTGTTTGGATTTAATTCTAACAATAATCAATTTTGTACCTCCTCATCGAGTTAAATCACACTAAAAGTTCCCCTCTCTTCAAACACATAATCTTGCTCTGCCAATCTGGATAATTGGATAACCCTAACCCACTGATCATTATGTAGACAGCAAAGAGATTATACTTGACTCGATCCTAAGTCACGTGGGAATCTGAGAAAACGATAAAACCCACACAGCAGCCGAAGTTGCCACCAAAAAATGCCCCCCCTCTCAACAACATATTTACAGTTACATTAAAATAAACGTTCATACATATATTCAAGAGAGAAATGGCAGTTCAACGCATTATTTACAATACCACCAAATCTGGAAGAATGGAAACGGGGGCTGTAGGAAATTACGAAGGGAGGAGGTCACCTTTTTCTGACTACATTTTGGTCATACAAAAGTTAAAGATCCGCCGTAGTGCACAGCTTGTGAGAGAATTTCTTCTTTTTCTTCTGCGTTAATCCCGAGTTTCGTCGAGGTCCGCAATGATGGATTTTTATCTCCACTTGATACGATCACAGACTTGGGCCGGACAAAAGCTGATTCTACGGAGATAATTGTGCGGGGTGTCTGCCTATCTTATCATCAACCTTCCTCTCGGTCGCTTCGTGGCGGCTTTTAATGCAACGGCAAGTTTTGCGACGATGTCAGCGTTGGTCTTCAGCACATGTCCAAACCATCTGAGCCGCCATTCCCTCATCTTGCTCTTGATCGGTGCGATGCTATAGCGCCTCCAGATGTCTTCTATTTATTTATTTATTACTGACTTTACTCGCGTTCAACAAAGATACAACATTAACATCATGAAAGAATTGTTTGATGACCTTAGGGTAGAACTTAGTGTCCTTTTTGAAGACAGTAGGCCTGTACTAAAAAATCTAGTATTTACAAGCAAAATAAATAAAAAATAACAAATATTTGAATAAATAAACAAAATATAACATCACTCTGAAAACCAACAGAAATCGTATACAAAATAAACAGACATTTTTCTTCTCATTAAAATTTTGAATGTTTGTGTTTGTCTCCTTGTTCATTGCTAATGGTATTATAACTTTATAACGTCTGACATTGACCGGCTGGAGTTATATATTTTTTACTCAATTCAACTTACTATGTTATCTGTTTTAGCAGTTATAATTAGGTCATCTCAGACAAAAGCACATATACACATAGCACCAGCAGCATCTTTCTTTAGTTATCGTCAATCAAGTAGTAACAGGCAGTTTGTCTATTTGCAACATGAACCTGATGGCGTCTTTCGACTGTGAAGTATCATCATCATCAGTAAACAAAAAACTTGCAGTGAAATTCAGACAACATTTACGACCTTACAAAATATCATATGTACGTGACACATTGCCGAACTAAGACCAGAGCGATGACTACAAACAACTCTAAGTATTTTCAGTTATCATCAGTTTAATTTAATTCTTCATTGCTTATTATAACGTCCGACGTTCCCCGGCTGGAGATGAGATCAGTTATATATTTATAATTAATTTAACTGTTTTTTGATTAAAATTGTATTATTTTATGAATTTCTAAGGTCGTTTATTAAAAAGTTTTGTAAATGAAAGAAAAAAAAAATTTAATATACCCTCCTTTTTTTTAGAAAAAACAAACAACTCAGGATTATTATAGGTTTGTTTACAGATGCCATGTGCGTGTGCGAAGGTCAACTGGTGAAGACCTTAATGTGTCCCATTCAATTGTCTTCTATCTTGGGGTCCTTGAAACCTAATTGATCCGATGGTTTCGTGAAGATTGTTTGGGAACTTGAAACTTTTACTAAGAATTTTTTTTTTTTTTTTTTAATTAAAATTTTAATGCTTGATTTTTAAATCCTGTTTTTATTTGGGGTTTTTTTAATTAAAATTTTAATGATTAATTTTTAAATCCTGTTTTTGTTTGTTTTTTTTTTAATTAAAATTTTAATGATTGATTTTTAAATCCTGTTTTTGTTTGGGTTCTTTTTAATTAAAATTTTAATGATAAATTTTTAAATCCTGTTTTTGTTTGGGGTTTTTTTTTAAATTTAAATTTTAATGATTAATTTTTAAATCCTGTTTTTGTTTGGGTTTTTTTTTTAATTTAAATTTTAATGATTAATTTTTAAATCCTGTTTTTTTGTTTGTTTTCCCTCCATATTTTCAGGGGCCGGTGCATCCGGAGTATGAATCACGATATTGATCACGTTCACCACGAAACCGAAAAGGGAAGGAACTGTCAGTTTCAGCATCAGTATGAAAACAAAGTCTACTTGTGCAAGGTAAAAAAAATAAAATAAAATAAAACCCATATATGTAATTGAATCGCTACACAAATGCAATCACATTTCGGTCTCATATCACATCTAGCTTTTAATTTGTCGATTGAACTTAACCCCGACTCACTTTTTTTTTTAATTTACTAGAGAACTTGTTCCGTCAAAAAAAATGTTTTTATTTTTCAAACAAATAAATCAAGCATTGAAAAAAAAATGGGGAAACTTTTTCTCTCATAATCAAAAATATTTCACTTTAAAGAATGTTTTTATTTTTCAAACAAATAAATCAAGTATTGAAAAAAAAAATGGGGAAAATTTTTTCTCTCGTAATCAAAAATATTTCACTTTAAAGAATGTTTTTATTTTTCAAACAAATAAATCAAGCATTAAAAAAAAATGGGGAAACTTTTTCTCTCATAATCAAAAATATTTCACTTTAAAGAATGTTTTTATTTTTCAAACAAATAAATCAAGCATTAAAAAAAAAATGGAAACTTTTTCTCTCATAATCAAAAATATTTCACTTTAAAAAATGTTTTTATTTTTCAAACAAATAAATCAAGTATTGAAAAAAAAGGGAAGCTTTTTCTCTCATAATCAAAAATATTTCACTTTAAAAAATGTTTTTATTTTTCAAACAAATAAATCAAGTATTGAAAAAAAAAATGGGGAAACTTTTTCTCTCATAATCAAAAATATTTCACTTAAAAGAATGTTTTTAGTTTTCAAACAAATAAATCAAGTATTGAAAAAAAATGGGGAAACTTTTTCTCTCATAATCAAAAATATTTCACTTTAAAGAATGTTTTTAGTTTTCAAACAAATAAATCAAGTATTGAAAAAAAATGGGGAAACTTTTTCTCTCATAATCAAAAATATTTCACTTTAAAAAATGTTTTTATTTTTCAAATAAATCAAGCATTAAAAAAAAATGGAAACTTTTTCTCTCATAATCAAAAATATTTCACTTTAAAGAATGTTTTTATTTTTCAAACAAATAAATCAAGTATTGAAAAAAAAATGGGGAAACTTTTTCTCTCGTAATCAAAAATATTTCACTTTAAAGAATGTTTTTATTTTTCAAACAAATAAATCAAGCATTAAAAAAAAAAGGGAAACTTTTTCTCTCATAATCAAAAATATTTCACTTTAAAGAATGTTTTTATTTTTCAAACAAATAAATCAAGTATTAAAAAAAATGGAAACTTTCTCTCATAATCAAAAATATTTCACTTTAAAGAATGTTTTTATTTTTCAAACAAATAAATCAAGTATTGAAAAAAAAAATTGGGAAACTTTTTCTCTCGTAATCAAAAATATTTCACTTTAAAGAATGTTTTTATTTTTCAAACAAATAAATCAAGTATTGAAAAAAAAATGGGGAAACTTTTTCTCTCATAATCAAAAATATTTCACTTTAAAGAATGTTTTTATTTTTCAAACAAATAAATCAAGTATTGAAAAAAAAAATGAGGAAACTTTTTCTCTCATAATCAAAAATATTTCACTTTAAAGAATGTTTTTATTTTTCAAACAAATAAATCAATCATTGAAAAAAAAAGGGAAACTTTTTCTCTCATAATCAAAAATATTTCACTTTAAAGAATGTTTTTATTTTTCAAACAAATAAATCAAGCATTGAAAAAAAAGGGAAACTTTTTCTCTCATAATCAAAAATATTTCACTTTAAAGAATGTTTTTATTTTTCAAACAAATAAATCAAGCATTGAAAAAAAATGGGAAACTTTTTCTCTCATAATCAAAAATATTTCACTTTAAAGAATGTTTTTATTTTTCAAACAAATAAATCAAGCATTGAAAAAAAATGGGGAAACTTTTTCTCTCATAATCAAAAATATTTCACTTTAAAGAATGTTTTTATTTTTCAAACAAATAAATCAAGTATTGAAAAAAAAAATGAAACTTTTTCTCTCATAATCAAAAATATTTCACTTTAAAGAATGAACAAATTGCATCAAAATAAACTTTATTTCTATCTACTTTACATCAAGCGACCACAAACAATTTTCACTTTTTATATAAATAGAATTATGCACCCTACAGTCTCATATTTTAGTATATATTAAATTGTTTTTATGTAGTTAAAGCCAATTAAATTGTTTTTATGTAGTTAAAGCCAAATAAATTATTTTTTAATATGTATTAAAGCCAATTAAATTATTTTTAATACGTAGTTAAAACCAAATAAATTGTTTTGAACTATTAAAATAACTTCCAACGCTATTAATAATGTTTACCCATTCATTTATTTTTTATTTTATTATCGCTTATGTTCGAATTCATGTCAATCATAAATCTATGACGTCACGCCAAAGCTATAATAATTTAGTTACGGTAATGTTTTAAGCTCTATTTATAAGAAAGCCCAAATTGGTCAGTTTGTAGAACAGCAGACTGAAGATCTGAAGTTTTCAGTTTCGATTTCTGGTCATGGCATCCGCTTTATTTTTTTTAGGAATTTATTATTTAGTATTAAGTACTTAAGATCTCTGATATTTGAAATGAGAGAAATTCCACAATGTATTTATTTTTTAAATTGCGACTGACAAAAAAATTGTGACTGACTGACGAACAAAAGCTCTATTTTTATAAGATACTTCAAGTTTGTCTCAGGGCAGAGGTTTTAAGTTCAATCCTTGTGCTGGCACTTTATCTCTATTTATATAAAGTTAGGTATGTGTATATGTTTATATATTTGTATGTACAGGATTCATTCCTAAACTAATTAACTGATCATTATGAATTTTGGAACCCACCTTCTAGGTGTAAAGGTGAGTAACATGGGCTATATTTAGTTTGATTTAGTTTTATGAAAATTCATGACATCTCCGATTTTTGTGAAATTTAAACAATAGGTATTAGACATCAATTAATAAATATTCCCCAAATTTCAGTTTCTCTGGAGTATCTGCAAGGGTTTTTAGGGGGGGGCATAATATGGACACAACCTCCCATTTGAAAATTCAAATATTTCAGATTTGCATTAAATTAGATCCATAGTCATTGGACACAAATTATGTAAAATTCTCTGAATTTCAATTTTTTTTTTTTTAAGACGCTTAAATTTAAGACATTTTCTAGAATCAAAATCATGTAATGGATTTTGATCAAAATTGGAATACGGATTCTAGACATAAGGTTTAGTATCATTATATCTTGATTTTAATCTTTGTAAGGGGACATAAATGTGTTATAAAACTGTTCTGTTTGGGGAATTAATTTTACCCATCCTGGGACGGGTATTCTTGTAGTCGTGTGTATTATTGTTTATTTCTTTTTTTTCTTTCTTTCTCTTTAACAGCAATGTTACTTTAAAAGCGGCAAGAATATCATTGTTGTTCCCAAAACTTCTGCTTCATCCGATAGCACTTGGTTGGGATTTGCTAAGTATGTTTGGTCTGGGTAAGTAATTTGACCACACCTTTTTCTTTTCTTTGTGTTTCAGATACCCCCGCACATAGTTCCGAGGGAAGGTTTTGTCCGTAGATCGGTCAGTACAGAGAGTACAAAATTCACTTCGCCATCTAGTGGCGGGATGATGTCGCCGCCTACAACCCATTTTCTCATACAAGAAATGTTTCTAATCTTTCTCTGCTCTGTCGTTATTTCCTCGGAAGGTGCTCGACTGAGCTTCGATCTCTCGTTCTGTCCCTGCCCAACATTCACAGCAAAAACTCGTCGAGTCACCGCCACTGCAGCAAACTTTTCATTTCTTTCTCCGTATGCCTAACGTCAAACGGAATTGACGGATTTCGCAATCTAGTTAGGGATGATCTCTTTAAGTTCCTTACAGTCCCTTTTCTCACAGAAGAGACATTGTTAGTCTCTCTCTACTCTATCGTTGTTTCCATGAAAGATACTCGACTGAACTACAATCTCTGGTTCCTCCTTGTACGGCATTCAAAGCAAGAACTCGTCTCCCTACCACAACTGAAAAGAACTTTCCTTTCTTCTTCTGTGTATCTAGCGTCTGGTGAAATTTCCATGAACAAAGTTTATTTCTAAGAACTTCTCATCTGTAGAAAACATTACCATGGGACTGCTTCTCTGCAGACTACAACATGGCTATCATCAAATCCAATGTCAACAAATATTCGGTCATAAACCATGCCCATAAGTAATATTTTCAATCCTCTCGTAATACTCTTCATCATGAAACCGACAATCGATCCATCTCATTAATTCTATCCTCGAATGACTTTTGGCCTTTATAAGGGGTGACTCATTAGTAAAAAAAGAAAATAACAACAAAAATAACTTTGATGCCATACTACTGAGGAAAAAAATTCTATAATAACATCACTGATAAATGTCCCAATGATTTGCATGTCAGAAAGTTTTTAAATCAGACATATTATCACGGAGCTACTTCCCTGCAGACTACTACATGGTCATCTTAGAGTCAAATGTCAACAAATACTTGGTCATAAACGGTCCCCATAAGTAATCAAACTTTGTTCGTTCCGTCAATTATTTTCAATCCTCTCATAATATTCTTCATCATTAACTGACAATCCCTCCATCTCATTAACCGTTATTCTTGATTTGCTTTTGGCCTTGATAAGCAGTGACTCATTAGTAATAAAAAAAAAATTTTAATGATAATTTTAACTTTGATGTGATAATAAGTATGAAAAAGCTGTACTACTTTCAATACATGTTAGGAAAAGTATATATAATAAATGAAAAGTATATATAATAAATGAAAAGTATATATAATAAATGAAAAGTATATATAATAAATGAAAAGTATATATAATAAATGAAAAGTATATATAATAAATGAAAAGTATATATAATAAATAAAAGTATATATGATAAATGAAAAGTATATATAATAAATGAAAAGTATACATAATAAATGAAAAGTATACATAATAAATGAAAAGTATACATAATAAATGAAAAGTATATATGATAAATGAAAAGTATATATAATAAATGAAAAGTATATATAATAAATAAAAGTATACATAATAAATGAAAAGTATACATAATAAATGAAAAGTATATATAATAAATTAAAAGTATATATAATAAATGAAAAGTATAAATGATAAATGTCCCAATAATTTTCTATCAGAAACTTTTTGAATCAGAGAGAAAAGAAAAGAACAATGGGTGGGGGTTGAAAATGAAGGGAGCACAGTGCAAAAGCTAGGTTAAAAATCCGGTCATGCGAGAGGGAGGGGAGATCTAAGAATCGGATTTGTAGCTGGAAGACGAGTATAATAAAATACATGAAGAAAAATTAGACAAAGACAAAAAAAGAATTAAAATTTGAACAGGAAAATATTAAGCTAGGCAAAATCCACATTTTTTAAAAAAATTTTGTAAGATTATTTTATACAGCTTTGTTATTGACCATATAAATAACATAGTATCGTTTTATACAGTGTCATCATCATCATCATCATCAAATCTGTCAATGTATTTATAGCTCAATCATAAATGTTGAAATAATTATTTAAAGCTTTGAATATTGAGCTTCATTTTACTTTAAAATTTTGATGCCCATAAGAATCGGTTCGAACTATATAAAATAATTGCAAGTTAGATATAAAAAAGGTTTAATGGGGGAAAGATTTGTTTGACATCAAATTTTGAGTTATATCAAGTAATACATTTTTAAAAGGATCGGTGTGTGCGTCAATAATTTGTATGTGCTTGCTAAAATCCTAAACTATTGAACTGATCACTATGAATTATGGAATATGTATTCTAGGCAACAGGGTGAGTAACGTGGGCACATTGTTTATTTATTTTTGTTTAACTATACCATTTACGGGGGTGTCCCCAAAACCGTACCATACTCCCCAAAGAAAGAAAAAAACATTAAAATTTTAAACTAATGCTATATCTATTGCTTATATCCGTCCTGGGACTGGGTATTCTACTAGTATGTGTAATATATACATATATATATATATATATAATTTGGAGAGTTGACTAAAATATTTTTTTCTAGAGAGGATTCATCACAACGTAAAAAAATCTTTTATTTTATTATTTGTAAAGTTATAAAGTTATTGTTCCCTACACATGTTTCGCTACCTAGTGAAACATCAAAGTATATATATATATCTATATATATATATATATATATATATATTTTTATACAGCTTTTGATGTGACCGTATAAGATGTTAAGAGAAAAATTGATGTCTCCTATTGGTGTATTTTTTGAATGTCAGTTTTTTGTGACTCAAAATGTTTTGAAATTTAAAAAAAAATGTTCAATGTTGTCTTTTTAGATATGTTCTCGAGTGTCCGAATTGTGGTATTATCTACCGAAGCCATGAATATTGGTACGGAAATCAAGATATTGAGCAAGTTGTACAAGTGATGGTCGGCCATGTTTGGCCTGGGGTGAGTTTTCTTTTTCTTCTTTTTCTTTTTCTTTTTTCTTTTTTTTTTTTTTTTTTTTTTTTTTTTTTAATATCTCCCCACTAACCCACCACTGAATAATCTGAATTTGACTCCTAAATAATCATTTTGCTAAATCTATTTAGATATACTTTTATTTTTCTGACAGCTCTCGTGTCTTATCACCCGGGTAGGTACAGTTAGTTTCCAATAAAGAAGACTCGGCCTGTCATCAAAAATGAAAGAATATCTGAGAAAATCTGACTGGAGTTTGTTTTAGAAAAGTTAAACTCGGCGAAAAACAGTTTTGTATTTTCTTTAAAAACAAAATTCTGTGCTGATAATTTAAGAAACTCTGTGCTATTTTAAAACTCTGTTGATTAAATTGACCAGAGCAGCAGTTGTGTGTGTTGGACACTCTCGAATCTTGTGTAGGGCAACAGCGAATCTGAGGCAATCGTCATCGACTAGGTTCCGTTTTAGAAAAACCCAATTCAGCTCTGGATTTCTAGAAAAATTGGCAACTCTCTGCTGAAAAAATTTGAATAGTAAATCAAGAAAAAAAAAATGACATATAAAAAAAACCCTTCGATTTGGACCATGGGGAAACAGATAGAAACACAATTTGATAATAGGGCAAAAATTTAATTCACTGAAATTTTCAACTTGAATTTTTTTTTTTTGTGTGAAAGATAACTTAAACCTGTATATTAAACTAACTATATTGATAAATGGCCTCTTTTCTTTAAGATAGGATTATCTTCATATGCATAGAGATACACAATATCTTGCACACATATTTGAAAAACACCGACATGTGAAAAATAAATTGCCCGTCACCAAAAATAGTAACTTAACTTGAAGTAGCCTGGAAAAATACATTAATGACACAAGAGAAAGAATTATACATATTATACATTATAAAGAAAAAAGGGGTTAAATTTTGTTTACGTCCAAATTTTATCCAAATAACCCAAAAAGTAAACGAGATATTGAAATTCAAGGAAATTTCAATATATGTATCCGTTTTTGCACTCAAATTAGGTTGGTTTGTAATACCTACTATATTTACTTTTTTTGTTTCTTTCTTTTATCATTTTTCAATATTTGTGAATTTTTTTCAAATTAGGTTGGTTTCATGGCCATCCCTGCTACAGGCCAGGCAATCGTGCAACTGGGGTCTTTTACTGGGGGCCATGTGAATTTTCTTTAATATTCGATATAGAGCTGTTTACATGTAAATAAAACGTTTAAAACATGTGTAATATATTTCCTAAGAATATAGAAAAGATTTGAAATTAATAACGTAAGATTTTGTAAAGTCGAGCAGAATGAAGGAAGAAAGCGACCACGTGTCTGCGCGTGTTGTCTTACCTGCTGCGATGATCGCGGGGAGGGCGGAAATTAAATTAATGGCGGCTGGTTTTTTGTACGATTATTGAGCGATGACGTCAGGCCTCGCGTGACTGTTTTTCTGACCACCGATTGGCTGATGATGGACGCTTGGACAATAAAAGGAGTATGTTCAGAAGATTAAAAGGAGTGTGTATCAACTGCATCAGTGTGATTAGACGTCCGACATGCGTGTGTTAATCAACTGCCGTAGTTGCGTAGTTGCGAAACGAATACAGATTTATTGACAAATTCTCACAGACGATGCTTTTTTTAAACTTAAAAAAAAGGAAGAGTTATGTTTCGTCAATGAACAGAGCTGTTTACATGTAAATAAAACAAAATTGAATTCTGACTTTTAACTCACGAAGTTATAATCCAAATGTAAATAATGATAAAATAACAGAACCTCTGCTGAAATAAATTTGATGAGTTAAAATTTATTTTGGGAATGAAATTTTCTTGGAGCAGTGAAAACGAAGTGCTACCAGCTAAAAGTTTATCTGGTGACTGACTGCTGACTGGCCCCCAGTTAAACAGTCAGATGTGCGTTTAGCCGGCCTGTTATGGGTATGGCTATGGTTGGTTTGTAATACCTATTATAATACTGGTGATACCAGATCAGGCTGCCCTGTGGCTCCCTGAGACGAAATTCACCTACATTGACGTTTTTTTTTTTTTTTTTTTTTTTTGTAAAACTTAATTATGTTCTACAAAACCAAAAACAAAAACAACAGCCCCTCTCCCTTTCTCCCTCCCCTTTTTTATTTTATTTTTCCTACCCTACCCCCGGTCCTGGATATGACCTTAAACTACATCCGATGGTGAGATCCGGCTTACGGACTTTGGGGAATGTGGAGCCTCCTCTTAATTACCATTGCTCCCAGGTCCACCGTGACCCGGAGTGGTAGTACCTGTTAGGGTCCCAACTATGGGTTAAATAGAAACAGATATTAAAAGAACTTGAAGCATAAAAACTTTCACCAAAATGACTGCATCGGCATTAAATAACCTGAAAAGGGTTGATATGCCGTAAAACAAAACAACCAAACTAAACACCATGAATAAATATTTGAAGATATAAACAACTTGAAGCATAAAAACTTTCACCAAAATGACTGCATTCGGCATTAAATAACCTGAAAAGGGTTGATATGCCGTAAAACAAACCAAACCAAACCAAACCTATTATAATATTTACCTTTTTTTGTTTCTTTTATCATTTTTAAATATTTGATAAAAAAATTTTTTTTATTATTATTTGTCTTTTAATTTAGGACCAGCATAATCTTCAAGGAAGTCATAATGCTGCCCGTAAACTTCTTGACAGCTTTCATTACGTTGCCGACACTGTGACCAGCGTTGGCGCCAAGCCTACCAAAGTGTTAGCCGATTGGATGACCGATCAAATTGCGCCAAGTTATTGGATACCAAATGCCCTTATTGCTGTAAGTTACTTTATATTATTTATTTTTTAATTTCAATTTTATTTCATTTACTTTTATGACAAACCAGAAGAGTACCCGACTCAGTCAGCAGCAAACGGTGTTCAGTCAGATTTAGTTCCTGATATTAAAGATTTCCTGTTTTGGGTCGCTTATTCTTCTGGTATGCCAAGTTTTGTACTAATTTTTATTTTTTGATTTATTTATTAAATTGTTAGATTAAAGTACAGAATAATTAACAAAGCCCACCCTCCCCATGTTAAGAATGGCTTTCTAAATCTTCTGCAGTTTATGGGACCGTGCTGAAATAATAATGTTGTTATTTAGAAAGTCATTCTTAACATGGGAGGTGGCTTTGTTAACTATTCTGTACTTTCACCTAACAATTGAATAAATTCGGGAAACTGAAACTCCCGCCGAATGTTATATTATGGATGAAGTTTAATATCAGGAACTAAATCTGACCGAACACCGTTTGCTGCTGACTTTGAGTCAGGTACTTTTCGGGTTTGCTATTTTTATTAAATTTAATTTTTCAATTTTTTTTTTTCCTTATATTTATTTATATTTATTTATTTTATATGTTTATTTATTTATTTTTTTTTTTTTTTTGCAATTTATGTTTGTCTATTTTCAGCATTGCACAAACTGTGAAAAATTATTTGAAGGCAATGAACAGAAACACCATTGCCGTGCATGCGGCCAGGGATTCTGTGATTCCTGCTCTAGCAACAAGGATCCCGTGCCTGAACGCGGATGGGGCGACACTTTGGTGAGAACCTGTGATAAATGCCATGCAGTGAGGATTAGAGGTAAAATGACCCACATTCCTTCATACCCACGTCCCTATCTACGTTGCACTGTAAACTTTTTAAATAATGCTGCAATTAATGTCTAAATGTTCAGATTTTTTTATTTATTTATTTTTTTTTTAATTTTACTTTTACTAATGAGTCCCTATTTATCAAGGCTGAAAGCCACTCGAGGAGAAGAATATTATTAGCAGTTTGAAAATGATGGATGAAATAGGCAAAATTTGATGACACATGAGAATAGTTTAATGACAAGTATTTTTTTTATTTTTATGTAAATTAAATTTCCAGAAAAAAAGTTATTTCACAGTTGTTTCCCTTTATTAAATAGTCAAAAAAGACTTATGGTTACTTTGAGACCTTAAAATACAAAAGAGCCGAAAACTCCTCTTTATATGTATGTATATATATATATATGTATACCGGCTAACGTGAAAGTGTATTATCGCACATTGTTCCGGTTTTGTGGTTTTATTGAATGTATTTGGGACCGACTACTTGCTTGTTGGCTTGGTGGAAGTAATAATGCACAAGTTACTTTTCTAAGACTTTTCTAGGACTTTCTTTTCTTATCGTTGTTCTTCCTTGCTTTTTAAGTTTGACTTTTATTTTTATTTTTTTTCCTCTTCTTTTCTTAAGTGACCTCAACTATTACAACGCCACATTGTGTTTTGTCGGCTGTTGAAACCAGTATTCCAGACATTTAATTTCCCTGATGATCTGCCAAGCAAGTAACTGCTTGGTAGTGAAACACGTGTAGGAAAAAACATTTAATTTGAATAAATAGTATTTGTAAGAAAAAATATCTTTAATGGTGATCATTGGTGTCTTGAAAGGAATGCTTTGGTAAGCCTTCATAAAATCACATATATATATATATATATATATATATATATATATATATATGGGAAAATGAAAAAGGAAACAAATCCTCCCACTCCCCCACTCAACTATTTTCTCCCATACCCCTTCTTAAATTCCCTCATTTTCTCAAAACGCTCTCTAAGACCACAACTTTCGCCCATCCACCAAAATCACAGCCCCCTCTCCCTCTCTACCCATCCTCCTTTCCCTGCATACACCCCCCATACACAAACATTCCAACTTACTTTTTCCCCTTCAATCTTGAACCGCAGCCATCTGGTCAAACACCTCCCTCCCCCCTCTTCCTCCACTCTCTCTCTGCCATCCACTTTACCCCTGCTCATCCCCCACCTCTTTCTCTTACCACCAGCCACAGTAGTCCCATTTTTTCCCCACTCACTCTTTTCAACATTCATTTCTATTTCTCCAACATATACGGACGTCCACCCAGCAGTGGCCACTATTTCATTCTATTTTTCCTCCCAATATGTCTACCCTACATGTATCTGCACTTGCATGACATTTTTTCTCTATTTTATCATCCTGATGAAGTCTTATAAATAAAGACGAAACGTTGATGTACACATAAAAAACATCCATTTTTTGGTTTTCCTTTTTCATTTTCCCATCACGTCGGATTACTTTCATCCTTCTCTTCCCATATATATATATATATATATAAGTGTAGGTTTGCAATCCAAGGCTGTAGCAATGCGATGTAGTTGCCGGAAGGTGGAGAGGGTGAACAGAAACAAACGAGAAGAGAAAACGAATCTCAAAACGATTTATTAATATTTCACGTAAAAACTGATTAAGTACCAGAATAGTAAATACTGTCAGGTAAATAAAAAGTTCGGCAAAAGGTAATCTTAAATTTTCGAAAGAAAAACTTTCATTATCATTTCGAAAATTTAAGATTACCTTTTGCCGAACTTTTTATTTACCTGACAGTATTTACTATTCTGGTACTTAATCAGTTTTTACGTGAAATATTAATAAATCGTTTTGAGATTCGTTTTCTCTTCTTGTTTATTTCTGTTCACCCTCTCCACCTTCCGGCAACTACATCGCATTGCAACAGCCTCGGACTACTAACCTGCACTTATATTTACCAGCAATGCTTCAAGCAAACTACAATCTCCTTATATATATATATATATATATATATAAAAGTGATGAAGTGTATAAATTTTGTATAATTTACAAGTTTATTAACTCATCAACTGTTTAAACAAGAAATACAAATACAAAATTACCTTTAAACCATGACTTTTCAAAGATAACACTCTTATCATCAGAAGGTCTGACCAATGACAATTGAATATTAATCAATTATTAGATGTGAATATCTTGAAAATGCGAAAGTGAAGAATTTTGAAAAATATTAAAGGGGGAAAATATCCTGATTTAAGTCCTGAAACAGATCAAGCATGCCTCGAACTATGCGCAGAATTTTTGATCAAATTCAAAGCCGAATATGTTTTTTAGGATTTATACACGCTTCTATTATTCTGAGTAATTTTCAACGTTCATTCGGGCCTGAAAGTCCGGGATTATCTGTGACCTTAAAATACCATTTCTTGGAGCACTCAATGTTTGTGAAACTCATCGAACATTATTCGACTTCTTTGTTTGGACTCTTTAAACATTTTGAATCATTTGAATCGTGCTACCATCAGCCTCGTGCTACCATCAGCCTCGTGCTTGTACGGAATTGTACTAAGAATATGTAATGCAAAGTTGAGCTTTTTTTATGTTTTATTCTTAAATGCATTTCTGATGTTTGCAAAAAAAAATAATACAAAACCTTTGCTCATGAAACGGAAGGAAAACCAAAATGTTTAGTATGAAAGAATTGCTGCGGGAGTTATTTTTTTTTGATTTTATTTATTTATTTTTTTAAAATTTATTTTTCCCTCTCAGCAGCAACAACCCCTCAGACACCCACAAGTACGACCCACAACACGACACCTGTGACAGCTCGGAAAGTTGGGGAGGTTTTGGGTAGCACAATTGGAGCCATGGCATCCATTGTTGATTATCCCTTTGGTAAGTTAAAGTAATAAACATAAAGACTTCTCTCTCTCTCTTTCTTTCTCTCTCTTTCTTTCTCTCTCTCTTTCTTTCTCTCTCTCTCTCTTTCTCTCTCTCTCTCTCTCTTTCTCTCTCTTTCTCTCTCTTTCTCTCTCTTTCTCTCTCTTTCTCTCTCTCTCTCTTTCTTCTCTCTCTCTCTTCTTTCTCTCTCTTTCTTTCTCTCTCTTTCTTTCTCTCTCTTTCTTTCTCTCTCTTTCTTTCTCTCTCTTTCTCTCTCCTTCTTCTTCTCTTTTTTTTTTAAATTTTTTTTAATTTTTTTTTTTTACCCACCACTTTCCTCAGCCATTGTCTTACCTGCCTCTCTCTTCTGTCGTGGTCCTGGGTATTACCTTAAAAGACATCCAGTGGTGAGCCCGCCATTTGGGGAATGTGGAGTTGCCCCTTAGTTGCCATTGCTCCCAGGTCCACTCTGCCCGGACTGGTAGTACCTATAAGGGCCCCATCTATGGGTCAAATAGAACCTACTTGCGCTACCAGATCAGGCTGTCTGAAGTTGTTGACTTCCTGACTCAAAATGCACCAAACATTGATGTTTTATTGTTTTTTTTTTCCTTTGCAAAACTCAATCATGTTCTGCAAAATCAAAAAACAATTTCCCTCTTCTTCCCTCTCCCTTCTTTCTCTCAACCAAACACCATGAATAAATACTTAAACATATAAAGAACTTGCAGCATAAAAACCTTCATCAAAATAACCAGATTCGGCGTTAAATAACCTGAAAAGGGTTGATATGTCATAAAACAAAACAACCAAACCAAAACCAAGATTAAACATTTGAAGATATAAAGAACTTGAAGCATAAAAACCTTCACCAAAATGACAACAATTCAAAATACCAAAGCTCTTAACTAATGACCCACTGACTTAAAACTCATGGACTGTTATAAAGCTCTAATAAAACCTCATATAGAATATTGCTGGCGAGAAGAATGAGAGGTGATATGATTGAGACTTTCGAGATAATTAATGGCATTTCTAACTATGGTGGGCATTTTTTTAGTATTTCTAGATCTGGAAGGTTATTGTCAAGGCAGTTTTCAAAAACTAGATCTGTTAACCAGTTATGTTTTTTTTTGCTCACAGAGTAATATGTTTTTGGAATAAGTTGCCAGATCGGATTAAGAACAGCAATAGCGTGGATCAGTTTAAGATGAGGTTAGATGGATTCAGAGAAAGTGGTAGGAGGGAGAAATTGAGGAGGGGCACTTTTGGGAGTTATCAAATGAAATATTTAATAGAATTTGATCTGGATATCGATACTGTACTTAGAGTTTAATTTTTTTTTTTTTTTTTTTTTTTTAACAGTTGAATTGAGAAGATAGTTAAAGGGGAGATGCCCAAGGAAGCATAACAAACATATAATAATAATAACTCCTATAATATTTTGTAACAAAAGAATTGTCAAATGAAAGAAAAACAAAGCCCTTCATACAAAACAAAGGTTCATTCATTTTCATATGTGGTTTATTGTATGGAATTAAAATAAATTGTTTATAACAATAATCTCATCACTTTTCAGACACACATCATAAATTGATGAGAACAAAAGTCCAATGTAAATAATTTGGTCTTGAATCATTTGTGATCTTTAATTTTTTAACTTTTTGTCTTCATCTTTCTCCCATCATTTCAGGGATCATTAAGGACAGCGTCCGACCTGCTTACTGGATTCCAGATGAAACCGTGACCAACTGTGCCGTTTGCAATATTGAATTTGGACCAAAGTTTTCAAAGCATCATTGCCGTGATTGCGGCAAAGTGGTTTGTGATAAATGTTCCGCTGAGAAGCGGACAGTTCCCATGCGTGGTTGGGATTACCCAGTCAGGGTGTGCGACAACTGCAGAGCTCACCATGCTGCGTTATGATCCCCATTGCCTTGACTCTGACTCTTTTCTCTCCCCATCCCTCTTTCACTCCCCCTCTTTCTTTTTTCTTCTTTTTTGCCTCTTTTGTCTCTCTTTTTTTTTCTTTTTTTTCTTTTTCTTTTTTTTCTCTTTTTCTATTGTTTTTTTTGTTTCTTTTTTCTTCTTTTTTGTCTCTCTTTCTCTTTCTTTTTTTTTCTCTTTTTTTTCTTGTTTGTTTCTTTTTTTTGTTTCTTTTTTCTCTTTTCCTGAGTTTTCACCTTCTTTCTAATTTTTTTTCTCCCTCCCTCCCTCCTTCCTTCTTTCTTTCTCTCTCTCTCTCTCTCCCCTCTATCTCTGTCACATATAACTCCCCTTTCCTTTTCAACTTCATCTCCAAATACCATGTCACTTGGGGATTACCATAATTGGCCTAATGGATACCATCACAAACTATGGAATCAGCTATGCTGCGTGCAAATAGGTATGAACCCACACCCTCCCTACCATCAGCTATGCATAAAATAGTAACCGCCTGTACCGCTAATTGTCTGCAATTAATCCTTGACAATAGGTATTTGCTTTTTGCATGAAATGACCCAAAAGGTTTTGATATGCCATAAACCCGACACCCCAAACGGTGTCACTTATTTTAATCCGAGATGGAACACTTCAACTCCTGTACTTAAACACCTCAACTGGCATGTGAGCCGGTCTAGCAGACTAAATACTACTGTCTCGTGAGTACAATCGTCGGACAGTGTCTCCCCCCCATGACCTATAGCCTTGTGCCAGCCAAACCTTTATTAAATCCTCTTATTTGTATATGGAAATCATGCAATAGATTTACTTGCTCCGCAATAAACTTAAACCTCAGCAAATGAATAGACGTCGTTTTTATACTGATTTTCAACCTTTTTTTTAATTAATGTACTTTTTGACATAGCGTGATGTAAGGCTCCAGCCGATTTCTTCTTTTAAAGAACGTTTTCAAATTAAAGTTGAATAAGTTTTTTTGTTTTTTTTTGTTTTTCAATATATTTTAAATGCAATTTGGTATACACACTCAATATAGGTTATTTAAACAGAATGAACCGGTTTCATAACGCAATATTTTAATAAGAAAAGCAATAGGAAACCCGAGCCGAGTCGTAAATATTCTACTCACAATCAACTTTTATTTCTTCTCTTACATGTGTTTAATGTGGCCACCACCTGCAGCACAATGTGATAAGAGAATCCTAACCCGACGCATATCATGATCACCTGAGTTGATCTCTGTTGTTATTCGATGGTTACGGTCACAGAGATTTTGCATATCCCCCAGAAAAAAAAAAATCCCTCACACTGAGGTGTAGGTAGCGGCAGGACATAAACACAATCTTTTGCGTATCCCCCAGAAAAAAAAAATCCCTCACACTGAGGTGTAGGTAGCGGCAGGACATAAACACAATCTTTTGCGTATCCCCCCCCCCCCCCCAAAAAATCCCTCACACTGAGGTGTAGGTAGCGGCAGGACATAAACACAATCTTTTGCGTATCCCCCCCCAAAAAAAATCCCTCACACTGAGGTGTAGGTAGCGGCAGGACATAAACACAATCTTTTGCGTATCCCCCCCCCCCCCAAAAAAAAATCCATCACACTGAGGTGTAGGTAGCGGCAGGACATAAACACAATCTTTTGCGTATCCCCCCCCCAAAAAAAATCCCTCACACTGAGGTGTAGGTAGCGGCAGGACATAAACACAATCTTTTGCGTATCCCCCAGAAAAAAAAAATCCCACACTGAGGTGTAGGTATCTTGCAGGCCAAGTACAAGAGCATCGAATTACAAAATTCTATCCCCTTCCTCTTGCCATTATTGGTAAGTGCCTGAACAAGACAAGTCTGTTAAGTTTCAAATGCAGATGTCTTAACACACGTCAGGTAGTGGATTGATGAATAGCAAGATTAACGCTAGCTTGATTTGTCGACTTCCGTGGAACCCTGAAACGCAGCAAGGAATCTCGACATTTGTTCTCCGAAATTTGTGGTCGTCCTGGGCGTTTTTCTTTTACATACGCCCACTCTCGTGAAACTGTTTACACAGCCATCAAATGTTCTTAGTAGAGGGCGGACTAATATTGAATTGCCTCCGAAGACTATGAATGTGTCTTCGGTGAGAAAGGGGCTGTAGAGAACAGAAAAGATTGTCCCCGATATAAGTTTGACTTTTTTGTGTGAAAATAATATCCATTTCTGAGGAGTTATAGTTTAAAAATATGCTCCAGAGTTGAACGCTATGAAAAGATCAACTTAGTTTAGAAATTTACAGGATTTTACAGGACATTTTGAGGCATACCTCGCCATGCTACGCACATGTTTTTTTGGGGTTTTTTCTTTTTGTCGCGTTCACCGGATGTACGTACATTAGAAACAATAACAGCAATGTACACACATAAGAAATAACAATCGTATTTACGTACGAAAAAAAAAAAAAATCACTGTACAGAAACGAACCCTAAACGGAAGAAGGATGGAGAGCATATCGGTCGAATGTTGATGAGGACAACAATCCAAAGAAAAACAATGTAAATACGATGGAATCAAATGCTGCATTTTTTTATATTCTTGACTTTAATGTTATCAGCCATTTATTATAATCAAAAATGGCGGGTCTCATAAAAATTATCACTTGCTTAACCCGTGTAAATTACGCTGTATTATTTGAAATGAAATTTTAAGAGACTTATTTTATTTATTTTATGTTGTCCAACACATGCCAGCGTGTAAAACAGATGTTAAACTGAATATGATGATGATGATGATGATTGAAACATAATTAATGATTATTATAAACGATTTACAATCTCGCAAATACTTTAATCTTATTTCCTTAATGTTATCAGCTGTTTTCTTTGTTTCATTTTTCTTTTTTTTTTTGTTTTCTTTTTTTTTTCTTTTTTTTTTTTCTTTGTTTTATTTTTCATTTTTTTTTTTTTGTTTTCTTTTGTTTTCATTTTTTTTGTTTGTTTTCTTTGTTTCATTTTTTTTTTGTTTGTTTTCTTCTTTTTTTTTCATTTTTTTTTTGTTTGTTTCATTTTTCATTTTTTTTTGTTTTTCTTTGTTTCATTTTTTTTTGTACTAATGAATCACCATTTATCCTAGAGTCGATTTTAGCCTTGATAAGTGTTAATGAGATTGTCGTAAGGCAATGGTCAGATGGATCTGTATGGTGAGGCCTGAACAGATCATGACTTTTGGATCTCTGCTCGCGCAGGTCAACTTGGAAAGCCTCGCGGACGTCATGCAGAAGATCAGACTGCGTTGGTTGGGGTACGTTGAGCGCAGCAATGGTTGAATTGCTAAAGCCCGACAGTTGAACGTACCAGCAGAGAAGACCACTTCTGGCAGACCCAAGTTGTCTTGAGATGGACGTGATCAAACGTGATAGGAGAACCTTGGGTATGGATTCCGTCGGGCCTCACTAAAGACAAGAATGGAGGGGAAGACTTAGATCGAGACTGGACAATCGGGCCCCACCTTCATCAGAGGATTAATTGTGGACTGATGTAGAACAAATAAACCGGTTGATGATGATGATGGACAATATTATGAGAGGATTGGAAAATGATGGCGAATGATACTTAAGAGGACAACACAACAATTATTCGTTAAAATTTGTACTTGAAGACGATCATGTTGTAGTGTGCAAGGAAGCAGTACCATGGTAATGTTTTTCAGACATGAAGTTCCTGGAAAGAAACTCTGTTCATGGAAGTTCCGTTTGGTTTTAGGTACAGAGGAAGAAAGGAATTCTTTGCAGTGGTGGTAAAAAGAAGAGTTCTTGCTGCGAATGTTTTACAGGAGGAAACGAGAGATTGGAGCTCAGCCGAGCCCCTACCATGAAAATTACAATAGAGTAGAGAAAGACTAGCAACATCTGTTCTGTGAGAAAAGGGGCTGCAGATAAGAGAAGAGATTGGAGCTCAGCCGAGCCCCTACCATGAAAATTACAATAGAGTAGAGAAAGACTAGCAACATCTGTTCTGTGAGAAAGGGGCTGAAGAGAAGAGATTGGAACTCAGTCGAGCACCTACCATGAAAATAACAATAGAGTAGAGAAAGACTAGCAACATCTCTTCTGCTCCAATAAAAAAGACAACTGTCACATAATTTGATCATAATAAACAAAAATGTGATTATATTAATCAGTCTATTCCAAAATCGTCCTATTAAAACAAAACCGTTAAAAATAAATCTAGTTTATTGCACTTGGGTTACAAAACCAAAAAAACATTTGGTAAATTGTATAAGTTCTTTCAAATGATGTACAATAATTTTGCATTGCTGAATCCGAAAATGATATCTGTTTCTCTCAATCAGATGAGGTTTCGACTTTGACTAAATTGATTACATTTTTGTGACATTATCGGTTGATTTTTTAAAATTAAAAAAATTTTTTTTTTGTATTTCTCATCTGAAATAATTTTTTTTTTTATATAAGGGAAAAAATTGTCTTCTAACACAATTTACTGATTAAATGCTATAAAATGTAAGTTTGCATGCAGTTAATTGTGCAAGATGTGTGTAAACTAAAAATTGGCACGTGCAACTTCTTTATTTTGTTTCAAGAAATAAAAAAACGAATTTTGCATCATAACGCAAAAATATCCGTACATACAAACAAATATGTAAAAAAGAAAAAGAAAATTTTTTTTTAAATGAAAAAAAAAAAAATTAACATCTATTCAGCACATCACAGGGATCTTAAATCGGCTGAAGAAATTCGAATGATAATGTTACAGTTGTTGACCAGTGTTACTGCTGTTGTTGAGCTAATCTGACTTCTGCGGAAAGCCCACGAAGATCGTGCCTCAGGATTATCTGGTCTGCATGAAGTTCTCCTCGTTGGTCGTAGCTATTCGTTAAACCTACGAGATTGCAGGTTTTTACCCCGACACTCAGAGCAACAAGGTTACATACGAAGTTAGGGAAGGTTTGGCCCAGAACACGCATGTCATGATTGGTTGAGTGCCAGACAGATTTTTGATTGATTTTCTGTGAGACCAGCCTTGACGTAGACAATTTATTTTAAACTAGCATGGCTATCTGGTGTTGCCTGGGGACATAAAAAAACAAAATAGAACAGTTAAAGTGTGTGTAACATCCTTCTTTTAAAGCTTTTTCTCTCTCCCCCCCCTCCTCAAATGCAAGTTTCTTGTCTTTCCCTTCAACATTATAATGAAACACATGCTTGTTTTAATGTATTCTTAGGCAATCTTTTTTCCTCTTCCCTCCCCCTAAAAACTATGACACTCATTTGTTTTAATGTATTCCCAGGTAACGCCAAGTTTCTTGTCTTCCCTTAATGCTAAAGAATTAGCATTTCTCAAGGCATTGCAAATTTTTTTTTTTAAATTACTACATAACATTAAACAATCGTTCTAAATGTCAACTCACTCTAACTACTACTATTCCAGCTGACCTCCAGAAGAATAAATATTTAAAAAATATGTGCCTATATTTTGTCCGAGGCAATGTCGAAAAGGAATATATCAGCTTTGTGGGTGTGTTTTGTGTAGTTTCTGACTTTTAGCTGGACACACGCACACACAAACAACTTTCCTTTATATAATAGATGTTTTCCTTCTCCTGGATTAGTTGACTTACCAATGCTTGAGAGTTAATATAAATGTATCTACTTTGATTGTTTACTTTTTGTCGAATAAATAAAGTCAATACATTGCTGAAATCTAAAAATCAGTCGAGAATGGTGGAAGTCATAAATATTAGGTTGTGAACGTGTGCTGTATGCGTTCACCCCACAGGCCGTGATCATTCGCTTCCAACGCATCATCTACTAGTATCTCTCTCCAAGGTCCAAAAAAGAATCGCCGACATAATAGGTCCCTCACTGTCAACCAAGCTCCAGTCCCTGTCCCATCGCCGCAATGTAGCATTCTTGTGCTTGTTTTACAAATACTTCAATGGATTATGCTCCGATGAATTGGTTACTCTGGTGCCCCCTCGACGTAAATTCACTAGACCAACTCGACAATCAACTAAATCCCATCCATTCACTGTGGAGGTCCCTCAGATGCCGGAGAGCTTTCTACTCCAATAGCTTCTTTCCTCGTGCTGCTGGCCTCTGGAACTCCCTCCCTGCCCCCTGTTTCCCTGACAGAATTCTCTCCCCCAGCCCGCAAAAAAAAAAAAAAAAAAAAAAAAAAAAAAAAAAATCGCAACTCCCGTTTAAACAGATAAAAAAGTGTTATACTTTTGGCGGTTGCAACGATGCTCGTTTTCCGCTACTCAATAACAAACTTGCAGATCAGAAATCTCAGCCCGACCAAATCAAAACACAAGTCCAAATGCTTAGAGCCAAAGGGCCCATCACTCTCCGAGAGGCACACGGTCCCAACTGAACGTCAGATTCCAGAAAACCAAACTGCCTGTATGACGCCCAGAGGGCCCAAGTCTAACTCCCCTCTCCTGCTCACCTCCTGGAATATATGTACTTTCAGCGTTGACTTCAGCACAGTTGCCGGCAACTTGGTTATTTGCACACAGTATTGGCGGTTTTAACTGACAGTTAAGCTTAACCTTTAATTGATTCTGAGTACAATATTTGGCCGATATTTCCAGAAATACATTCGATATATATATAGGGTGGGCAAAAATAAGGGTCCTATTTTTAAAAATTCATAACTTTTTTATTTATTGATTTTTTTTTTTTTTTTTTTTTTTTTTTTTTTAGAATAAGTAAAGGACCCCTTCCGAAGCAAGCATGAGCCGTATTAGCCCTAAGGAACGTACCCTCATTTAGAAAACATTATTTTTGCTTAAAAAACTCAAAACAGTAAAAAACAATACTTTAGTTTTTGTAAATTTTAAGAAGTGTTTTTCGGCTAAAATTTGTTTTGTTTATTTCAAAAAATCTCGGAAGGGTCAGTCTACACACACATAAAGTTTGGTGAGTTTAACTTTTATTTTGTGGAAGTTATTCAAATTCAAGTTATTCAAATTTAAAGATAGGACCCTTATTTTGGCCCACCCTGTATATATATATATATATATATATTAAAAAAAAAAGGTTGTAATTTTAACCAATTGGTGCATGTGTGACGCACTGCGCTAACAGAAAATTGTACTTAGTTCAAATGATTATGTCAGCTTTTGACACAAAGAAACTGCACTTCAACACAAGTAATGCGTAAAGGAGAAAAATGAAGCCGTCGAATGTTACATTTATCGTCTCCAAACAATTGTAAGTTTATTACCCGTTTCTCACTAATTAAACTAATAGCGGCGACAACAAGACCAACAATTGCAATTCAATTCACAGACATCCAAATCAAATGTGATATGCTTTCCCATTGACTCCATTTTATTTTTCAAAACTTATCTTTCCAATCTTTTTCTCTAGAGCAAAAGAAATAAGCTTTTTTCTTTTTTGTAAATAAATTCCATTGCTAAAACTGCCCGAGTCGGTGAATGAATTCATTGGTTTAAAAGCTCATGCAAAATGTTATATAAGAAAGAAGAACTAGAGTTTCAAGCGGGTTTGCGACAAGAAAAGTGAGTGATTATGTGCCCTTCCTCCCACTTAGAAACTGTGTTCTATAACTAAATATCTTCCCCACTGTTTCATCACTACTTAATCGTACTACGTCCGCCAAAGTACGATAGAGAGGTGCGGCTCATCTGGTAGAAAACTACACATTTTCTATTCATTTTCGAAGTTTTTATTTATTTGTACAAATTATGATTATCTTATTCTAATTTTATCGTTTTATTTATTTTGAACAAATTTTTTTTTTTTTTTTTTTGAAGAATCATTCATACTAGAAATGTTCACATGGACCCGTGGTGCAACGGATAAAAGTGCTAAGCGATAATTAGTTGTAAATCTTCTGAGGGTTGAAGGTTCAATCCTCAGTTCAGACATTACTAAGAACATAATTAAGAATTACCTAAGACTTCCCCTCTAGGTACGCCTTGAAGACGATCATGTTGTAGTGTGCAAGGAAGCAGTACCATGGTAATGTTTTTCAGACATGAAGTTCCTGGAAAGAAACTCTGTTCATGGAAGTTCCGTTTGGTTTTAGGTACAGAAGAAGAAAGGAATTCTTTGCAGTGATGGTAAAAAGAAGAGGAGGAAACGAGAGATTAGAGCTCAGCCGAGCCCCTACCATGAAAATAACAATAGAGAAGAGAAAGACTAGCAACATCTCTTCTGCTTCAATAAAAAAGACAACTGTCACATAATTTGATCATAATAAACAATAATGTGATTATATTAGTCAGTCTATTCCAAATTCGTCCTATTAAAACAAAACCGTTAAAAATGAATCCAGTTTATTGCACTTGGGTTACAAAACCAAAAAAACATTTGGTAAATTGTATAAGTTCTTTCAAATGATGTACAATAATTTTGCATTGCTGAATCCGAAAATGATATCTGTTTCTCTCAATCAGATGAGGTTTCGACTTCTGACTAAATTGATTACATTTTTGTGACATTATCGATTGATTTTTTTTTTTTTTTTTTTTTTTTTTTGTATTTCTCATCTGAAATAAGTTTTTTTTTTTTTTTATATAAGGGAAAAAATTGTCTTCTAACACAATTTACTGATTAAATGCTATAAAATGTAATTTTGCATGCAGTTAATTTTGCAAGATCTGTGTAAACTAAAAATTGGCACGTGCAAATTCTTTATTTTGTTTCACAAAATAAAAAACGAATTTTGCATCATAACACAAAAAAAATCGTACATACAAACAAATATGTAAAAAAGAAAAAAAAAAAAAATCTTTTTTTAAATGAAAAAAAAAAAAATAAAAAAAAATTAACATCTATTCAGCACATCACAGGGATCTTAAATCGGCTGAAGAAATTCGAATGATAATGTTACAGTTGTTGACCAGTGTTACTGCTGTTGTTGAGCGAATCTGACTTCTGCGGAAAGCCCACGAAGATCGTGCCTCAGGATTATCTGGTCTGCATGAAGTTCTCCTCGTTGGTCGTAGCTATTCATTAAACCTACGAGATTGCAGGTTTTTACCCCGACACCCAGAGCAACAAAGCCTAGTGCTTACATACGAAGTTAGGGAAGGTTTGGCCCAGAACACGCATGTCATGATTGGTTGAGTGCCAGACAGATTTTTGATTGATTTTCTGTGAGACCAGCCTTGACGTAGACAATTTATTTTGAACTAGCATGGCTATCTGGTGTTGCCTGGGGACATAAAAAAAACAAAATAGAACAGTTAAAGTGTGTGTAACATCCTTCTTTTAAAGCTTTTTCTCTCTCCCCCCCCTCCTCCAATGCAAGTTTCTTGTCTTTCCCTTCAACATTATAATGAAACACATGCTTGTTTTAATGTATTCTCAGGCAATCTTTTTTCCTCTTCCCTCCCCCGTAAAAACTATGACACTCATTTGTTTTAATGTATTCCCAGGTAACGCCAAGTTTCTTGTCTTCCCTTTCTTCCTTGAATGCTAAAGAATTAGCATTTCTCAAGGCATTGCAATTTTATTTTTTTTTAATTACTACATAATAACATTAAACAATCGTTCTAAATGTTAACTCACTCTGACTACTTCTATTCCAGCTGACCTCCAGAAGAATAAATATTTAAAAAATATTTGCCTATATTTTGTCCGAGGCAATGTCGAAAAGGAATATATCAGCTTTGTGGGTGTGTTTTGTGTAGTTTCTGACTTTTAGCTGGACACACACACACACACACAAACAACTTTCCTTCATATAATAGATGTTTTCCTTCTCCTGGATTAGTTGACTTACCAATGCTTGAGAGTTAATATAAATGTATCTACTTTGATTGTTTACTTTTTGTCGAATAAATAAAATCAATACATTGCTGAAATCTAAAAATCGGTCGAGAATGGTGGAAGTCATAAATATTAGGTTGTGAACGTGTGCTGTGTGCGTTCACCGCACAGGCCATGATCATTCGCTTCCGACGCATCATCTACTCGTCTCTCCCTCCTTGACAAGGTCCAAAAAAAGAGTCGCCAACCTAATAGGTCCCTCACTGTCAACCAAGCTCCAGTCCCTGTCCCATCGCCGCAATGTAGCATCCTTGTGCTTGTTTTACAAATACTTCAATGGATTGTGCTCCGATGAATTGGCTGCTCTGGTGCCCCCTCGACGTAAATTCACTAGACCAACTCGATAATCAGCTAAATCCCATCCATTCACTGTGGAGGTCCCCAGATGCCGGAGAGCTTTCTACTCCAATAGCTTCTTTCCTCGTGCTGCTGGCCTCTGGAACTCCCTCCCTGCCCCCTGTTTCTCCGACAGAAGAATTCTCTCCCCCAGCCCGCAAAAAAAAAAAAAAAAAAAAAAAAAAAAAAATCGCAGCTTCCCATTTTAACAGATAACAAAGTTGTATTCTTTTGGAGGTTACAACGATACTCATTTTCCTCAACTGAATAATAAACTTGCAGCCCGACCAAATCAAAACACAAGTCCAAATGCTTAGAGCCAAAGGGCCCATCACTCTCCGAGAGGCACACGGTCCCAACTGACCGTCAGACCCTAGAAAACCAAACTGCCTGTGTGACAACAAGAGGGCCCAAGTCTAACTCCCTCTCCTGCTCACCTCCTGGAATATATGTACTTTCAGCGTTGACTTCAGCACAGTTGCCGGCAACTTGGTTATTTGCACACAGTATTGGCGATTTTAACTGACAGTTAAGCTTAACCTTTAATTGATTCTGAGAACAATATTTGGCCGATATTTCCAGAAATACATTCGATATATATATACAGGGTGTCCCAAAATAATGTATACATCGTTTGAATCGTTATAACGCGTTCAATTTACCGAGTTTGATTTGCAAACAAAATTGATAAAAGAGTAGAAGAGTAAGAATACACATTTAAAGATACTGAAAGTAAAATTAACAAAAACATAGAAAATTAACTTTTAATAAAGGTAAAGGCTACAATGTTTAAAGCAAGAAACCTGAAGCAATTGCAAACAAATGGGAGTAGTAATTGTAGTAGAATGTGCTCAAATACCGGAGTAAATGTCGCAGGACGTTTGTAGGTACAATTCTTCACGTCTTCACTATATGGAAAGTGTATTGAGCAGAACGGGTTGGGGTTGGGATGAGGGTTCATTTTATGAACATTCTGAAATTACCCTAAGTAGCCTTTATTTTTGTTAAAAGTTAATTTTCTATGTTTTTGTTAATTTTACTGTCAGTATTTTTAAATGAATATTCTTACTCAATCTTGTTTATCAATCTTGCAAATAAAAATCAGTAAATTGAACGAGTTATAACAATTCAAAGGGTGTATACATTATTTTGGGACACCCTGTATATATTAAAAAAAAAAAATGGTTGTAATTTTAACCAATTGGTGCATGTGTGACGCACTGCGCTAACAGAAAATTGTACTTAGTTCAAATGATTATGTCAGCTTTTGACACAAAGAAACTGCACTTCAACACAAGTAATGCGTAAAGGAGAAAAATGAAGCCGTCGAATGTTACATTTATCGTCTCCAAACAATTGTAAGTTTATTACCCGTTTCTCACTAATTAAACTAATAGCGGCGACAACAAGACCAACAATTGCAATTCAATTCACAGACATCCAAATCAAATGTTATATGCTTTCCCATTGACTCCATTTTATTTTTCAAAACTTATCTTTCCAATCTTTTTCTCTAGAGCAAAAGAAATAAGCTTTTTTCTTTTTTGTAAATAAATTCCATTGCTAAAACTGCCCGAGTCGGTGAATGAATTCATTGGTTTAAAAGCTCATGCAAAATGTTATATAAGAAAGAAGAACTAGAGTTTCAGGCGGGTTTGCGACAAGAAACGTGAGTGATTATGTGCCCTTCCTCCCACTTAGAAACTGTGTTCTATAACTAAATATCTTCCCCACTGTTTCATCACCACTTTATCGTACTACGTCCGCCAAAGTACGATAGAGAGGTGCGGCTCATCTGGTAGAAAACTACATATTTTCTATTCATTTTCGAAGTTTTTATTTATTTGTACAAATTATGATTATCTTATTCTAATTTTATCGTTTTATTTATTTTGAACAAATTTTTTTTATTTTATTTTATTTTTTGATTTTTTTTTTTTTTTTTTGAAGAATCATTCATACTAGAAATGTTCACATGGACCCGTGGTGCAACGGATAAAAGTGCTAAGCGATAATTAGTTGTAAATGACAGATCTTCTGAGGGTTCAATCCTCAGTTCAGACATTACTAAGAATTACCTAAGACTTCCCCTCTAGGTACGCCTCAGGCGATTAGCAGTAAACTAACCCCTTCTCAAAGGTTGATAAGGGAAAGCCTTGCAGGGTGGACCTCCTAGAACTGCACAGGACAAACCCAAAGACCGACGGAATCAAGGTCCGAAGGCCAAAGACGGTACTGGTCTAAGGGGTTTAGCATCCATCGGAACAGATACTACACTTTGATCTCAAACCAATTTTCAACTGATTTCAGACATTTTTTTCATTAAAAAAAAAAAAAAAAAAAAAAAAAGTTTCAAACTTTATTTACAAAAACAAGAATTTTTTTTTTTTTTTGAGATTTCAACAATTGTTATCTCCCCTTACTTAGCAAGTAAATCAAATAAGATCGAGCCGTATCCGGCTTTCATGCTAGAATTAAAGTAGTATTTGTTCTGTCTTCAGGAGAAATCCTTCTAGACTAGGCAATCTATTTTGGGGCCAAACCAAAGTGCCCCTTTTTAAGGAGCTGGAAATCTCCCACATTATAAAAAAAAAAACGACTGTGTGCCATCCAGGGTCGTCTGTAAAAAAGACACTTCGTAATCACTCTTAAAAGCGAAGCGAGATAAATAGTATGTCTGCCGATGTTGAAATTTGCAGAAGAAAAAAACAAAAAAATAAACAAAAAAAATATTTTAATGAATGAAAGAAAAAAAAAAAATTTTTTTTTTAATTTTTAATTTTAATAAGAAAATGCAAATCATTTTTTCTTCATGGCTCGTTTGCCTTCACCTTTTTTCGGTTTCACTTTTCCTCGAAGAATCCGCAGTCGCTTCATTTCATCAGTGAAATCCAAATGTTCATCCCTGGACAAAAAAAAAAAAAAAAATGACAGAAAATATTCACAATTTGTCGATATTTTGTATGGGTTACTATGATAGGGGCCCCAGATTTCATGGTAAGTTGGGATGCAAGATGTTTCTTCACATTACATTTAAATTTCCGCATGTTGGCACAGTCGGGGAAACAGGGAGCAGAAAGGGAATTCCAAAAGCAAGCAGCCCAAGGAAAGAAGTTATTAGAGTAGAAATCTTTCAGCATCTAGGGACCTCTACAGTGAAGGGGTGGAGTTTTGCTGCTTGTCGGATGGGTCGGGGGTAGAAGTGCAGTGAGTTCATCGAAGCACATTTCGTGGAAGAAAAACAAGTACAGGGATAGAACACCACGGTGATGCGACAGAGGCTGGAGGTTGACAGACAGTGTAAGACATATTAGGTGAGAAAATTCTTATTTTTACACCCTGTTCAAGAGGGAGTGGCTACTGATTGCTGCACACCAGCCTAATACTTCATGTACGGGTTAATGGTGACGTTGTAGATGTATTCATATCTTCCCCAAGAAATGATCTTGCTTTTCATGACGTAGGGGGGGCCCTGATAGACGTGGTCGGTCCTTAGAACTACCACAACTACTGTTATTCTCCTTCTCCTATTTTTGGAGCCTGTGATATAACTCGACCGCGGATTGAACCCTGGTCTCCCAACTCATTATCCAACACTAACACTTATGCCAAATGGGCCGGTCAAATTAAAAATCTCATCTTCTTACCTGAACAGGCCATGGTGCCGGAGCCGTAACATAAGGGAGTTGATTTCTTTGTGAGGGGGATAATACTCCACGACGTGGGGATCCATATTGTAGGGACGCTCGCTAAAAAGTCGAACAACTTTCATAGATTTCTTGGTGGTCGGCCTGACCACTTCTCCAAATATACGAGCAGCCAAACGCGACATCCGTTGAGCATATGTAGAAGCCATCGCTGAAGACGAAAAAAAATAAAATAAATAAACAGTTTTTATAACTTATAGGGTGGATTCAGACTCACGGATGGTGCAGGCAAAAATTGCCAGCTATATTGAAGATGTTAACTTCCAAATGAGGCGAACATTTTTTCATAACTAATTTTCTCTATTTTTCGTAGTGGTGACAAGTCAAACTTGTCCTCCGTTTATTTTCAAATCTTAATTAAGAGGCGGACATTTTCTGGTTTATTGAGTGTTTAAAAAGAATTTTTAATTTAATTTTTGTAGATATTTTTAATTTATTTTTATTTTTCTTATTTTGCAAATATCCCGAATTATGATTAAAGATCAGCGTTTTCCAGCAACTTAATAAAGAACCTCTCTAACACTAACCCTAGGTTCGGGTGTCAACAGCACTCCAAAAAGCTACTAGCTTGTATAAGCTACTCTTTCTTTCTCCCTTCGTTCAGAGGATTTGGGGAGAAGAGAAGGGGGCGTTGTCACCCAGATTTAGGGTTAATGGTAGGGTCAAGGGAGAGTTAGAGGGGTGGGCATTGGCACTCAGATTTAGGGTTAGTGGTAAGGTTTAAGGATTAAGTTGCTAAGAAGGTTTTGTCTAGTTCACCGTAGCCGGAATGTAGCCACTTCCTAAAAAAAAAATTACTCCCGAGGAACACACAAAAATAATTTACACGGTTTAATTTCAAAAGAGGACAACTTTGACTTTGAACTGCTACGAAAAAGAGACTATTCGTAAATATATTTTAACCAGAAACTACATGATTACCCTGCCATGTTTCTTTACACGGTTGCCTCGTTTTCTTCCGCATTTTGGGGAGCGATTAAACTTGCTGTAACTTACTGTTTTTAATGTTTGATGTTTTTTTGTTTTTTTTACTAAAACATGGTGTGGTACTTTGCAGGAATAGGTATCCAAGAAATGTCCAAATACTTACGTCATCAATTTAGAATTTCACTGGAGACTTCCGAATGTTAACGATCTTCACCGAACAAACCGAATGTAGTAATTGTCTGTATTTCTGAGATGAGGTGTTTTCATTATGGATTTCAGTGTTCGACTGACTTCCTCATCTTGGCTGCCATGATCACAACGTTTTGGCCGTTCTGCCCTCCGGCCTTCATCAGGTGTCTTGTATCGAACTTGGGAACCGTCTGTCTGGACTCTCGAACGCAATCCCTTTATTGTCACGGGGGTACCATGCTCGGATTCCATTTTTTGGGGCCCTGGGACACACTCGTTAATTCTCCGTTGCTTTCAGTTCTGCCGCATTGCAAGTTATCTGGAGGTGCGAGGTTCAATCCTGGGCGAAGGCAGTGAAAGTAACATTCAGCAACAGCAGCAGTAGCACTGAAAGCAACGGAGAATTAACGAGTGTGCCTCAGAGCAAAAAAATGGAATCCGAGCGCGGTACCCCCGTGACAATAAAGGGATTGGGTTCGAGCGTCCAGACAAATGGTTCCCAAGTTCGATACAGGACACCTGATGAAGGCAAACTGGTTTACATGTATTTTTTATGCGTGTGGTTTTTTTTTTTTAACGCAAACTGCCATCTCAATTGTATTTTAATTTTTGCTATGACCGTAGTTTGGTCTGTATTTTTTTTCATACGTGCACAGATGAGACTAAATTCGTACTTTTCCAAACCCTAACCCTTAGAGACGAAGTTTACCCTCCGATGCTCAAAATGAAAATGTCTTAACTAGTTTTTGCGCATATGGTTCGACGCAGTCATTCGCCTGAATTAATAAAACAAAAAACTATTTTAAGCCAATCAGATGCATTTATCTGAATTTATCAAATTTGCTGTTTTGATCGACCCGGAGCCCGATTTTTTTCCTTCAACAAAGATGTCTAGCCCAAATCCACGACAGAGGTAACATCGACCTTTCTCCAACCCCCTCTCACTGAGAATGCATTTCTCAACTCAAGCACACATAGCCACTCTGATAATAACGCAGACGCACACACAATGCATTAACTCTTTCACCTTATCGTCTGCTGATTGAAAACAAATGTATAAACTTAACCATTTTAATACTCCTAACATTTCTTAATGAACTTTCTACAATGAGAACAAATGAACATCGACTCTTGATAACCTTTAATCAAATGAACATTTTATAATTGAGTGGGGAAGTTTTGATAACGATTTTTCAGACCCGTGAATTAGTTTTTGGAGGAACCATTTTTTTAGGGTTCCAGTTTGTTTGGGGGGGGGGGGGGGATTTTTGAGAGAGCCGAGTTTTAGAGAAACATTTTAAAAGGAAACAGTTTTAGGTAATACTCAAATGTGAGAGAGCAAGAGAAATGTTATTTGATAAAAAAAAATGAGATAATGAGTACAAACGCATAAATTCACAAAAGAGACATTTTATACATGTTTAAAAATGTTTAAAAATGGAAGTTTACATAGATAGGAAAACAGAATGTTTGTTTATATTTTGAGAGTCCTTGCAGAACAGGGGGGGGGGTTCATTAGCTGAGATATCGAGGAAGCCTGAGTAGATAACTTAGGTATCTTTTAGAATGATCAGTACGCTGAAAACGCTAAAAAACAAACAAATATACAACAAATAAAAGTAACTGTCGTCGATAAAAGTTAATTTAAAACTGACCTGTGATATTTGTTTGTATTTTTAAACCGTTCCAACTGCTATTTATTAGAAATCAATAGTTTTGTCACACGAACTTGCAAAAAAAAAAAAAAAAAAAAAAAATGGCGCTTGCTCATAAGGAAGTGAGCACAAGACGCCATTTTGTCTAAAAAAAAAAAAAACGAGTAAAAAATGAAGAAACTTTTTTCACATCTAATAAAAACCCAGGGTATTTTTAATAATAGCCCAACAACGAAAACGCTGAAAAAACAAATATACAACAAATAAAAGTTACCGTAGCCGATAAAACTGAATTTCCAAGTTAACTGTGACAGTTATTAATGATTATAATCCGTTAAAAGTGCTATTTTCTATAAGTTAATAGTTTTAGCTTACAGGAAGTGAAAAAAAAAAGTAATTAATGGCCGCTCTCGTTGTCGTCTCGTTTCAATTGTTTTTTTACTGGGACTCATAGTCAAAGCGCAATGTTTGCATTTTTCAGCCAAGCAGAAGAACAAAACAAAACTACATTCTAAGCAAAAGGAATAAAATAATTTTCTTTTTATTTACATGTCAGTGTGCTTTTATTTACATATTATTTTCATTCGTCACACCGTAATGTTTATTTTTCCTGTTTCTTAAAAAAATGCCTAACCCTAACCTAAACCCAGCCCTAACCCTAACCTAAACCCAGCCCTAACCTAAACCCTAACCCTAACCCTAAACCTAACCCCCCCCACCCACCCCCAATGACGTAACGACATGCGCGCTCATTCGGTGAGCAAAATGATCGTTAAAATGTTCGTTTCATAAAATTAAATTTGAAAAATGCACCCCCCCCCCAAAAAAAAACAAAACAAAAAACGCCGCTTTGATTATGAGTCCCGGTAAAAAAAAAACACACACACACGTGACACCGACAGCAAAAAATAATGACGCCATTTTGTTTTTTAAAAACGAAGACATTAAAATTTTTTTTTTTTTTTCATGTCTAATAAAAACCCATTTACCATACGTAAACATACAAACAAATGGAATAGAAAACTAGGAAAATCTCCGGTCTCGACGTACGTTGCATTTATTTGTTGCATATTCATTTTTTTGACTACGTTCTACAACTTTTTTTCAACCCGACTCGCGAGCTGTAGGGCTATTCTAAAAGATTCCCAAAACCCATTTATAGTACGTAAAAATACAAACAAATATCATAGGTAAGTAGACAAATATCTCTTCTCGACGTAGGTTAAACTCACTTGTTGCATATTTATTTTTATAACCCCGTTCTCGTTCGTTTTTTGGACCCCGTCCGCGACTGTACTGATCATTCTAAAAGATACCCGATAACTTAAGGGCCATGAATTAGTCACGGGTCTGAAAAATCGTCATCAAAAGTTTATACATTTGTTTTCAATCAGCAGACGATAAAGTGAATGCGTGCGTCGAGCCATATGCGCAGAAAAGAGTTTAAGCATTTTCATTTTGGGCACCAAAGGGTAAACTTTGTCTCTACACCCTAAACCGCCCTAACTAACCCTAAACCGAAAGTTTACGAAAAAAAGTAAATAAAACAGCCGGGTTACTGAATGCGAAATTGTTGGCTGCAAAATTGTTGACAACCTAATATTTTATCATTTCAACAACAAAAGCTCAAAACTGAGGCCATAAAAAACAGCTCCCAGAGACAGTCTAACAAAAAGACGAAAAAAAAAGCATATTAGTATCGAGAGGTCATGTGATAAAATCGACATTTTTTTTTTCCAATTCTAAAATGGCGTCACCTCACTAATTTTAAATCGAACTAAAAAAACGCTTTAAAATAAGTTAAAACAAATAAACTTATCCAGGTTAGTAAAAGAGTAACTTATATTGCCTTTGGTAACATTTATTTGTTGCCTTTTTGTTTTTTTTTTACCCTTTTTTTCGTTCTGTTAGCTGTCGTTAGAAATGCCCATGAAATGTTATTAAAATTACCTTAAGTAGATTAATTACGGAAAAGAAAATAATCTGAATATTCGACAAAGTTTACCAAAACTTGGTTTGGCGAGTGGCACTGTCGCCCTGCTACGTAATGCCTGATTCCGCTAAAACACGTTTCTACACCATCATATTTATTTATTTATTTCATTTCATTTTATTCATGCTATATTATTAGATGAAAGAAATAGATTGTCGGATTTTTCGTGGGTGTTAACGAAAAACCGCTCTAAACAAAGGTCACGTTATCTAGGACAATTATCATAAAAAAAATTATAACAAGAGAGAAGGAATGGAAGAATACAAGATATTCATAAAAGTTAAAACAAAGTTTTATTTACAAAAAAAGTAGCTTGCACTGCTTTTTTTCCAAAGCTGGAATAAATAAATTATTCCTAGGTAACGTACAAAAAAAATAAAAATAAAAAAAATACAACATAAGGATTTCTTAACATTAAAGTTAGATACAACAAAATTGACACAATCTAAGAAAAGGAATAAATCCTTTTAAAACATGAACTTACTATAAAGTCAGTATTCTTACAAAATCAATCAAATAGTCTCTTTGTTTTCTTTACACCAAAGTTACAATCAAAGGTAATAAAATAGACAAACCGTATTTAATTCCGACACAATTTTCTTGGTAAAAATAACCTTTTTTTATTTATCAAACGTCTGTCAGAAAGTTCTTTTTTTTCTTCTTTTTCTTCAATAATTTTCTTTTAGCAAATCCAATGTAAGATATACGTCACAAGAACAGTACAAATTTCAAATAAACATAATACTTGCTTTTTTCATCGTTTGTCCCGAATAGCATCACGCGCGAATGTAAGGAACCAACTTTCAAAGCTATATCCTTCAAATCGATCTGTGTTGCAAAGACTATCACTCTTTACGATTCTTAATCTCTGATTAGAATCTTCTCGACAGCAAAGTATTTCAGTTCACGGGAGCTAAGCTCTTCAACATAGGCAATGTCGTGCATGGAGTTATTCTTATCTCGTTCAAATTCTCCATAATTCTTCATTTCAAGCCTCTGACTTGAAACAACTTCCGAAGGAAAAATATTTCATACATAAAAGTCAATTCTTGGCAAGAGATATCCTATCTCTTAAATTTCTTTAAATAGAAATTCTTCACAAATTTAACGTCCCCCATGTGGACGGAGAAACAGCTTTTAGAGGTGTTGTCAATCTGGCGTGTAAGTTTGTTCTGATTAAAATTCGCGCCGATATCAACTCCAGACAACCAATGCATCATTGCTAAAAATAGAAACCACGTGACACAAAATGGCCTCCCTAGCATAACTCCCACGCAAATAATCCATATGACCTTCAACCTGCACGTAGGCAAAAACTGACAGCCTTCAAACAAAGGGAAGTAACCGATGACTTACTTAGAAAATATATCGAAATTTCCACAAGATGAGTTGTTGATTAGGACCATGAATGTAATTTTATTTGTTTTTATATAATTAAAAAAAAATTAATGTGGAAGTTCGGAATAGCGGCCGCTTCGTTTTTACGCCGCTAAACTCGAACATTATCCATGTGTGCCCCTCAATCAAATAAAAACAGTATGGTGCTTGTACAGAGAAGCGTCCGTATTAAATTAACAATACCACAAAAAAAAACATTATTATATACTTACGCAGCAGATTTAAATAAATATCCTCACCAAAAAGTAAGAAAAAAATGACCGAGTAGAATTTTAATTAAAAATAAAAATCAGTTTCATCGTATTTTGATGACTGCCATTGATTTATTACTTGTTAATATGACAGATCGAGTTACCTCCCCCTGAATTTCGTGTTTTTCACTCGAACCCGATTTAACGGATTTTTATATTTTATTACAATTTTACGCGATGGTTTTTGCTATTTTTTTGTGTGTATAAACCTATTTTTGTTTCTGTTCCTGTGGATACTGCACCCCATAAACTGGTATTGTCTTGTGCCTTCGGGGCTTGATTTACGCCGGTCTATGGGTCTGTTATGTGCAGTTCTAGGAGGTCAACACTCCCAGGCTTTGCCTCCTCTCTTTGGGGAGGAGTAAGTTTATTGCTTGCTACCTGAGGAGCTCCTACCGGGGAATGCCGACGGGGCAGCCCAGGCAATTTTTAATGGCCAGAGTGCTCACCTCTCGGGCGCTGGCTTTTCAAACCCCACTTTCCCGACCCGACTTTGGGTCACATCTTGTGGGAGTAAGATAAAACTGGCCTTGTGCCTAACCTTCTGGAGAGAAGTAAATAAATACATAAGTATATCAAAGAGTTTTTCGGTTAATTTAATTGGAACTGCGATTTTCAGCGTTTTTCATATGGACCCGTCTCTGTACAAGAACCAACAGTATTTCGTGGAGGAAATGCACCAAATCCTGAATAGAATTTAACATCAACTTTATGGATTTTGTTTGCGTATTTTAAATTTGCACAACAACAAAAATCACACATGGGGGCACCGCTATTCAAGTTTAAACAACGTAACTGGATTCGTGAAAGCTGACGCGTTAAAGATAAAAATAATTATCTTTTAAAACATACAAACCGATCAATATGACTTTACACTGAAAATGATTTACATACCTTTCTTTAGTTTTCTTGTTTTTGTAAAACGAAATTGTAAAAACGGTTTTCACCTTGAAGAAAACGCCATGTTGTATCGTAATTGAACAACAAGGGGAGATCACTCTAAATGTCTTAACAATTTATTTAAAAATTACAATAAAGAATTTTCTTGGGCTTCGGCATGACGCCCTATTTGTTTTTTAGGAATAAGGGGGGGGGGGGCGAATGTCATTCTTTTGATAACAAAAAAACTTTTGCCTACTTTAAACTAGACACTAAAATACCACATTCGGTAAAAACGTATTGTAGTATCCATATGGAAAAAGGGTTGAAGAAAGTGTCTACGGATGCCTGAAAGTGATACAACAATTTTTTTTATTCATATTAATTTCAGACTTTTCTTTTTTTCATATTAATTTCAGACTTTCCTTTTTGTCATATTAATTTCACACTTTTCATTTTTTCATATTAATTTCAGACTTTTCTTTCAAATAATTAACATAATACAGACTATTTGAAAAATAATTTATTTGTTTTTATTTTATTGTTTTCAAAACATTTTTTTTTGTAATAATAGTCAAAACCTTTTTTCTTGGAAATCCAGTAACTTCCGGAATCAAACTTTTTTCTTAAGGTTAGGGCATTTCCCTAACCCCTAACCGTAACCCTAACCCTCCCAAAAAACATTATTTTCACTAAATATTTAAAAAAAATAAAAACCACACATTCCGGTGCTCAGAAACATTATTTCTTGAAAAAAAAGAAGATTATTCTATTTTGTTTATTTTCTTCAATGAAATTTATTTTAAAGTTTTGAAAACAATCAAATAACTTATCTTTCAAATAGTCTGTATTATGTTAATTATTAGAATATGATGAAAGAAAAGTCTGAAATTAATATGAAAAAATGAAAAGTCTGAAATTAATATGAAAAAAAGAAAAGTCTGAAATTAATATGAATAAAAAAAATTGTTGTATCACTTTCAGGCATCCGTAGACACTTTCTTCAACCCTTTTTCCATATGGATACTACAATACGTTTTTACCCCACATTCACTCCATGGTTTTGATCATACTTAAAAGATCCCCAATAGTTTCGATGAAACTTTATTTACAAAAATAAATATACATCAGTAATGATGGAGAGTGGAACAATCTACAAACACCCAAAAAGAAAGAAAAATAAAGAACAAAACAAAATGATAATGGACCAGGTTAGTAAGGTCCTCTCAACCCCTTGTTAAGCGCCAGACCGCCCACAACAAGCAGGTCAGTCTCTAAATGGGAGTGGGAGCTAAGAGGGGCATCAAAAAAATAAAAAGATCGGGATGGAGTATGGAAATGGATGGTTTCCTCCAAGATAGAAACAAGATTGAGAGGTTGTCAACGGCAAAATAAATATGGGGAGTGGCCATCTTTGGAAGCTCTCCTGTACAATGTCTTTTTTGCCAAGGAAGAAAGCGCCCGTCGCTTTGTCTTTACTTACTTATGAGGACTAAGTTAGACACAAGGTCGGTTTTTAATGTAGAGAAATACAGCTCCCAAAAAATGAGAAACTTTGTATTTGAACAAAAATAAAAATTGACTCAGTCTAGAAGGATTTCTGAGTGTGGACAGAACAGATACTACACTTTGAAAGAATATGATTGTAAAATTTTAACAAATGAGGCACAAGACTCAGTCTCAAAGGATTTCTCCGCTTCTGACTGTCGGCAGAACAGATACTACACTTTTTTATATATATAATTGATTTGCCAAAAGAATATGATTATACAATTGTAACAAATGAGGCACAAGGTCCTGCAAAGTGGGGGGAGTAAAGGGGGTCGGTGATCATCCTCTGTCTACCCTACACGTAACTAGGTTCATTGACAGTCACCACAATACCACAATACCACATACATTGTGTGTATTTTTTTGACGTCTAATTGACATCGTATGCACGTTCTCGACTGCTTTTTGAAATTCTCTTCTTTTCTGCAGCTTTTTTGTTCATTTGAAGATGATTCGACGAAGAATGAAAAACGTTACTGATACATATGGAACATACATTATTTTTTGGGGGGTGGGGGGGATTTTAAGACAAAATAGATCATTAGAAAAATTTAAATAAAAGCAGTAGAATTTTGTTGTTTAACAATGTTTTCTTAAATATATGTATATTAGAGAGAGAGAGAGAGATGCATATATATATATATATATATATATATATATATATATATATATATATATATATATATATGAGAAAAAAGAAACAATGTTTCAGACAATATGTAGAAATAAAAATGGAATAAAGGATAAGCAATTCAACAACTAACAAAAATAAAAATAAACTCAAAAACTCATGTTGTATAGTTCTGCCGAAATATTTCGGTCGTTAAAATATCAATCGGTTGGTAAACTTTATTTCAAAACGGAAAAGTTTTCAAATTTTGAAATAAAGTTGACCAACCGATTGATAATGGCCGTATTTTAACGACCGAAATATTTCGGCAGAACTATACAACATGAGTTTTTGAGTTTATTTTTATTTTTGTTAGTTGTTGAATTGCTTATCCTTTATTCCATTTTAATTTCTACATATTGTCTGAAACACTGTTTCTTTTTTCTCATATATATATATATATATATATATATATATATATATATATATATATATACTTAAAGAAAGAGGCAAAATGCCTTAAAAAAAACATGTGTTAGACGCAGATATTTTTATTAAAATCAATTTTTTTATTCTTCATCTTGACCTTTTTTTTTTTATTTCGCTCTGTATAACGAGCCTCATCAGAGATTTAAACAAATAAAAGGTATTAACCTTTTCTTCCTTTTTTTTCCTGTAAGAGTCCTTCCTGGTCTTGTTGAAGTGGCGTCCGATGTTGTGTGGGCTAACGGTGGAACGTCTCTTTTAAATTTGAACTTAAATCGCGCATGGTCGCTGGTAGATATACATTTGGGAAGGTTAATTTTCTTTAAGCATCTTTAATATATATATATAGGGAGAGAGAGAGAGATAGAGAGAAAGCGATGTATATATATATAGAGAGAGAGAGGCAGGCAGGCAGACAGACAGACAGATCTACGTATATATAAAGTATATGTATGTATGTATGTATATATGTATGTATGGGTGTATGTATAAAGTATATGTATGTATGTATGTATATATGTATGTATGGGTGTATATATAAAGTATATGTATGTATGTATGTATGTATGGGTGTATGTATAAAGTATATGTATGTATGTATGTATGTATATATGTATGTATGGGTGTATATATAAAGTAAATGTATGTATGTATATATGTATGTATGGGTGTATGTATAAAGTATATGTATGTATGTATATATGTATGTATGGGTGTATATATAAAGTATATGTATGTATGTATATATGTATGTATGGGTGTATATATAAAGTATATGTATGTATGTATGTATGTATATATGTATGTATGGGTGTATATATAAAGTAAATGTATGTATGTATATATGTATGTATGGGTGTATGTATAAAGTATATGTATGTATGTATGTATGTATATATGTATCTATGGGTGTATATATAAAGTATATGTATGTATGTATATATGTATGTATGGGTGTATATATAAAGTATATGTATGTATGTATGTATGTATGTATGTATGTATGTATGTATGTATGTATGTATGTATGGGTGTATATATAAAGTATATGTATGTATGTATGTATGGGTGTATATATAAAGTATATGTATGTATGTATGTATATATGTATGTATGGGTGTATATATAAGTATATGTATGTATGTATGTATGGGTGTATGTATAAAGTATATGTATGTATATATGTATGTATGGGTGTATATATATGTATGTATAAAATACGGCATAATCATGTTGACACACCGACTAAATTTTCTTTTTTTCACGCCAAAACAATAAGAAATCATCCCTTTTTTTGTTTCTTTTTCAGTCAACTTTTTTCAATGTAAGATTCTTTTGTGGAAGAATTTTTTTAAAAAACAAAAACAGATTGTTTCCCAGTCATGGCAGATGGAACGAGAGCATGCTACCCCCGTGGATTTAATAAAATGTTTCGTCCGAAATTCCGTCCAGATTCCTGAGTTCGACAAGGTACACCTGAAGAAGGTCGGAGGTTACATCGGCCGAAACGTTGTGATAAAAACACCCAAGATGAGAACAGTAGTCCGAATATACCAAATTCTACAAACATCGTTTAGCTGCACATTTACCAACATGTTTCAGTCACAGCTTTAAGAAGCCTGACATCTTCAAGTCAGCATGTCTGTTCTTTATGCTTTCATTATGTGGGTTCCATAGAATGAAGAGAATAAAGAAAGGACAAGCAAACAGCTCTATTGTTGAGCACTCTTACGTAAACGCAGTAAAGATTCTCCGGAGTTTTGGCCCGGTCGATACAAACTTCATATACACAAAAGCAGGCGCTCATTTTTGCTGTAGCTGTAAAAAAATATAGGCGGTCGTGCCTATTGAGTGAGTGAGGCTTTTGGTGGGGGGGGGGGGGGGGGATTTGATATCCAACGAAGCAAAGTTGGACGAGGCCATTCTTAGTTGAGGGAAGAGAGGTAGTGCAGAAACCTATATCAAGGTTCTGCCTTTTCTCATTTGTGCGGCTGATCTGCGATCGGTGTGCCGTCACCTGTGCCACCATTGGACAAACTGTAACGATGCTGAAGAGACTTCAACACAAAGGAGTTCTTTCGGAGTCACGAGTCAACCCCTCAACGAAACGGCGTCAGTTGTACAATTTGCTCCATGCAGAGACTCACTTTTTTTTTTTTTACCAGACCCTGTTGGGTGGGTCGCTGGAGGAGCAATTCCTTAGCAAGACTATTCCCCTTTCCGACTACTGCCTCGGCCATCTTCAGGATACATCCGGGTTATATTATATTCTGAGAAATATTCTTTTCACTTTGCTCAATTTTTATCCAGCAATGGGGAAACAAGTAAACAAAGACCTATTTGAAAATAATGTTGGAAATCTGTTGAATTTTTTTTTAACAGGTTATTTTAAGTTGCAGATGGAGTGGGGAGAGAAGCGGCTCCTATTTTTTTTAGGAGCGGAAGCTGCTCCCAAACTAGTGGAGCAGTTGCAATGAAATATTTTTTATTTTATTTTTATTTTTTATTTTTTTTATTATTATTTTTATTATTATTTTATTATTATTTTATTATTATTATTATTTTTATTATTATTATTTTTATTTTTATTATTATTATTATTTTTATTTTATTATTATTATTATTTTTATTTTTATTATTATTTTTATTTAATTTATTTAATTTTTAATTTAAAATTTTGGTTTCAAGTAGAAAACTTTGCGAAACGATAGCCAGCTGGTATTTTATAAAATTATATATTTTTCAGTATTTACTTCAACAGTACTCAATACATGAGTAGATTTTAGTAGTAGTATAAACATATATTTATGACAGAGAAACGTTTGTGTTTCATTCCCAAGGGGAAATAATCAGGCAACTTGTCTGTGTAGCATACTTACCATAAATATATTTTATACTACTATGTGTGTATATATATATATATGATTAATTCTATTTATACAGACGTATACAAAATCTGCAACACTGGCATGTCGATGTTATTGATCAACAGCTGTTGGAAACTGAGATCACATCAGGCAGAATTAAAATCCGATCCTTACCTCAGATCATATTTGGGAAGAATTAAATGGGAGAGAAAAGAAAAGAGAAAGGAAAAAAGAAAATTTTAAATTTTGAAAGTCACGTGGTTAGATTTGAGACCGTTGAAAATCAAATCAAATAATCAAGGGAGGCACGAGAGCGCTCTATCCCTTAATAGACTACACGAATGACCTATGCTGGAAATCTCATTTCTTTGATCAATGATAACTCAAAAACCAATAAACCAAATTAGTTAAAACTTTGCACAAAATTTTTATTTGATAGGTTCTATAAGTGTGTAGAATTTCAGCATCATTAGTCAAGGCAACCCAGAGATCCAGAAAGTTCAATCATGAAATCATGTTATCTGTGTGTACGTACGTATGTACGTATGTGCCACTCTGTATCTCATCAACGATTTTTGGCAGAGATAGAGGTTCTAGGGTCTAGTTGATGGCATTTTAATTTCAGTTTACCATATACCTTGATTAGTCAAACTACCAACTATATCAGTTATGAGAAGGCATTGTATTGAGGCATAGCCTTTACAAAAGTAGTGACATTCCATGAAAAATGCCAGTATACTTAAATCATATGGGGTTAATAGGGTTAAGATGAAAATTCATATACACTAAATGTACAAAAGCAAGGAAATTCCCAAATTTTTACACTTTTATTGTCATTAAGGGTATGCGAGCACAACAGGACTATGTATTTTACTGGTAGGAATTTTTCTTCAGCGCACCTCACACACTTCATCCACTCATGCATAGAGATTTATACTGTAGTGATGTGATAATGAAATGGTTTGGTTGATATGTAGTCATACCCTTAATGACAATAAAAGTGTAAAAATTTGGGAATTTCCTTGCTTTTGTACATTTAGTGTATATTAATTTTCATCTTAACCCTATTAAGGGCATATGATTTCAGTATACTGGCATTTATCATGGAATAATATATATATATATATATATATATATATATATATTATATATCCCGGGCTTTACTTCCTCCACTAGTTTGGGAGCAACTTCCGCTCCTAAAAAATATGAGCCGCTTCTTTCCCCCCTTATCTTATTATACCTATTGTTACCATCTCTCCATCTCAACATGCTTTCATTCCGAACGTTCGTATCCCACACATTTGTGATGGAAGAATGGGTCACCTACATAATGGATGACGAAGATATTGTTGACTTTTGTTCTGAACATTACAAAGGCCTTTGAATCTGTTAATCACCGTTTACTTCTATATAGACTCAAAACCTATGGCCTACATGAATCGGTTCTAAAGTGGATAATATCTTTTCTTGGTGACCGTAAGTACGGTGATCAGATAAATGCAGGCTGTCATCTGAGATGGGTGCATACACTTGTGTTCCTTAAGTCTGGGACAGGAACTCGAACTTGGTAGACAGTGTGGAACTTATTAGGTTACAGACACTTTTTGGACTCTGTCCAAGAGGCAGAGACTAGTGGTTGGTGCACCAGCCCAGATGTGGCAACAATGCTCAATATATACGCCAATGGAGACTTTGTAGTGATATAAGATACTGGCAGGTGTGAGAAGTTTTCTAGCCCGGTAAAGGGAGGCCACCTTCTTTGCAGGCATCTTAGCAGTATCTTTGGGAGATGACGGTGGTTAAGTGGTTATCGACACGGACTGGAGATCTCGGTGTTCCAAGTTCAAATCCAGTCGGTTCCACAGTACCACTTTTACTTAGGGATGTTTGCAACCTTCTCGTGGTCCTTCCCGTAAGTACCCGATGTCTTTCCAGAAAGATTTCTAACTGGAAAAACATCGGGGAAACTAATACCAACACCAGAATTATCTGATTCACATGAAAGAAAAAGAAGAAGAAGCATTTTCTTCAAGTAAAACTTTTATTATTTCTTTATCTTTTACGTATTTGGTCGAATTCGTGTTACTGAGGTGTTTGAATGTTAGAGTTGGGTAGGGGCTATCAACCCTGACAGTCTGTAGTTGGAAAGGTTCTTTATAATTGTTAAAGGAAAGGAACTTTGTCTTAGTGGCATTAAATGTAACAATCCATTTTTGGCCCCATTCCACTACAGACTGGAGGTCATTTTCTATTTTTGAAAAGGAGCTTTGTCTTGGTAATGTAACAATCCATTTTTGGCCCCATTCCACTACAGACTGGAGGTCATTTTCTATTTTTGAAAAGGAGCTTTGTCTTGGTAATGTAACAATCCATTTTTGGCCCCATTCCACTACAGACTGGAGGTCATTTTCTATTTTTGAAAAGGAGCTTTGTCTTGGTAATGTAACAATCCATTTTTGGCCCCATTCCACTACAGACTGGAGGTCATTTTCTATTTTTGAAAAGGAGCTTTGTCTTGGTAATGTAACAATCCATTTTTGGCCCCATTCCACTACAGACTGGAGGTCATTTTCTATTTTTGAAAAGGAGCTTTGTCTTGGTAATGTAACAATCCATTTTTGGCCCCATTCCACTACAGACTGGAGGCCATTTTCTATTTTTGAAAAGGAGCTTTGTCTTGGTAATGTAACAATCCATTTTTGGCCCCATTCCACTACAGACTGGAGGTCATTTTCTATTTTTGAAAAGGAGCTTTGTCTTGGTAATGTAACAATCCATTTTTGGCCCCATTCCACTACAGACTGGAGGTCATTTTCTATTTTTGAAAAGGAGCTTTGTCTTGGTAATGTAACAATCCATTTTTGGCCCCATTCCACTACAGACTGGAGGTCATTTTCTATTTTTGAAAAGGAGCTTTGTCTTGGTAATGTAACAATCCATTTTTGGCCCCATTCCACTACAGACTGGAGGTCATTTTCTATTTTTGAAAAGGAGCTTTGTCTTGGTAATGTAACAATCCATTTTTGGCCCCATTCCACTACAGACTGGAGGTCATTTTCTATTTTTGAAAAGGAGCTTTGTCTTGGTAATGTAACAATCCATTTTTGGCCCCATTCCACTACAGACTGGAGGCCATTTTCTATTTTTGAAAAGGAGCTTTGTCTTGGTAATGTAACAATCCATTTTTGGCCCCATTCCACTACAGACTGGAGGCCATTTTCTATTTTTGAAAAGGAGCTTTGTCTTGGTAATGTAACAATCCATTTTTGGCCCCATTCCACTACAGACTGGAGGTCATTTTCTATTTTTGAAAAGGAGCTTTGTCTTGGTAATGTAACAATCCATTTTTGGCCCCATTCCACTACAGACTGGAGGTCATTTTCTATTTTTGAAAAGGAGCTTTGTCTTGGTAATGTAACAATCCATTTTTGGCCCCATTCCACTACAGACTGGAGGTCATTTTCTATTTTTGAAAAGGAGCTTTGTCTTGGTAATGTAACAATCCATTTTTGGCCCCATTCCACTACAGACTGGAGGTCATTTTCTATTTTTGAAAAGGAGCTTTGTCTTGGTAATGTAACAATCCATTTTTGGCCCCATTCCACTACAGACTGGAGGTCATTTTCTATTTTTGAAAAGGAGCTTTGTCTTGGTAATGTAACAATCCATTTTTGGCCCCATTCCACTACAGACTGGAGGTCATTTTCTATTTTTGAAAAGGAGCTTTGTCTTGGTAATGTAACAATCCATTTTTGGCCCCATTCCACTACAGACTGGAGGTCATTTTCTATTTTTGAAAAGGAGCTTTGTCTTGGTAATGTAACAATCCATTTTTGGCCCCATTCCACTACAGACTGGAGGTCATTTTCTATTTTTGAAAAGGAGCTTTGTCTTGGTAATGTAACAATCCATTTTTGGCCCCATTCCACTACAGACTGGAGGTCATTTTCTATTTTAAAAAAGGAGCTTTGTCTTGGTAATGTAACAATCCATTTTTGGCCCCATTCCACTACAGACTGGAGGTCATTTTCTATTTTTGAAAAGGAGCTTTGTCTTGGTAATGTAACAATCCATTTTTGGCCCCATTCCACTACAGACTGGAGGTCATTTTCTATTTTTGAAAAGGAGCTTTGTCTTGGTAATGTAACAATCCATTTTTGGCCCCATTCCACTACAGACTGGAGGTCATTTTCTATTTTTGAAAAGGAGCTTTGTCTTGGTAATGTAACAATCCATTTTTGGCCCCATTCCACTACAGACTGGAGGTCATTTTCTATTTTTGAAAAGGAGCTTTGTCTTGGTAATGTAACAATCCATTTTTGGCCCCATTCCACTACAGACTGGAGGTCATTTTCTATTTTTGAAAAGGAGCTTTGTCTTGGTAATGTAACAATCCATTTTCGGCCCCATTCCACTACAGACTGGAGGTCATTTTCTAAGGATTCGGCCATTGCCGTAGTGTGTTCGATTTCACCGTATATTGAATAAGTGTCTGTGTTTGTTTCCCCCATCCTGTTGCATAGGCTCACTCCTGCTTAGACCGTGGCAGTACGCGTTTCATATACTCTTCCCGATACAGGCCGTGGCTTTACTCGTTTCGTATACTCGTCCCTGAAACGGCCGTGGCAGTTCACATCTAATACTCGTCATTTTTAAAACATCATAAATCACATAGTTCATATTTTGTTTGCATACCCTTAGATTTCTCCCTCGCCGTGTAGAGGGTCGTGTCGTCTAGTGGATGAATTCTTTCCTCTTTCCTTCCTGCCGTGAACCACGCCGTCCGTTGTCTGCAACAAAAACTCCACGATCGGGTCGGAAGACAAACTCTTCTTTAAATTTAATTCTTTTTATTACAAGCGTTAGTTATTTAATCAGCTGGGAGTCATTCACTACGCTGAGAGAGAGAGAGAGAGAGAGAGAGAGAGAGAGAGAGAGAGAGAGAGAGAGAGAGCAAATCACTACTTTATCGTAGTTACTTAACAATTATTTTCTTAGAGGGGGGGAAAGGATATCTCTCGCTTGTATTTTCTTAGAGAAATATTTCCTTTATCTATTGTAAATTACATGGTAACAATCACGTCTCATCGGTTTGCCTTCAAAACCCAGACTGACGAAACTCGCTTCTCACGAAGAATGAGTGACGTAACGGATCCCTCTGTTTCCCACGCAAGGGTCCGTGACGTCACAGCCTCTCGCAGGTGCACACTGACCCTTGATCTGGGATATCGTCACACGGTGACCTTGTCATGTCTGTTAGCTCTGACTGTGAGAACAGGCCCTATTCTGCACTCGCGCAAGTCAAACCAACGATTTCCAACAGATACGTCCATTCCCATAGGGCCATTATCTAACAATCCGTGTCGAGAATAGAGTGTGGTGTCATCAGAAAATATACCCATCTCGGATACGATTGCATGAGGGATGTCGTTTATAAAAATCAGGAATAATAAAGGTCCTGGGACACACCCGCATTGACAAAACTTTCTTTTAGCTAAAAATAATCTGATTATATTAAGTATTCATCCAGTAATACCGTATGAATTAATTTTCCTAAAAGACTTTCATGCAAGACCTTGTAAAAGACTTTGGATATATCAAGCGCTACCGCCATAGCTTCACCTGCTTCATCCAGTGTATGAGACATGCGTTCAGAGATGACCATTTGCAGTAGTGGAATTGAATTTCCATTGTTGAGCCTTGGCCACCGAGAGTTACTACAGGCCGGTTGGCTAGAAAATGACGTCACTGCATTGCGTGTCAAAACAATGGCCGTCGTAATAACAATAAGAAGGCATTTCGACTTCTCCATTCACTAAATAATCCATCAAAATTCAGGAAATCAACCAATTTTAATGAAATTTTCAGTATTTATTAATTAATGATCACGGAATATAATAAATCCATTACAAAACTTGGTGCAAATGTATTATTTCTTGTAAACAAAAAACACCTTTACTAAAGTTATCCAAAATATCAAAACATGTTGACCATACAATATTGTAAATATTTAAAACAAAGCATTAGAAAACTTAAAAAATTGCATGTAAAAAAAGAAAAGAAAGGAACACGATTCGATTTATCCTGAAACTGATCTTTATTCAATATAAATTTAAAGAAAATAATAATTCATGATCAAATACTGCAAAAAACTGAATTATGAATTACCATTATTTAAACTTCTAACCCAATCAACCGTAAGTAATTCAGACTTTTAAATTTGTTTAAAAATTATACAAAAAAAAAAGTTCTTTTTTTTTTACATGCAATTTTTAAAGTTTTCTAATGCTTTGTTTTAAATATTTACAATATCGTATGGTCAACATGTTTTGATATTTTGGATAACTTTAGTAAAGGTGTTTTTTGTTTACAAGAAATAATACATTTGCACCAAGTTTTATAATAAAGTAATGGATTTATTATATTCCGTGATCATTAATTAATAAATACTGAAAATTTCATTAAAATTGGTTGATTTCCTGAATTTTGATAGATTATTTAGTGAATAGAGAAGTCGAAATGCCTTCTTATTGTCATTACGACGGCCATTGTTTTGACACGCAATGCAGTGATGTCAGAGGGGGGCAAGAAGTTAGTTGCTTGGCCTTGTCAACTCTCGGTGGCCATGGTTGAGCACACTGTTGCAGATTTTCAAGAAATCGCGAGTTTCTAATTTTTGTGACTCAATCCGTTTTCTGGTCATCTACTTTTCGCTACAGTTTTTACACTTTTACACTGGTATTATATTTTGGCAGGTGTTGGACGGCTTTTAGAAAGTGACTTCCAAACTAACCTAACTCTGGCCAGGTATTTATCTCAAACCCATCCTGATCACTTCTTCCCATATTTTCCTTGGCCTTCTCCTGCCAACTGTTATCATAATAAACAAAAAAAAATGGATAAAGAAATATTTGTGTATAAAATATTTTTTTCTCTCAATTTTTTTTAAAAATCAGTTTTAAATGTTAAAAAAAATTCAAACATACAATTTTAGAAATAAAGAGATATTTAAAATTTATTTGCAAAATATAAATTTGAACATTAGAGATATTTTTTTTTTACAGTTTCTGAATAAATTAGATTTTCAAATTAAAGCCTTTTTTATTGAATTTGATTGAAAGTAAAATAATTTATTTATTCATTTTCTTTTATTTGTTGTTTAAATTCTTTTAAACAACAAATAAATGCTGTGGAATTGTCAGCCATTTTGTGGGAGATTTTCTTTTCTTCCTGAAACAACCCCAGACTGAAGAATTGTTGAAAAGAACTGATTATAACATGGTTTTTGGTGTGGCATCATTCTACACAAAGGAATCATCCCTCCTCCAAAATGTTAGCAACATTTACTGGTAGTTTTCTGCTGCAAGTCCACACTTGAAGAAAATTCATCTTTTGACCCGCTAGTGTGGTATTTCTTCATTATCTCCTCTAATAAATACCTGGAAATTAAAAATACAATAAAAATTAATACAACAAAAATAAAAAATAGAAATACAACAAAAATACAACAAACATAAAAAATAAAAATAACAGAAATAAAAAATACAATAAAAATTAAAAAAACAAAAATAAAAAATAAAAATACAACAAAAATACAACAAACATAAAAAATAAAAAAATAAATAGACAAAAATAAAAAATAAAAATAACAAAAATTTAAAATAAATTTAAAATCATAAAAACAAAGAAAAAGGTAGAATATTTTTATTGGTCCTTGACGTAAATCGGAGAAGGACTTATTTTTTTGGGTCGCTGTCAATTAGTTATGTTGTATACGATGATGATGATGAATATGATGATATTGCATGATCAATATGGCTATTCCTTATTATTGCTTATAGCCTTGGTCTTTTAGAGATCAAGTTCAATAGGCATCTCCTGTCTTTGCGATAATCATCTTTCGTTCTTGTTAGCTCTTTACATCAAGTAGCTTCATGCCTTGTCTGGAGCAATTTCCATAAAAAAAAACTTTCACGATCTGCAACAATTTGTCTTCAAGCATGAGCTAAAAATCTCAAGAAGAACCCAAGAGGGCACGCTCTAAATTTCCACTGTTCAGTCGAAGGCAATGTTGATTAAGCATATGCGTTTCTTCTGGGTAATGAAATTGTAAAAGCTAACTTTCAATATTTAATATTCTAGCTTTTTTTTTTATATACTAATGGGTCACCACTTACCAAGGCCAAAAGCCACTCGAGGATAAGAGTTAATGAGTTTTTCAGTTAGATGAAGAACAATACTATGAGAGGATTGAAAACGATGGGTGGGCATGAATAATAAATACCTATTTTCTATTAGGTTATCACTTTAGCATTGAAAACCGGGGGGGGGGGGGTAAGTGGATAGAAATCGAGACACTGTAAATTGTATGGGGAGGGCGGAGAGGAGGAAAAATTGATTATGTTGGAAAAGAAGGCAATAATAATAATTGTTTTCCTCTAGTTCAGAAATGTTTGCTTTGATTTACACAATTTTTTTTTGGTTCAATTTATTTGCGTTTTAAGATTACCCATTAATTTTTAGATTACCCATTAATTTTAAGATTACTCATTAATTTTTAAGATTACCCATTAATTTTTAAGATTACCCATTAATTTTTAAGATTACCCATTAAATTTTAAGATTACCCATTAATTTTTAAGATTACCCATTAAATTTTAAGATTACCCATTCATTTTAAGATTACCCATTCATTTTTAAGAAGATAAAATACAACACTTAATAAATGCCAATGTCAATGTCCGCAATAGATCCGATCAAGTGGCCCTATTTTCATTTCAAAGAGAAATAAGATTCTGGGTGGCCCGATATAAAATCAAGGATATTTTCAAATTCCTCTATGCCCCCCCCCCTCTTCCTTTGGCTGAAGATCTATCATCTGCACTGTCTGCCATTTGCATGCATCGTTAAAAAATGCAGCCTTCTGCGTTTTTTCCACATGTCCGCAATAAATACAATCAGATTTGAACGATTCCATAATCTGTGAAAATATCCATTAGTCCGATCATAGAAGCTTCTCCCCTAAAAAAAAAAAAAAAAAAAAAAAATGATGAAAGATAAAAAAAGATGTTTAAAATTTAATACTTACGACATCGACTCTTTAACCATCTGATTATCTTTCACGGACATATTTGACCAGGCCAAAAAGTTATGTTCTTTACAGAAAGTATCCAAGTCTTTCTCTGTTGCATGATGGGATGGCAGATCATTCTTAAAAAAAAAAAAAAAAAGAAAAAAGAAAAGTAACATGAATTAGGTTTTCATTTGTTCATCCGATGGGAAATTAAAATTCATGAAACTTTTCGAAGTTACAGATAGATGGAGTTATTTTTTATCAAAGTCGTTCCCAACAAGACATGAAGCCACTTGACGTAAAGAGCTAAAAAGAACGAAAGATGATTAACTAAAAGACAGAAGATGCCTGTTGACCTTAGTCTTGAAAAGACCAAGGCTATAGGTAGGAGGAAAACAGTCAACGGGAAGAGAGTTCCACAAGCCTGCAGTTCTTGGAAAGAAGCTACTGGAATCGAAGAAGTGTTATTTGTGTTAAATATTGGTGGGTACCTTAACTAATATAAGTATTAGTTAATATATATTTGTTCAGGTGGATCTGACCTGGTGTTGTAAGCAGGATGTATTCTAGACATGAGGTCATGATGAGGTTATAGGGTAGATCCTGTCAGGAAATAAGTGGGATTTTCATGAGAATCGGAAGCAACAATAATTAGGCAGAAATGAAGTAAGCCATATGTTTGAAAGAGTCTGACAAAATGTTTAAATAATAAGTAAGAGACTATCTCTTCCTGCCTATTCTTCTTCTTCCCCACCATTATTTTGGCTTTGCAGCTTACTGGACGATCAAGTTGTGTTCAATTGAATAAATCATTCCTCTTCTTAAAAGATCCTGTGTTGGCTTAATTGATTGTATAATTAATGTGATAAGCATGAGATGGCTTTGATGACAACTAACGAATTATCCTCAGTCCTTGGAGGAGCTGTGTTAATGCAAACTGGAACACCAGCCAGAACAAATTTTAATTTTAATTTGAATTGATTGAAAAATTAATGTTAAAGGAACCCCAGATGCTGGAGAGCTTTCTACTCCAATAGCTTCTTTCCTCGTGCTGCTGACCTCTGGAACTCCCTCCCTGTCCCCTGTTTCCCCGACGGTACTGACATGCAGAAATGTAAAACTAATGTAAACAGACATCTTGCTGCGCAGCTCCCAATTTAGGTTGACCCCCCCCCCCCCCCCAAAAAAAAAAAACTCCCTTTTTTCTCAGTAGCCCCTTACGTCTACAGTGGCATCCTGCCTTGTTTGGGGTGAACTATGTTACAAAAAAAAAAAAAAAATTTATAAGTAAATGATTACATAAAAGTCAATGAAGAGATGTATGTAACCTGGTACGTCATTCACCCTGGGTGGGTTGAACCGACTTCCTTTGAAGTTTCATCGGAGTTGGAGTATCAAATTTACAAGTGGTCCCCAGTTGCATGTATATGCCGGTTAGGGGAGATGACGTTAGGTTTTTGCAGGGAATTGTCGACGTCCTACTAGATACAGTATTCCCAAATGGTCACCCATCTGGTACTGACCAGGTTCAACGTTGCTTAACTCCAAATTAAAAAAAAAAAAAAATTTATTGACCCCTCCTCAAAGATAGAAACATTTTTAGTTTAAAAAAGAAAAAAAAAATGTTTTTACCCTTCCCCCCATTTTTTTTTCTTACCCTTCCCCATACATAGAAATATTTTTAGTTTAAAAAGGAAAAAAAAAAAAAAAAAAAAATTGGAGATATTTGGTTTTAATGCTAGATGGTGCAACTGTTGAGTGATTTGCACTCCCCATATGGTCATAAATTCAGAAACAAAAACAAAACAAAAAGCAATAATTCAATTAAATGGCACTTCCAATGGGAAATTAAAGTTCATGAAACTTTGACATAACAAGAGTTATCCTCCTTGGAGATATTTAGTTGCAATACTAGATGGTGCTACAAAATCACCAATTCCAATTTTCCTTCCGATTACAAAGTCTATATTTGGAATATCCTGCTGGTTTGACAGGCTGAGAGCAGGTTCAAAGTGTTCCCTTGAATAATGGCAGCGGAGAGGTGCTTATAGCGCCATAAATATGCATCACAAAAAAGAACAAAGAAATAATAGAAGAGACGGAGAATAAAAGAAATCGGTTTGTAGATTACCTTATTTGCCAGAAGAATGCACGGAACCGGTGTGGAGTCAGGGAGCGAACATTTTAGATCCAGATCTTTTTTCCAAAGGGCAGCACTTTTGATTGTCTCCCCCTGCGTGATGTCACACATGATCACACAACCAAACGCATCTTTGTAGTAAACACGTGTCATAGACGTGTAACGTTCCTGGCCTGCAAAGAACAATCGAAATTTAATTTGTTTTTGTATGGAAATTGCTCCAGACGAGGCATGAAGCCACTTGATGTAAAAAAGATTTTTTTTCAAGGTAAAACACAAGCAAACGACAAGTGTTAGACGGATAGATTCCGACCCGTAAAACAGCAATTCTCCCCCCTTTGTCAGAAACATCGCTCGTGGAATGCGAGGACTAAAGGACAAAATATGTGAATACAATATGGATTTAAATACAATTTTTTTTTATCGCATATTTTTATTTTTAATGTTAACTTTTAATTATACATTTAATTTTTATTTAATTTTAACTTTTAATCTATATAAGGTAATGGTCGACATCACACACTGCCCATGGCCGTAGCGGCGGTGATTTGTTAAGAATCACCGTGTCTAGGGCACAGCATATGGAAGGCGGAGCCCATCCCTCTCCTTCCGCTGCCTTGAACCTTCCCTGAGTTTTAGTCAGGTACCCATTTACTGCTGGGTGGACAGAGGGAGTTTTCAGACCTGAAAATTTGCATGCCGTGAGTGGGATCGAACCCGGGTCGTCCAGCCCAAAGACAAGTGTTATAACCACTCGCCCACAGGCCCTCCCTAATCTATATATTGACAAAGTAACTTGTCAGAACTCATGCGACACTCATGGTCTCAGAACTCGAAATACAACTATGTTTAGTGCCGAATCACACTGAATGACCCTCTGGACCACTATAGTGTTACACCTGGAACACTTTTCAATTTTATGGATTTCATTAATGGATGTAAAAATTATGGAAATTTACTCAAATTTATGGAATCTGTATAATTCTACATTTAATTTATGGAATCTGTATAACTCGACATTTAATTTATGCAATCTGTATAACTCGACATTTAATTTATGCAATCTGGATAACTCGACATTTAATTTATGCAATCTGGATAACTCGACATTTAATTTATGCAATCTGGATAACTCGACATTTAATTTATGCAATCTGGATAACTCGACATTTAATTTATGCAATCTGGATAACTCGACATTTAATTTATGCAATCTGGATAACTCGACATTTAATTTATGCAATCTGGATAACTCGACATTTAATTTATGCAATCTGGATAATTCGACATTTAATTTATGCAATCTGGATAATTCGACATTTAATTCATGCAATCTGGATAATTCGACATTTAATTCATGGAATCTGTATAATTCTACATTTAATTCATGGAATCTGTATAATTCTACATTTAATTCATGGAATCTGTATAATTCTACATTTAATTCATGGAATCTGTATAATTCTACATTTAATTCATGGAATCTGTATAATTCTACATTTAATTCATGGAATCTGTATAATTCTACATTTAATTTATCTCTTATTTTTCTGATTAAAGTCTGAAACATGGAATTTGTGCAGCCGATAAACATTGTATGAAAATTGACTTATGGAATTTACATTGGCCACACCACTTTTCATACCACCTTGTTTTGTATGTTTCTGAGAGTCTATGCGACTGCTATCAGAATATATAACCTAAAGGCAAAGCATGCTAATCTGTGACACTGTTTGCCTCAGTGGCATGCTGAGGTCTGGTGATGTCCAGGGCCAACTTCTTGATTGCATTCCCCAAAGACTTCAGTATAAGTCCTAGTCCTGAGAAATATGAGAAAAGAAGATAGTTTGAATGCTAAGAGGAGCTGAATGTAACAAACAGACAAAACATTCTTACAGTCTGGTGCAGGCACTCCGCATATGTAATTTGATTATTTCTGGAATTGTCTGGACTCGCAATCATCTTGAAACCACACTAAGTGATTTGATCATCAGCCGTTCATATGTCCAGGCTTTCATAAAAAAAACTCAACACCTTCAAAGAATATGGACCAGATCTTATTCCTGCTATAGTAATAAGTAAATGCTCTGCTGAGCTGGCCCCTATCTTCTCCAAACTCTATAACAAATGCCTTACAGAATCATACTTCCCTGATAGCTGGAACATTGTCTCCGTGGCATCAGTTATCAAAAACACTGACGAAAGAATTGACACACACAATTATCGTCCAATTAGTCTCCTCCCGCTCTTTGCTAAAATCTTTGAATTGTTAATCAATGCTAAGCTTCACTCTGAAAAACAGTCTGGATTTAGACAATCCTATTCTACTGCGAATATGCTAACGGTCATCTCTAAACATATATACCACACAATGGACAAGGCAGGTGAAACTAAGGCGGTAGCACAAGATATTTCCAAAGCCTTTGAGAAAGTTTGGTTTGGTTTGGTAGTTTTGTTTTACGGCATATCAACCCTTTTTGGGTTATTTAATGCCGAATCTGGTCATTATAGTAAAAGTTTTTATGCTTCAAGTTCTTTATATCTTCAAATGTTTAATCATCGTTTTTGGTTTGGTAGTTTTGTTTTACGGCATATCAACCCTTTTTGGGTTATTTAATGCCGAATCTGGTCATTATAGTAAAAGTTTTTATGCTTCAAGTTCTTTATATCTTCAAATGTTTAATCATCGTTTTTGGTTTGGTAGTTTTGTTTTACGGCATATCAACCCTTTTTGGGTTATTTAATGCCGAATCTGGTCATTATAGTAAAAGATTTATGCTTCAAGTTCTAAAAATAAAATAAAAAGGGGAGGGAGAAAGGGAGAGGGGCTGTTGTTTTTGTTTTTGGTTTTGTAGAACATAATTAAGTTTTACAAACAAAAAAACAAAAAACGTCAATGTAGGTGAATTTCGTCTCAGGGAGCCACAGGGCAGCCTGATCTGGTATCACCAGTGTGTCTGAGATGGGTATTTGCTGATGATATCAAAACATGAAATACTAAGAATATTGATTTATGGAATTTTAAAACAGAAAGAATGTTAAAAAAAACAAATGTTCATCTTACCTGCAATATCCCATAATTGAAGTTTTATAGTTTCGGTTGGTGACCACTTGATTATTTTCAAACCAAAATCCACTGAAAAGTATCAAAAAAGAAGAAAAATTTTTTTTAGATGTCCGAACATCTCTATAAGAGACTGTCCGTTGGTCTGTCATGCTTTAGTTTGAAATAACGTTTTCGTCTACTTATTTGCTTCCCAGTGTTAGGCACAAGGTCAGTTTTTTAATGCGGAGAAAATCCAACTCCTGGATTGGGACAAAAAAAAGTTTTGCAATGCTATATATATATTTATGCAAACATTGTTAAAACTAAAAGAATTCGTCTGTTTAATTATACCTTTTTTTATTTTTTCAATTATTCTGATGGTCTTTTTTGTATTAAAATCAAAAAATATTATATTCCAATAACCATGTTTTTATTTTATTATTTTTTTTATTTTTATTTTTATTTTTTCACATTTCCAAAAAACATCACATTTCTGTGAGATATATTTTTACGGTCCGTTTCATTTGTCTTGTGCCAAACAACATTTTTATGTTAATATTGTCTCTGCAACATAACAAAATCATCAGAAAAATTCACAAAGAGTAAAAAGTTCTTGGATTTAAGTGTCTTGAAAAAACTTACACTCTACAGTGGTTCATTTTTGGGTGAAACCAAACAAAAAACAAAGAAAAGAGCAAACTCACACATGGGGGAACCCACTAATACACCATTTTGAATTTTTCGTTATATATATATATATATATATATATATATATATATGGGGTAAGGTACACGATAATTCATAAAAATTAAATGTTGTGGTGGACAAACGTGTGAAAAAAAACGGAAAACAAGTTAAAGTGCAGGAGAAAAACAAAAACAAGAGATTTGACCGGTTTCGTTCGTGGCGAACGTCTTCAGAAAATGAAGATATGGAAATAATTTTATTTTGAAGTGATGTTGGAATATGATAAGTGTCACCCACTTATCATATTCCAACATCACTTAATATCTTCTCATATGGTCCAATCAGATCATCCTTCCCTCATCCCATGTGTGTGCCTTCAAAATAAAATTATTTCCATATTTTCCTTTTCTGAAGACGTTCGCCACGAACGAAACCGGTCAAAAAATCTCTTGTTTTTGTTTTTCTCCTGCACTTTAACTTGTTTTCCGTTTGTCATTTATTAACACACAAATAAATACCCATTGGTCTTTATTATAGTGTAATATCTTTAATCCACTAATAGCCTCTCAATTATTTCAGTGCAGGGTGTGCTTGCTATATCCATTAATGTTAATATTTAACACTAAAAGAAATTAACTAGTTGCCCCTACCTGGTGTTACCCGGTAGTGTTTTACTTATAATTTGTTTTGTTGCTTTTTTTTTAAACTCTGCAATTTTTGTTTTCCGAAATTTTATTTTTTGCTCCCAACAAAGGAAAGTTACTCTGTATTGATGATTTTTTTAAATTTTCTTTGCAGTGCTAAAAGAAAATAAAGATGCATGTGTCCCTTGAGTGTGGATGGAGTTCCAAGGGTTCAGTCTAAACTATGGATAACTAGCTGTTCCTACCCGGCGTTGCCCGGTAGTGTTTTTATTTGTAATTTGTTTTTTGTTTTATATTTTTTAAACTATGCCGTTTTTCTTTTATTTATTTTTTGTTCCAAACAAAGGGAAGTCACAGTAACTGTATTCATCTATATCTCTAAAAAAGGAACAATCTTTGCGGATCATTATGCTACAGAAGATAGCAGATTGTTCAATTTAATCATGTGACTACATAGAAAGATTTGAAGTTAGATTTCAGTTGCAGTTTAGAACATGATAAAGAATAGTCAACATGTGAAGTCCGGATAGATAGGGTTATAGCTTTCCTAAAAAAATCTCATTCCCTTGTTTGCCAAGATCCAAGAGGTTTGTTTATGTTTAAAATTTCATGCTCTTTCACAAAAGGTTGGGCTGACCACTCTTCAAAAAACACCCCACGTGACCTGGCCAATTAGACTAGAGCCTTCTTTTAATTTAGAGTTTGAACTGAATGTTTCACCTCGATATTACCGTTTACTTTTTTAAAAAGTTTACTTTTGGCAGCCTCGCAACTCTCGCTTCCCTTATTTTGTCCTTTAGTCCTCACATTCCATGAGCGATGTTTCTGACAAAGGGGGAAGAATTGCTGTTTTCTGAGTTGGAATCAATCCATCTAACAAAGAAGAGTAGAAGGTGGACCTTGGGTTTACTTTCTCACAACTCTCGCTTCCCGTATTTTGTCCTTTCATCCTCACATTCCATGGGCGATGTTTTTGACAAAGGGGGAAGAATTGCTGTTTTCTGGGTCGGAATCTATCCATATAAGATTTATCGTTAGTTAGTTTGTTTGTTTTTTTTTACCTTAAAATGGTATTTTTTTTTAGCTCCTTAGATGCCGTGTCTGGAGTGATTTGCATAAAAGAAAAAAAAAAATTTTTTTTCACGCACCAGTGAACAAAACATTGCTTGGCTACGTAAACTATAATTAAGTTTCGAATTTTTTTAGATGACGGTTAGATAATTTGGACTACTGTTCTAATCCTGTATGTTATTCTCACAACGTTTCGGCCGATTTAACCTCCGACCTTCTTCAAGTGCCTCTTGTTGAACTTCGGAATCTATACAAAATTTAAGACTGAACCCTTTATGTAATCCACAAGATAAATTGTTTTTTTTTCGTCAACTAGATTTGAAAATACCCAAGAATAAGATGAAGATAAGAAAATAAATAAATAGAAGTTCATTTTTTTTGTTGTGTAAACAAAATTAGTCGTAAAAAAAAAAAAAAAAAAATTAATTAAGATGCCTGGTAAAAGATATTGTAGCAATTACATACTTACGATCTATTTTCTTTTGCGCTAACACGGTTTCACTCGCGGAGAGATTGATATGTTGTTCGATAAGAACACAATTGTGTGTAGGAGGCAACTTCCGTCCAAACCTTTTTCCAGCCCTCTAAAAACAGTCAGAGTTTAAGCATTGAGTTGACAAGACATCATATCTCTAACCCTAACCTTTATGTAATCAACAGGATGAATTGTTCTTTTGTTTTTTTTGACAACTATATTTGTCAATTCATGGAATCACATTTTGACCCATATCTGAGGATAAGAAGATGCATTGAAAGATAAATAATGAAAATATATATTCTTGATAAGTCGTAAACAAAACAAAGGTAATTATAAAAAGATATGATCTACAAACGTATATTTATTTATCTTGCAACACATCCGCAAGTATGAGTCATACTTTTATTCTATGTATTTTCACATGGAATTGACTTAATCTCCTTCAAAAGTCTCTGAAAAGCAAACATTTGTAAATAGGCCTCCAGCAAAGTTTATCGCATGAAATATTTTAGAAAATAATTTGAACTGTATATATGTATATATATATATTGTTTTTAAATTCCCGAAACAGTTTTTCATGGTAAACAACTGATGATCCCTTAAATAATGTTAGAAGCAAACTAATATAATAACTGAAAAAGTTAAATTTACTTACATGAGTGATTTTCCACTGAACGACTTAAGTTTTTTTAATTTTTTTTTTTTAAATATAGTTTTAATGGTTGAGAAACTTCCAAGACTATATATATATATATATATATATATATATATATATGTTAATAATAATAATCCAGGCAAGGTAAACATCCACAGGGTAGTAATCCAAAGAATTTCAACCGGGTTTATAAAAAGTGCTCAATATCAAAGAGAGCTTGTATATATGATTATTTTTATTTACACAGACATGTAGAAAATCTGTGACACTGGCATGTCGATGTTATCGATCAATAGCTGTTATAAACTGAGATCTCATCAGGCAGAGTTAAAATCTGATCTTAACCTTAGATCATATTTGGAAAGCTTTCCAAATCCAAATATAATCTACGGTTAAGATCGGATTTTAACTCTGCCTGATGAGATCTCAGTTTATAACAGCTGTTGATCGATAACATCGACATGCCAGTGTTGCAGATTTTGTACATGTCTGTGTAAATAAAAATAGTCATATTTTTTTTTTTTTTTTTAACATAGTTCACCCCAAACAAGGCAGGCCGCCACTGTATTATATATTCTGTGAGATATTTTATTCAACTATTTTTTATTAAAAGTCAAAATCAGATTATTGCTTAAAATTAGGAGTGGATGGAGTAAGTAATGGCAGAAATTCCCTGAACTAACTAGCAGAAGAGGTTTGAGGACATGCGTTGCATGGAGAGAAATGATATGAGAATGATACGATGGATGTGTAATGTGAGTCTTAAAGACAGGGCTTAGTTCTGATGACCCCAGAGGAAGATTAAATCTGGACAGTATAGAGAGATGTTTGCAGAAGGGTATACTTCAATGGTATGGGCACGTTGAAAGAATGGATGAGAGTTTTTGGGTTAGTAGATGTAGAACAGTTGAGGTAGCAGGTTCAGTGCACAGGGGAAGGCTAAGGAAAACATGGGAGGAAATGATACAAATGCACCAGAGGAAAAGAGGGATAAATAAAGACCTGGACAGAGATAGGTTACTTTGAAAGTCAATTTCTTAAAGCCGTCCAATACATGCCAGTATGTAAAACGGATGTTAAACCGAATATGATGAGGATGTCCAAAGAGATATCCCAAATCCTCTGCTTTATATTAAAGACCAATATGTGTGTGTATTTTAAAAAGCATAAATAAATTGCGTTGTCCAGGTTTTCTAAATATTTTTTTTAAATATTCTCCTTATTATTGCCATTTCAGCAATGCTTCCGTGTGTGACTTTTCAAACTACCTTATTCACGTAACCGCGTGCTACACACGGCGGCATATCAACATTAATAGTCGATAACATCAAGACGAATTTCAACTTGACTGCGATAAATTTGACTCAATCAAGGAGGATTAAACGAAAAAATAAGAGAAAAAATATGCTTATACTTCTGACAAGGGTGTTTATCACCGAAAGTACTCACGTTTTTAAAGTAAATAAATAATTTATTTTAAAAAACAAATAAATTGTGTTGTCCAGGTTTTCACAATATTTAAAAAAAAATATTCTCCTTATTATTGCCATTTCAGCTACGCTTCCATGTGTGACTTTTCAAATTATATATATATATATATATATATATATATATATACATATATACATACACAAATGTGATACTTAGGAGGCAATACAATGCAGAGGTGTGACGGATAGACACAAGTTGGAGCAAATAAGACATAATGGTGGAACAAGTTAAATAGTTTCACCCTTAATACAATGTATACATACACACATATATATATATATATTTTTTTTTTCACAAACACACATATCTGTCTATTTACACAATATTACAATGTAATACCTGTATCAAGATGGTCTGGTGGAAACTCCGTATGATATAATATTTCGGGAACTCTTCACTTCTTCAGAACCGTGCTCAACTCAGGTTCAAGTGTGCATATGAAGGAAATCATATACAGACATATATAAAAGTATTCTCTCCTGTCATGCAAGTAAAACCCGTGCTGGACAAAACTTTTTCAAGTGTTTAGAGGAAAGAAGAAAGCAAATAACATGTTAGGCCTCCCCTACCCCTGTCTGAAATGAATTTAGAAAAAAACCCAAAAAAACATCACTATTTTCATAAGGAAACATTTTCTATCTTTTTTCCTCTTTTTTCTATACCGATTGATACGTTTTTTTAACTTTCCAGTTTAAGACGTTTTCTTTTTTTTAACTTTCCAGTTTAAGACGTTTTCTTTTTTTTTTTTTGGAACTTTCCAGTTTAAAACGTTTTCTTTTTTTTTCAACTTTCCAGTTTAAGACGTTTTCTTTTTTTTTTTTTTTAACTTTCCAGTTTAAAACGTTTTCTTTTTTTTTCAACTTCAACTGGGACGTTATTTATACATATATATATATACATAATAGTGTGAACACTGACGAAGCATAATTTTTTTTTTCAGCATTTTTGACGGAGGGTGCATACTCGTAATGAATAAAGGCATAAGTACCGGTTTATTGTGTGACGTGACATGACGTAGCTAGGTGCATGGGTAGTGATAACGTTTTTAGTAGGTAGAAAATGTCAATGAAATATTTTTCTTCTACTTATAATGAAAGAGATCAACTAAATCTTTTTACCTTGACCGAAAAGCTTTAAAAGTTATCGAAGTGGATGGGGGGGGGGGGGTAGATCAAAAAGATTTCGGCACGTTAGTCAATTACTTACATGTCTCAGTCTAAGTGTACATCTTCACAATTTCTTTTGGCTTCGACAAAAACCGAAATACAACATTAAAAAAAAAAAGAAAAAGGAAAAATATTTAGAAATAAATTTTCGTCATTTTTAGAAATTATTCTATTTATTTATAACTAACATGAAGACCCGACGTTGGTCGGGATTCAATGAAGATCAATATTACGTGCTTTTTACATGATGGTGGGTGTACGTGCTCTACCGAGTGCCACTCTGATTTTTGCTTGCATTTTATATATATATATATTTTGGTACAGAAAAATTAGTACAACATTCGTACCGTCGGTTTCAAGCACGGAAGGACTTAGCTATCCGGCTCTCTTCAGCTTCTGATATATATATATATATATATATATATATATAATAATAATAATCCAAGTAAAACATCCACAGGGTAGTAATCCAAAGAATTTCAACCGGGTTTATAAAAAGTGCTCAATATCAAATAGAGCTTTTATATATGATTATTTTTATTTACACAGACATGTACAAAATCTGTGACACTGGCATGTCGATTTTATCGATCACCAGTTATTATAAACTGAGATCTCATCAGGCAGAGTTAGAATCCGATAACTGCCTGATGAGATCTCAGTTTATAATAACTGTTGATCACTAACATCGACATGCCGGTGTCGCAGATTTTGTACATGTCTGTAAATAAAAATAATCATACATATATATATAATATACATATATATATATATATATATGTTTTTAATAAGATTATTTCCTCTTGTTTTTTTTTTTAAATGACATTTTGGCTTTTGTTAAAAAAAAAAAGTTTCTAAATTAAGTGATTAAAAAAAAAAAGTTAAAAAAGGAGGAAGAGACGACATTTTATCCCGACGAGTAATGAATGGCGGATGAGTCGTATGCGTTTAAAGTGTCAGCTTTTACTAATATCTAAAACGATTCAAGTTTAACTTGGGATTAGGATTAAAGAAACGCCAAGAAAAGTAGCGAACAGCAGATGTGTACTTGAAAGGACTACGGATTAGCACCATTAACCGAGAATGTCTGACCTTTTGTCTAGAATATGAAGAGAAACATTTTTTTTCTTTATATACTAATGAGTCATCACTTATCAAGGCCAAAAGGCCACTGGAGGATAAGGGTTAATGGAATTATCACTTGGATGATGAACAATACGATGAGAGGATTGGAAACGATGGGGCAAAAGGGCAAGATTTGATTACTTAAAAGGGTGGTCAGATAAGTATTTGTTTACATTGGACTTGAACGCGACTATGTTGTAGTCAGCGGGGAAGCAGTCACACGGTATTGTGTTTCACAGATGCATCATAAAAATTCAGTTTGGTTTTATACAGAGGAAGAAAGGAAAGTTATTTGCAGTGGCGGTAGCTAAACGAGTTCTTGCTGTGAATGTTTTACAGGGGAAACTCGAGATAGTAGCTCAGTTGAGCATCTGCCATGGAAAGAAGGAGAGAGCAGAGAAAGACTAACAACGTCTCTTCTCTGAGAAATGGGGAAGAAAAGTCGATTTTGTACCATGTCAAGGCAGGAAAGAGTGCTCTGAGCGGCACCTCCCCAGATGCGGCAGCAGTACCTCCTCAGATGCGGCAGCAGCACCTCCTCAGATGCGGCAGCAGCACCTCCTCAGATGCGGCAGCAGCACCTCCCCAGATGTGGCAGCAGTACCTCCCCAGATGCGGCAGCAGCACCTCCCCAGATGCGGCAGCAGCACCTCCCCAGATGCGGCAGCAGTACCTCCCCAGATGCGGCAGCAGTACCTCCCCATCTTAGAATGCATCTGACTCTTATACAGGTCGAGGATTGCGTCAGGAGTCAGTAACTTTCTGGAGCAGTGGAATGATCCAACCGTTGTTCAAGCAACCTTAGCAACAGATTTGATGTACCTCTTCCATTGCAGTTCTGGAGTTAAAGTCAGTCCGAGGAGCTTATCAAAGCGTACAGCTTCCGCAAGCCATTCATCTCAACTGAGGCAGAATGAGGATCCGAGCGTTGGCGGCGAAAGGAGAGAAGTTGTTTTTTTTCCGAGGTGCAGAAAATAACAAACTACTTTTTTTTGTCGCCCCATTTTTATAATGGGTCGTCATTCTCGGGACAAATTGCCTCAAATCTTAATTAATCTCCCTACCCTTCCGATGAACGTCTTAATGGTGCGTTCCATCTTTTCGGATCTTCCAGAGCTGTGGGGTATCATCAACTGGCTTTTATTTTTTGGGGGGAGAGGCAATTATAGTT
>OY744546.1:61952283-62089783 GCA_963556195.1 Sepiola atlantica | reverse complement strand
TAGAAAGTCAGTTCTTTCTAGCTATTTATATCCAACATTAAAATAACATTTTTTAACTCCGTGTAGGTAGTTAGTTTAGTTTGGTTGTTTTGTTTTACGGCATATCAACCCTTTTGGAGTTGTTTAATGCCAAATCTGTTAATTTTGATAAAAGTTTGTATGCTACAAGTTCTTTATATGTTCAAATATTTATTCATCGTGTTTGGTTTTGGTTGTTTTGTAGAGGAAAAATGTTGTTTTTGTTTTTAGCTTTGCAGAACATGATTAAGTTTTGCAAAGGGGAAGGAAAAAAACAATAACATCAATGTTTGGTGCATTTTAGGCCAGGAAGCCGGTATTTTCAGGCAGTCTGATCTGGTAACACCAGGCAGTTAATTTAAAATAAAACATTATTTCAAAATGCATAAGAGACAAGGAAATGGCCAAGCAACAAAAAAAACAAAAAAAACTACTGAATTGCAGTAGTGTAAACTGTCTAATTGTCCGGTGTTAAATACATCTTTAGTTTTTAAAACCTTTTGAACATATCTCATATTTTGAACATATCTCATATTTTGAACATATCTCATATTTTGAACATATCTCATATTTTGAACATATCTCATATTTTGAACATATCTCATATTTTGAACATATCTCATATTTTGAACATATCTCATATTTTGAACATATCTCATATTTTGAACATATCTCATATTTTGAACATATCTCATATTTTGAACATATCTCATATTTTGAACATATCTCATATTTTGAACATATCTCATATTTTGAACATATCTCATATTTTGAACATATCTCATATTTTGAACATATCTCATATTTTGAACATATCTCATATTTTGAACATATCTCATATTTTGAACATATCTCATATTTTTCTTATTGTTGAATACATCCTCAGTCCTGATACTTTTTTTTTTTTAACACATTTCGTATTTTTAAAATACAAGTAGTTTTGTTCTTGTTCAGAGTTCATTTTGGGGGAGCCGGATTTTCCCCACATTAAAAACCGACCTTGCATTCATGGGGAGGGGAAATAACTGGCATTACCTCTTCCTGTCTGGAGGGGGGGGGGACATATGAATTTAGTGTCTGTCCCCTGAGGTACCCTCATCTGTTAGGGAGCGCCTACAGGACTATACAGGTATTCTTCTTGCCAATCCAGAGTGCCCGTTTTTGGGGAGCTGGATTTTCTCCACTTTAAAACTGACCTTGTGCCTAACTTTATCCCTTGTGTGAAGGCAAGTAAATAGGGATTAGTTTTGTCCGGCCTTTTTGGCTAAGATCAAAATGTGGTATCTGTTTCGTCTCAGGAAGCTATCCTCCTAGGAATTACCTCCTCCTTTCGAAGGTGGAATGGATTTTGATTTTTCCCCCACAGTAAAATCCGCTGTTGTGTCGAACTTTGCACTCCTGGAGCAGCAAATAAATCGGAACAACGTCGGGCATTACCTCCTCTTTTCCGACGGGGGGGGGGGGGTTAATTCTTTCTTTCTTTTTCTGTTTTACTTAAGGATAAGGATTAATGAAGTGAATGGACTGTCAGTTGAATGATGAAGAATATTATGAGAGGATTTACAATGATGAATCGAATGAACAAAGTTTGATTATTTATGAGGACGGGTTATGACAAGTATTTGTTGCCATTGGATTTGAAGACGACCATGTTGCAGTCTGCAGTGAAGCAGTCCTGTGGTAGTATGTTTGCATGCCCTTAGCTCTCATGAAAAAGAACATATATTTTCTTGCAAGTATAACTACTATTCAAACGCATGGCTGTTCAAAAGCAGCAGCAGCAATGAATGTTGTATTTACGTATCAACCTTTGATTGGACAAAATCTCCAATCAGCAGTTTCTTTCAGCCAATCAGAGCATTCCAGCGTGTTGTATAAAAATTCTAATCAGTGTTATTCTGTCTGTTTCCCATTTTCCTCTCTCAGAGAAAACACACGCATGTACATCATAAGTCCATAATTTGGGGCCTGCGAGGCTCGTGGGAATTTCACACTGTTTACCGAAGTCTTTTTGTTCCAGTATTTTTTGTCCCTACCTGACACGCATGGGTTCGTCCTTAAAAAACTAATTCTGGTCCCTGGCCGAAGAGCCTCAACAGAAGAACGGGAGACTTTCATGGATTTCTAAACACCTGGTGAAGCGCGCGCACACACACACAATAAACTCCCTTTCTCCCTCTGTGTAACTAGAACTAAGTGGATCTTCCATGAACAAAGTTTCTTTCCTAGAACTGCACGTCTGTGGAACACAGTACCACGGGACTGCTTCCCGGCTGACTATAACATTGCGATTTTCAAGTCCAATCTAAACAAATTCTTGTTGAGCTGTCCTCTTAAATAGTCATTTTCCGACTAGTCTCAACCATCATTACTAATCCCCTTGGTGTTTTACCATCTCCCTGTCAAACTTAATCACTCTTATCCTCGAGTGGCCTGTGGGCCTTGATAAGTGGTGACTTGTTTGTAAAAAATAACACACACGAATGTAAAAAAAAAAAAAAAATAACAAATTGAATTTTTTTTTCTTACCTCCAATTGTCCATTTGTAAGTGCCTCTAAAAGAATTGCTGATGTATCTTTGCACGAACGAAGTTTTCCCGACATTTGAGTCGCCGATAATCAAAACCTTCAGCACTATTTCACTTTCCTTCCCCTTCCCCGACATTTGAAAAAACTAAACAGACTTTAACATTTACTTAAATTATTTTGCAGGCGCATCCGCAAAGAAATTATAATAAACGAAATAGCATCCAGTGATGCAAATGATCCGTGGTTGTTAAAAGATCCATAATTGTTTGAGTTTGGGAAATTAATTTTTGATCCAAACGGCAACAGGCAATATTTATTGCATCTTGTAATTGGATCCAAATATGTCTTTTCGTTTTGGATCATTCAGTTTTTCCTTTGGATCCCGCCGCCAGTCTTTCTGTGATACCAAAAAAGTTGACCACCTGAAACGTTAATAAAAAAAATAAAAAAAGGTTTCAATAAAAAATTTTTTTTTTTTTTTAATTTGTTTTAAGTAACATTCAATGATTTTAAAAACACTTTCCATGCCGTAGCAACTAGTGGTGATATATATTTGCCAAACAGAAAAGTCTTATTCATATTCCATGCACCATTTTTTTTTTTTTTTTTTTTTTTTTTTTAATGAAAAAAAAAAAAAACTTTTTTAAGAGATTATTGAACATACAACAATTCAAAGGGACAATTGTCCATATTAGAGTCCCTATTTATTTGCCTCCCCGCGAGGGCAGAGTAAGACATGTCGCAGGGGTCGATGCTGGTGATCGGTCTTACAATTAAGAAAAGAGACACAAACAAAAATACGGCAAATGCAAAGACGGAACAGCAAAATCGTGTGTGCAGCAGATGCGCATATTTGCAAACGACACCACGCTCTACTCTTGTCATGTGGGTAAAACGGACGTGCACATATCCGACACAATGGCTGAATCCTTAGAAAGCGACCTCCAGTCTGTAGTGGAATGGGGTCATAAATGGATGTTAACATTTAATGCTGCTAAGACAAAGCTCCTTTCCTTCAACAACTTCAAGAAACCTCTTCAACCAACGATTGCTATGGCAAATAACACACTACCTGGGAGTTCAACATGCAAACACCTCGGCCTAACCTTCACAGGTAACATGAATTGGAACAAATACATAGAAGACATTGCCAAGGCTGCTGCAAAAAAAGTGGGCTCCCTCTACCGAGCTAGAAAACTTCTCACACCTGACAGTATCCTATATCTCCACAAAGCCACCATCCACATATGCATGGAGTATTGTTGTCACATCTGGGCTGGTACACCAATCACTAGTCTCTCCCTCTTAAATAAGGTCCCAAAAAAAAGTCTTTACTCTAATAAGTTCCCTTACTATCCACAAAGCTCCAGCCCCTGTCCCCTTGCCGCAATGTTGCATCCTTGTGCTTGTTTTACAAGTACTTCAGTGGAATGTGCTCCGATGAACTTGCTGTTCTGGTGCCCCCCACCCTCGACGTAAATACACTCGACCAAACCGACAATCAGCTAAATCCGATCCATTCACTGTGGAGGTCCCCAGATGCCGGACAGCCTTCTACTCCAATTAGGGGTGGGACGTAATGGGTGAAAATTTCAGATTCATGCAAGTAGTATTTTTTTTGTGTTCATTTATACATAAATAACACTAAACAATCAAACATTTTGAAAATTTTGCAAAATTCAGAAGGTGCAGGCCAATAGTTTTTGGCTATTTTACATTCATGAAAACCCTTTCACAGCCTGAAAATGGTCCTAAATTAAAGTACTATATCAGATTTAACCATCTATATCCATTCATAGCTTTTGAGGATGTTTTAGGACCTGCAATGTCGCATGAAACCACTTTTTCACCGAAAAATGATGGATTTTGAGTCCCGTGGAGCCCTAACGGCTATTTTTGGCCTGCACCTTCTGAATTTTGCAAAATTTTCAAAATGTTTGATTGTTTAGTGTTATTTATGTATAAATGAACACAAAAAAAATACTACTCGCATTAATCTGAATTTTTCACCGATTCTGTCCCACCCCTACTCCAATAGCTTTTTTCCTCGAGTTACCGGCTTTTGAAACTCCCTCCCTGCTCCCTGTTTTCCCGACTGTACCAACATGCAGAAATTTAAAACAAATGTGAATAAGCATCTTGCTGCACAGCTCATGATTTAGGCATCATCATTTTTGACCAGCTAGTGTTTTAAGGACATGTAACAAATTTTCTTTTTAATTAAATCTTGGCCATTTTCTTAATTTCTTGGAAATCAATTGTGGATGGGTGTTGGGAAAAAGCAGTGTTTTTCTATATTGCCACCCGGACTGAATGTTAGGGGTATTGTCTATTGCCAACAATTTCTTTTTGATCAAATATTTTTTTTAGCAATAGTATCTACTGTTTAAATGATAAAAAAAAAAGTAAGTAATAATTATTCTTTTAATTAAATAAACTTTTTCAGCATTTAAAAATGCCCCCCCCCCCTCCATTAAAATACACACATACACAAAATTTATCTTTCTTGAAAAAAAAAAAAAAATGTTATGTCCTTAAAACGCTATCCGGTTAGAAACTGCTGGCCCAGAAATCGGTGATCATTTTTCATTACATTTATAGACGAAACTGATCCTAAATTCTAAAATATTTATATATTTTTTATTAATTTTTACAGCAAAGTTTTTCCGGGTGTTTATATCTGATCGCCTAAAAAAAGTAGAATCTCATTTTTAGTTTTGGGCGAATAAGCATACAAATTTATCGAAATTATTAAAAAAAAAAAAAAAAAAAAAAAAAAAAAAACACTTTGTTTATAAAAACTGCAAATGACACTGTAAAATTACGTACAGTGTTATCTGCAGTTTTTATTTCATGAAAAAAAAAGGGGGGGCACTGTTTCGGAAAATACAACCAAAAGTTTTCAGGTGTGACGTATGTATAACGAATGCTACGAAAACGAACGAAAAAATACGAAAGAAGGTACGCCGTTCCGAATGTTACCGACCCCCCCCCCATCTCCATGTTAAGAATGATTTCTGAAACTTACCATTTTTTTTTTAGAACCAGACGACTTTAATGAAATAAAATTGTAAACTAACACTCGAAACGAAGACCTTTTTAGAACGAAAGAAAGAGCAATTTAATTTTTTTTTACCATTTTTATTTTATTATTTTTTAGAACCATGCAACTTTAATGAAATAAAATTTTAAACTTACTTTTTTTTTAAGCAGACGACTTAGAACAAAAGAAAGACCAATTTTATTTCATTTTTCCCGATTTTTTTTTCTTTTTGAATACAAGAAATTTAGTTTTTATAACGGTAATATTATAACCTATTACGATATTGTTTGGTCATTAAATTATTAATTAAACCAAATTGTTATAAACCTAGAATTAATTTGGTTAAGATAAATGTTTTTTCAATGGCAGGTAGTTATCTTAAAGCTGAAAAGTTCAAGATGACAAAATCTCCGTCATTGAGAATATTATGCAATTTTATATACGTAAAAAAGTACATTCAACTTTTATTTCAGAACAAAAAAAAAAAAATACAATTTAAGACTAAAAATGGTGCTTGTACAGAGACGGGTCCATATGAAAAACGCTTAAAATCGCGGTTCCAATTAAATTAACCGGGAAACTCTTTGAAATAATTATGTATCAAGCAAAAATAGGTTCGTACACCAAAAATTAGCAAAAACTATTAAGTAGAATTGTAATAAAAAAAATAAAAATTCGTTATATCATTTAATCGGGTTCGGCCATTGATTCGAGCGAAAAACACGAAATCCAGGGGGAGTTAATTCAGTCTGTCATATTAACAAGTAATAAATCAATTGCATTCACCAAAATACGATTAAACTGATTTTTTTTATTTTTAATTAAAATTCTACTCGATCATTTTTCCTACTTTTTGGTGAGGATACTTATTTCAATCTGCTGCGTAAGTATATAATAATGTTTTTTTTTGTGTGGTATTGATAATTTAATACGGACGCTTCTCTGTACAAGCACCCTAAAAATTATTTTCATCCAAAATTTGAGCGAAAGCCAAGCGAAATAGGCGAGATATTCTAACAGTCCCTATGCTACAATTGAGAAAAAGGGGTCAAAGTTCATGATAAACCACGTTCAATTTAAAACAAATTTTTTTTTTACTTACTGTTGCTTGTTCTGTCTCCAATAAATTCTCGTTTTTAATCAAAATGGTTATGAATTCGGGATCCATAGTAACCGTTTTCCCACCAGAAAAAAATAAATCTTGATTCACTTCACGATTTTGTTTTTATTTTCTTCTTTTTTTTAAGCCGAGTTCGTATCAGTTCTTTCTTTCTTTCTTTCTTTCGTCATCTAATAAAAATCAGACGCGCACTTTGTTTTTGGTCCAACAACCGCGACAGTCGACCGAACTACCTACAAACCTACTCTTAATTATTATTTATCGTAAATTAATCTCGGGTACAACAAAAAGTAATTGGGTATTGTTATTGTTTAGCGAAACAGTCGTTTTTTAAAAATTATTATTGTTGTTTCCAAACATTAATACCTTCCCATCCCCCCTCCACAAAAAAACAACGGGTTTCTTTATTTACCTTAAAGGGGAAGGCACGCGACGATGCTATTCCTACCAGGTGCGCGTCGAAACCGATTTAAAAAATACAAAGAATACAAATATATATATATATATATATATATATATATATATATATATATATATATATATCATGGACGGCGGCACCGGGGAGGGGAGGGGGGGGGCTCAAGCCCCCCCCCCTTTTTGACTTGCCCCCCCCCACTTCAATAATAATAAGTTATATATGCATGTGTTTAACCGCCCCCCGCACTTTTTAGGAGAACCCCCCCCCCACACTTTTATAACTGTGTCGCCGGTCCTATATATATATATATATATATATATATATATATATATATATATATAAATAATACAATAGATGCAAAAATTACAAGATGACAATAAAAACAATTTTTTTTTCAAATACAAAACATTTTTTAATAAGTTTTTTTTAATATAAACAAAAAATTTTAAACATTAAAAAAAATCAAACAAAAAAATAAAGTGGTAATTTTATAGAATCACTCCCGTCTCCAATCGAGTATTTTTTAATTTTTTTTTGTGGGTTTTTTTTTCGGACGCCCGGAGAACGATTTTATAAAATACTCGAAAAATACCCCAAAAATATTACGTTATAATGTAACATTTTTTGTTGTTGTTGTTGTTGGGGGGGGGGGGGGGTATTATATTAAACCTTTTACCAAACATTGCGGATGAGAGAACTATTGTCGAAGATAGCTGTCACCAAATGTTGGGATTAAATATCCCTGAAAGAAAGTTCAATTCTTGCACGTGAGAATGCAATAACAATTATGTAGATAAGTGCAAAATAGAAACAGGGCAACAGCTTTTGTGAGAAGGAACACAACAACAATCGTATATAAGTTTAAAACAGTTTTACTTGTGAGAAAAGATGAGGGCAAATATATACAACAAATGGTGAGTTCAAAGTTCAGAAAGGAGGAAGTTAATGTAGGTTTGCGAAAACGTGCTTCGCAAATTTATCTTGTGGGAGTTCTGGTAACAGGTTGCACGTGCGCCCGCCTCAATTCTGGCTCTTGTCGAGATGTAGTCACTTCAGTCCAAGATGGTTAGTAACAGGAAGGAGTAGGGGCTCTCTGTGACTGCCGTCGAGGGCTTTATCTCAGAAGGATCCAGCCGCGGTCCTACCAGATTCAAAAGGTGGGTCAAAAAGAGGCCGGGACACAGCGTGTAAGCGTTTTTATGGGCTGACTCACGTGACCCCTAAGGGAGTAGGGGTTGGGATGCCTGACAGCCAGTCCGTGAGACCCTTAAGGGGCAAGGCTGCAGCCAGTCAGTTAGGGGGACGTTAATAAATTCCAATACAAAGTCAGAAGTCAAAAATGAGAAGTGTGAGAAATTAGATACCAAAGAGTTTTCATATAAGCTTACAGTTTGTATTTACCTTCATCCCACCGCCGGAAGATGTGACACAAGGTCGGAAAGTGGGGATTGAAAAGCCAGTGCACATGAGGCGTGCACACTCTGGCCCACAAAAAATGCCTGAGCAGCCCCAGCGGCATTCCCTGGTAAGGGCGCCTCGGGCGATTAGCAATAAACTAACTCCTTCTCAAAAGGTGAGAAGGTAAAGAATTGTTAGGTGAAAGTACAGAATAGTTAACAAAGCCACCTCCCTCTCCCGTGTTAAGAATGGGTTTCTAAATAACAACGTTTATTATTTCAACACGGACCATAAACTGCAGAAGTGCCATATTTTTAAACAGAACTATTTGTTATCGCAAAATCAAAACAATCATTGAATTAAAAAAACAAAAACAAATTATGGTTAATTAATAAAGTGTCTTTTTGCACATCAATATGCAAATTAGTTAACATTAAGACTGGGATCACATATACATAAGCAGTCTATAAAACAAATAGGGTGCTGCTATTGTGTAAACTTGAGTGGACCTTGGGTTTACTTTCAGCAGCCTCGTAACTCTCACTTCTCTTATTTTGTCCTTTAGTCCTCATATTCAATAAGCAATGTTTCTGACAAAGGGGGAAGGATTGCTGTTTTCGAGGTTGGAATCTATCCACTTAACAGTTGGCTAGTTTTTGACCTTGAGGCAGTAGTATTTTTTTTAGTGGCTTCATGCCTTGTCTGGAGCGATTTCCATAAAAAAAAAAGAATTAACTTGAAATAAAATGTTTTGACCTCACTTTTAGGACGAGAACTAAGCTCAACTTTCGCATTCATTCATTTAGATAGGGTTCAATCGATAGGAGCACACTTTTGATTAAAACTGTTTTTAGTGGCTTCATGCCTTGTCTGGAGCACACTTTTGATTAGAACTGTTTTTAGTGGCTTCATGCCTTGTCTGGAGCACACTTTTGATTAGAACTGTTCATTTTAGATAATAAAAACAATATAAATTTACTTGAATGTCTTTCTGCGATTTATCATAATGAAAAAATGAAGAATCCGTGCTTTTGCAGTTTCACAATGACATTAAAATATTTAAAGAAATGTATAAAGTTTGTTATCTACTTACGTGTTAGCTGAAAATAAGATTGTACAGAAAAAATTACGCAATTTCATCCAGTATTTATTAAATTATAAGAAAAAGAAAGAAAAAAAACACTTACATATCGGTAGACATTTCAGCTTACTAAATAGGCAAGGGAGATAACTTTCGGAAAAAGTCAAAATATAAGAAAAATGGCAACATATAGATGAAATCGTTTTTTATTTTTAATTTAATAAATACTAGATGAATTTGTATAATTTTTGATGTACTGTCTTCTTTTCAGCTACCACAATCTTGGCCTTTTGGTCAAGATCAAAGTGTAGTATCTGTTCCGATGGATACTGCACCCCATAGACCGGTATCGTCTTGGCCTTCGGGTCTTGATTCCGCTGGTCTGTGGGTTTGTCCTGTGCAGTTCTAGGAGGGCCACCCTCCCAGGCTTTGCCTCCCCTCTTTGGGGTGGAGTAAGTTTATCGCTTACTGCCCGAGGCGCCCCTACCGGGGAATGCCGACGGGGCTGCCAAGGCAATTTTTAATGGCCAGAGTGCCCACTTTCTCGGGCGCTGGCTTTTCAAACCCCACTTTCCCGACCCGACCTTGTGTCACATCTTACTTGTGGGAGTAAGATGAAATTGGCCTTGTGCCTAACCTCCTGGAGAGGAGGTAAATAAATACCACATAAGTACATAACAAAGTTTATACATTTCTTTAGGCCAAACATGTTGTGAAACTGCAGAAACACCGAAGAACCAGCAGACAAAAAGCAGAAGTTCCACCAAAGAAAATAGCGACGTCATGAAACGAAAAAGGTCTCACCTAGTTAAGATCTGCGAGCGAGCCGCGTCTTCTTTTCGCAATGAATATTTCTCAGCCTAATGATTTAAGAATAATTGATTTTTGTTTATTTATTCGTTGATTCACCCTTGGACTGAACAAAAGAAGAAAAAAAAAAAACAGTTTTAAATATATTTTTTTAATGAAATGGATTCTTTTCTCTGGCTTTTTAAAAATATGTTATTCTTTTTTTTGACTCACAAATGTTTAAAGAACAAAAGAAAGAAAAACTCACACAATTCAATAAAATTTATAAAGATGACTTCACCAAAGGGCAATACTTACAAAGTTCATTATTGTAAGTAAAAGATACTTTGGTTTATTTATTTATTTTTTCTTTCAGAATCAAAGATTCGCTTGCTTTACTCCAGGGGCGGGCAACCTCCGGCCGCAGGTCAAATCCGGCCCGCGAAGGCTTAGCGTCCGGCCCGCCACACTATGCTTTATTATCGCAATCCGACCCGCGTACCTCCCAGTAAAACTCATATCATTTTGTGACATTGACATAAATGTAGGTTTCGATTAAGGTTTACAGTGGGATGAAAATGTATCAATATCAGTGAGCAATGATGGATGTGTATTTCATTTTTCTTTAACTAATAATTTCAAATCGTTGACCTGAGATAAAAATAGAAAAAGAGAAAGAGAGAAGCAAAGAGGAAACGAGAGACGAGGAAAGGGCATGAATCAGACAACTTATGTGGGGTGTGTCAAAACGAATACTGGATCAACTTGCTACTTCCCCCGTCATTATTTTTTATGATTCCAAAATGGCTCTTCGTCGGCGCCTTTTATAACATTACATACAGAAGTCTCCTGAGAAAAAATATCAGATTTGTCGAGTGTTCAATGCAATCTTTGTACATGTAAACAAAATATAGTAATTCTGAGATTTCGTTTTTCACTCCGGCCCACGATCTTCTTCCAAAAGTCTCACCTGGACCTCACTCTGAAAAGGTTGCCTGCCCCTGCTTTACTCGAACAATTTAATGACAAATCTGCTGCGGAGGGTTGACTGTGGAATCGCTCCTCTGCAACAAATTTGATCAGCGTATCTCGAGGGCCGATATGTGCTGATCGGCAGTTGCAACTTGTTAGACAAAAAGACAATACGGCAATGGGAACAGGGTTTCCAGCCACCTAGAAAATTCCTGACAAAAACGGGAAAATCACATTAATCCTAGAAAGTCCTGGAGAACCCTGAAATTGAGAGGAAAAAAATTAAACTATCCTGGAAAATCCTTGAATTTAAATGATTTAATTGTAAAAAAAAATTAAACTATCCTGGAAAATCCTTGAATTTAAATGATTTAATTGTAAAAAAAAATTAAACTATCCTGGAAAATCCTTGAATTTAAATGATTTAATTGTAAAAAAAATTAAACTATCCTGGAAAATCCTTGAATTTAAATGATTTAATTGTAAAAAAAAATTAAACTATCCTGGAAAATCCTTGAATTTAAATGATTTAATTGTAAAAAAAATTAAACTATCCTGGAAAATCCTTGAATTTAAATGATTTAATTGTAAAAAAAATTAAACTATCCTGGAAAATCCTTGAATTTAAATGATTTAATTGTAAACAAAAATTAAACTATCCTGGAAAATCCTTGAATTTAAATGATTTAATTGTAAAAAAAAAATTAAACTATCCTGGAAAATCCTTGAATTTAAATGATTTAATTGTAAAAAAAAAATAAACTATCCTGGAAAATCCTTGAATTTAAATGATTTAATTGTAAAAAAAAAATAAACTATCCTGGAAAATCCTTGAATTTAAATGATTTAATTGTAAAAAAAAATTAAACTATCCTGGAAAATCCTTGAATTTAAATGATTTAATTGTAAAAAAAAATTAAACTATCCTGGAAAATCCTTGAATTTAAATGATTTAATTGTAAAAAAAAATTAAACTATCCTGGAAAATCCTTGAATTTAAATGATTTAATTGTAAAAAAAAATTAAACTATCCTGGAAAATCCTTGAATTTAAATGATTTAATTGTAAAAAAAAATTAAACTATCCTGGAAAATCCTTGAATTTAAATGATTTAATTGTAAAAAAAAATTAAACTATCCTGGAAAATCCTTGAATTTAAATGATTTAATTGTAAAAAAAAATTAAACTATCCTGGAAAATCCTTGAATTTAAATGATTTAATTGTAAAAAAAAATTAAACTATCCTGGAAAATCCTTGAATTTAAATGATTTAATTGTAAAAAAAAATTTGTTTTTCTTTATTTCTTTTACAATTCAGTTAGTGATTGTTACGTGACTATCCCCATTTCCCATCTGGCTGAGTTTATAATTTCTGAATATACGTCCAATGGTCCGTAATCTTAATGTTTGATACTTTTTTTGTGCCACTCTTCTGATGAGGTAACATGTGAGGACCTTGGCACAGTCCGGTTTAAGGGGCCTCTAATATTTTATTAATGAATTTGGCATTTACGTTTATTTTGTTTGCTTGTTTGTTGAGTTATATTATGTTTTGTTTTTGTTGGTTTTTTTTTCAAAACTTAGTTCACCCCAAAAAAGGCAAGTTGCGACTGTAGACAAAAAATGCTACTGAGAATTAAGGCGAACGTTTTGGAGGTCATCCTAAATTGAGAGCTGTGCAGCGAGATGTTTGTTCACATTAGTTTTAAATTTCTGCATGTCGGTACATTCAGGGAAACAAGGAGCAGGGGGGGGGGAGTTCCAAAGCCCGGTAGCTCAAGGACAGAAGCTATTGGAATAGAAGGCTCTCTGGCATCTGGGGACCTCCACAGTGAATGGATGGGATTCAGCTGCTTGTCGGGTTAGTCCAGTGTATTTATGTCGAGAGGGTACCAGAGCAGCAAGTTCATCGGAGCACATTCCATTGAAGTACTTGTAAAACAAGCACAAGGATGCAACATTGCAGCGATGGGACAGGGGCTGGAGCTTGGTGGATAGTGAGCGACCTATCAGATTAGATACTCTTTTTTGGACCTTGTCTAAGAGGGAGAGACTAGTGGATGGTGCACCAGCCCAGATGTGACAACAATACTCCATGCATGGGCAGATGGTGGCTTTGCAGAGATGTGCCATATTTATTGATATTGTAGTCTTGTTCCTTAAAATGTTGAGAAGTCCTGGAATTTATATGGTATAAATCCTGGAATATGTGGAAAAATACCCTGAAAAGTCTTGAAATTTTAATTTCAAATTTGGCTGGCAACCTTGGGGCAGAAAGAATGGCAAACTTGGGAATTAAGTTGAATATAAAAATAGGTTTTATTTGGCTGCAAGGTACAGAAGTAAAAATGGTCTGGTTCAGTTGGTGGCGCCACATGATCGTTGGTTTTGAGTACCTGGTCGGCTCACTCCTCTAACTATGATGGTTGAAATGTTGACGTCGCATGAGGTTGGAGAACAACTCGGAGGGTTTGGTCGCTACTCCAACAATGGTGATCATATGTAGACGTCGCAGAACAGATCGACAGACTGAAAAAGAAATTGTCCTGAAAAGGACAGTATTTCTTCTAGGAAGGACAGATATGTAAAAGTATGTATTTCTGTGTGCATGCGTTTATTTATATTTTTGTATTTATGTTTACTTTTATCGTTATGATAAATTATATATCATATTAATCAGTAACAGATGACATTGTTGACGGGGCTGATGTATTGTGATCGGTCTTTGCAAGATACAAACACAATAACTTAATTCCTGTGCTTGTCCTCCTTCTTTTGGGATGGTGTTCATCTCCGCCGTCACGTTTCAACAACAGCTGCACTCCGAGCAGTTTGGAGCCTGCCAGAACGCTGGTCACTCTCCGCTGATGTGCGGCCATTTTTGAATCGGTTGAACCACTTCTTAATTTGTGTTACACCCATCGCATCTTCTCCAAACACCTGCTGAATCTAACGCGACAGCGGAGATGAACACCATCCCAAAAGAAGACTTCCAGAGGTGTTTCCGGCAGTGGATGGATCGGTGGACTAAGTGTGTGCAAGCACAAGGGGCCTACTTTGAAGGGGATTAGGGTCCCAACCTCGTCATGTATTTGAAATATTTTTTCTGGTCCAAGATCGGATACTTTTTAGACAGGCCTGGTATCTGTCAATAATTTGATATGTCTTAACGTGTAAAAACATGAACTACTAAAATTCACAATAAACCTTCCGAACAACTACTGAACAATATATATCACGCATTACCGAATTTTAAAGGTAATGAAAAGTCCCCCAAAATATATATGCCATTAAATATTTAACCAATTGCTCATGAATGGTGGAAGTTTTATATGTTAATCCTTTCTGATAATTTTCGTCTTGAGCAATGCCACTTATTCTCAATTAATGTTTTCATTTGGTCGTCGTCTGTCGAAGGTCGTCTGCCTGAGCGTTCTTCATTATTAAAGCTAAAATCTTCATCTCTAAACTTTACAAACCACTTCCGTGCAATTCTTTCAGCTAAAACATCTTTACCAAACACTGCACATTTTTTTTTTGTTTTGTTCTTGTGTACCAGCCATTTTTACCTTTATTGAAATAGAAAAGCATCAAATACGTAAAATGGGTCTTACAATTTTCCATTTTGAAACGACTCTAACATTAGCGCATCAAGTGCCGAAAATGGGTCTTACAAAATCTTCCATATTTAAGGGGCTCCAGAATTAAAACAAGTTAAATAATTTTTAATTTTCATTCTCAAGAGATATCGTGAAGTATGCTCTAATCGGAAATGTAAGTATACTATATCTGTCAATCATTTGACATGTTCTAACGTGTCGAAACATGAACTACGAAAAATCACCAGGAATTTTCCGGACAACCTGATGTAATATTGCTGTTATGTTCTAAGAATCATATACGTCCAAAGATGGATTACTGCTGGCACATCTGGGGAGGTGCCGCTCAGAGCAAAATCGACTTTATAATCTAGTGAAGGATGATCACTTCTGTTCTCCACAGACCCTTTTTTCAAAGATGAGACGTTGCTAGTCTTTCTCTACTCCATCGTTATTTCCGAAGAAGATGCTTGACTGAGCTTCAATCTCTGGTTTCTCCCTCTAGATCAGTGGTTCTTAACCTTTTTTCTCCAATTCCCCACTATTTAGTGAGCCAGCTCCCCATTCCCACCACAGTTATCACATGGAAATAAATACATACGAAAAGATTCGTTATGTTTTTTCTAAATATATTTGGCCCATATCGGCGTCTCTCCGATGTTATGTGGCTTCTTCGCCTTCGCCGCCAGCAGAGAAACAGCATACAATGTGTGTAATATCGCTTTCGACTCAATTTGAAATTTTCCGCCCTGATCCATTCTCATTTTCTTCAAGCATTTTGCCTTCAATTCAAAAAACTGCCTCTCCTTGCCAACGAACTCGGGGTGTACATTGGAGAAGTGCTTCTTCATTGATGGGGTTTCATCGAATCATTGCTGAGCGTTTTGTGGATGTAATGTATTAAATTTTGAAGCAGTGGTTCTTCTGTCCGACCGGTCATTCCCCACTTGGCAACTCCGCCATTCCCCCACAGGTTAAGAACCACTGCTCGAGACATTCACGGAAGAACTAGTCTTCTTCTACAACAACGGAATAGAACTTTCCTTTCTTTTGCCAATCTGCGGAATACATTACTACAGGACTGATTCCCTGTAGACTACAACATGGACATCTTCAAATCTAATGTAAACAAACTTGTCATAAACTGTACCCATAAGTATTCAAATTTTGTCAATTCCATTCATCATTTTCAATTCTCATTAGTTACCCCCCCCCCCACAAAAAAAATAAACACTGTAATTTGCAATTAGCTTTATATCTTTCTCTCGCCCCCTCTCACTGTGTTGATTCAACCACTCTCTAATATTTCTATTTTTTAATGTCTCTCTGAGCATTTAGAGAAAGCGTGACTCTTTTTTTTCAGCATTGCCATTTAATTTACTTATGTGCTTGTGGTATGTATGGACACTGCAAATTGGATGGCAAGATAATAAGTCTGTTTACTTTTATAATATCCATAAGGATTATATAAGAATAAACAGACTTATTTTTAGTCATGCAAGAGGAATGTCTTAAGAAATAGGTCACAGTTTATGAAGTTACAAATGAAATCAAAGTAGAATAAATTGTAGTAGTGGTAATGACCCAACGCGCCACAGGTACATCTAGTAATATATCAAGGGAGGCGCAAGAGCGCTCTATCCCTTAATAGACTTCACGAATGGCCTATGCTGGAAATCGCATTTCTTTGATCAATCATAACTCAAAAACCAATAAACCAAATTAGTTAAAACTTTGCACAAAATTTTTTTTTGATAGGTTCTATAAGTGTGTAGAATTTCAGCATCATTAGTCAAGGCAACCCAGAGATCCAGAAAGTTCAATCATGAAATCATGTTATCTGTGTGTACGTACGTATGTACGTATGTGCCACCCTGTATCTCATCAACTATTTGATGGATTCAGCTGATTTTTGGCAGAGATAGAGGTTCTTTTAATTTCAGTTTACCATATACCTTAGTTTTCCAGAAAATTAAAAAAAAACTTAAAAATGACCAGTATTCATACACTTTATTCTATATCTTATCGACAATTTGATGGATTCAGCTGATTTTTGGCAAAGATAGAGGTTCTAGTGTCTAGTTGATGGCATTTTAATTTCAGTTTACCATATACCTTGATTAGTCAAACTACCAACTATATCAGTTATGAGAAGGCATTGTATTGAGGCATAGCCTTTACAAAAGTAGTGACATTCCATGAAAAATGTCAGTATACTGAAATCATGTGCCCTTAATAGGGTTAAGATGAAAATTCATATGCACTAAATGTACAAAAGCAAGGAAATTCCCAAATGTTTGCACTTTTATTGTCATTAAGGGTATGCGAGCACAACAGAGCTATGTATTTTACTGGTAGGAATTTTTCTTCAGCGCACCTCACAGACTTCATCCACTCATGCATAGAGATTTATACTGTAGTGATGTGATAATGAAATGGTTTGGTTGATATGTAGTCATACCCTTAATGACAATAAAAGTGTAAAAATTTGGGAATTTCCTTGCTTTTGTACATTTAGTGTATATGAATTTTCATCTTAACCCTATTAAGGGCATATGATTTCAGTATACTGGCATTTTTCATGGAATATATATATATATATATATATATATATATATAATAGAGTGTCAGGTTGTATATGAAAAGAAATCAAATAAAGTGCTCGATCATATAAGAGAGCTAATATAATTTATTTAGGTACTGTATATTACATATTTCAGCAATGTACCACCATTCAGCAATGTTGACGCCATTCCCTGCCAGGGGTGTCTACAATCATTTCAGCTTGCCAATGATTCCACTGGGCACGGAGATTTACTAAAGATGTCTAAATCTGCCCTTTTGGATGAAACCGCGGTACATTTGAAGAAATGTCTTTCGATTTTAAAGAGTGTTGACATGCTCTTGGATTCGTTCAATAACACCAAATTAAAAAATTATTTAAAATTTTTTTTATAATATTCCATTTTTGAGGCATTGATTTGCGTAAGTTGACATTAATTGATAAAATTACACCGGAACCGAGGATTGTCCTGTACAGTTTTAGGAGGTCCACTCTCCCAGGCTTTGCCTTCTCACCCTTTGAGAAGGGATTAGTTTATTGCTAATCGCCTGAGGCACCCCACTGGGGAATTTTGTAGGTCAGAATGTTCTTCCTCTAGGGCGTTGGCTTTTCAATCCCACTTTTCGACCTTGTGTCACATCTTACCGCTGTGAGAGGGAGATAAATACAAAAAGGGGGAAAAAAAAGTAACAGTGCCTTTTTTTTCATTTGTATGTTTCGGTAAAAGTCGGAACTTGATTCGGCTTACTCCAGTCTAGTTGGAACTGCTTACGTCAATTTTTTTTTCTTTTGCTTAAAAATACTTGTAAAAAAAGTTTATATTGAAAATATTTTTCAAATACTTTATTTTTTAAATAGTCTAAAAAGCAAAAGTCTGAGGCTGGAATTACTTTGTGATGAGGAGATTCGAGCAAACACGAAAAAGCGACTGGCTTGAGCGACCACCCCCTTTCTTTCTCCAGTTCGTTTGGATACGCTTTTCTCTTCACTTTCAAAAGCCAATAAAGAATTTTCACATGTCACTAAATCAGAATTTTGTGCCAATAAGAATGAGCCCTGCTCGATTCAAACCCAAAATATAGTAAGCCTGTGCGAAATGAGAAACCCTAATAAAAACGGAAATTTGAATAAGCAAAAGGATTGAGTTATGTTTTTAAAAAAATTTAGTTTTTATAATTCCAGCTTGATCCAACCACCCTAACATTTCTGAATGTCTGAGCATTTAGAGAAAGAGTTACTTTTTTTTTACAGCATGGCCATCTGATTATCTATCAGTTTACAATACATTTATATAGGAACCTGATTCCCCCCCCCCCCCCTCTTCAAAAATCTAGAATATTTGAAAATTTAAAAAACAAAACAAAAAAAAAACACGAAATTCTCTCGTCATCTGATAGGTAATTGTACACTGAAATTTTTTTTTTTTAATTGGTCAGTAAAAAAGTTCGGAAAAATGGGTCGTGGACAATTATGAACAAGCGCTGATATTTCATATCTCATCAACTATTGTCATAATCATCATATTCAATTTAATGTCCGTTTTACATGTTTGATGAGTTTTTAGAAATTGACTTCCAAACTAACCTATGGCCAGCTCTTTATTTATCCCTTTTTTCTCAAGTCCATCTCTATCACTTCTTCCAATGTTTCCTTGACCTTCTTCCCCCGCCAACTAACTCTACGACCTTAGCTGTTCTACACCTACTAACCCAAGAACTCTCATATATTATCTCAACGTGACCAACAAAGTATCCTGTTCTGCATAATCTTCGTAGACCGTCTAGATTTAATCTTCTTTCTGAGGTCATCAGAACTAAGCCCGTCTTTAAGACTCGCATTGCACATCCATTGTATCATTTCTCTTCATTCAATGCATGCCATCAACACTCACTGGCCAGGTTTTATTTCCATACATAATCACACTTTGTATAGATGCCTGATAGTCTCTTTCCTTGGTTGACTGGTAATGCTATGCTGGTTAGTATAATAGAAGCTTCCTGAACTTACTCCATCCACTTTTAACATCGCACTAACACCTCTTTGTGCTCCAATGATATCACCAAAGTAACAAAACTTCTGAACAATCTCAATAGCTTCGCACTACTTTCTCCACATCTAAGTTCTCCTCGGTCTTCATTGTCATACATTTCTTCCACATTAACTGATTCTCCCTCAACACTTACAAGTTTCACAAATAATTCCAAAACTGAGCATGGAAACTTTTCTTCTTTCTGGGTGCTACCCAACACTACAACCACTGATCATCACTTTGGTCTTGGTAACATTCACTCAAACATTCACTTTCCATAGCATTCCTCCTTGCTGTAGTTTCATATACAGGCAAACAATATGAACGCACCCGTAATACGTATATATATATAAAAAAAAGTCGAATTGTGGTTTGGTTCTAACTAGTCAATTTTTTGTTATTCTATTTTCAATAACATGTAAAACAATAACATACTTCGCTACAATATATTTAAAAAAATAAATAGTCCGGTTAGACAATTTAGTAATATGTAAACATTCTTAAATAATCACCGTAAAATAAAAATCAGCGAACGAGAACATTTTTTATAAGACTTACTCGTTTTAGATTAGATTTAAAAAAACAAATTTGAATTTAATGGATTCTGGGTAACACTGGGTCAGGACAGCTAGTTTTAATATAATTTTATTGCTATTGTGTTAATATTTTAATTACACATTTGACCAGAAATGCTTCTTTTTTTTTTTTGACAAGACAAAAAAAAAAAAAAAAAAAAAAAAATTATAACACCTCCCCACCCACAATCTATTTTATATTAAGTTTATTCATTTTTAATGCACAATAAAACGGTTTCAAAATAACAGCAGAAAATGTGTAACATATCGTGTGGTGCAAGAGAAATGCATCCGAATCAATAAAAATCCAGTAGTTATTTCTTCTCCCGGGTGCAATTTTGTTAAAAAAAAACTTTCTGGAAGAGTAAAAATTTTCATTAGAATAACAAAATAAGGTTTTCAAATAAAAAAAAAAAAGAAAAAAAAAACAAATCTTAAAATTGAAATAAAAAATAAATTCTTTTTAAATAATAAAGTTTAATAAATAAAAAAAACAAATTCATATTCAAGATAAGTGAGACAGTACCAATGATTTTTTTTAGATATCAAATTGTCTTTAATAAAATAAATTGGTCTGATTTTCGTACTTAGACAATTCCATATTTGATTCTGCCTAGCCATTTCTTTCTTTTTATCCTTGCATCACATTCTCTACATGAACATAAAGTTCATGAAACAAGCGAAATAACTTTATTTAAAGCTTTTTTCTTCTTCTGAGGATGGATGGTAAAAAAATCTCATACATGACAAGAAAAATAACCTCTTAAAATCGGAACAGAACCAAATTAATATAGATCTTGGACAAGGGGCTCAATATTCTTTCAGATAGAGCTAAAATAATATATGATAATAAATTGTAGTTCTACCTGACTGGTCTCTAATGCCAGATGTTAATTGGTAATGCCGTGAAACAGCAGGAAAATTTTAAGCTAATTATCTCTCAACCCCCTACGATTCCATTGCATACATTATTCATGCAACCACCTACAATTCCATTGCATATATTATTCATGCAACCACCTATAATTCCATTGCATATATCATTCATGCAACCACCTACAATTCCATTGCATATATTATTCATGCAACCACCTACAATTCCATTGCATATATTATTCATGCAACCACCTATAATTCCATTGCATATATTATTCATGCAACCACCTACAATTCCATTGCATATATCATTCATGCAACCACCTATAATTCCATTGCAACTTCCCTATAATTCTCAACCTACCCATAGTTGTATAAATAATCTGCAATGGAACTATCTCAATGGAATTTTTTTTATATACCTAATATTTAAAATTAAGTCAGTCTAATTTTCAAACCGACACCTTAATAGAAATGTAGGAGACAAATCAATATTTGATTCTGCCTAGCCTTTTCTTTTTTTATCCCTGCATCACATTCTCCGCGTGAATATAAATTATTTTGCTTCAGTTTCTTTCTGAAAATACTTACTCGACCTAAGAACATTGTTAGATTGGAAACATTTTCTTTTACCCACTTAAACAGAAGCGTGAGCTTACGTTCTTAAGAAGTTTTGACATTTGTCTACTTCAGCTATTTAACTATTTATTTCGTAAAATTGTTTATCATAATAATAGGTAAAATATTTTCTCTTTCTAATTTCCACGTGTTTATATTACACGCTACAATCGGCTCTGCATTTTAAAGGATACAAGGGGCCTTTCATTATTCATGAAGAATGTATCACTGCTGCCATCTTGCAAGTATGCAAATACACAATGACTATTTTAATAATTCGTTTGTAGATTCATAACCTTTCACATCACGTTGTTACTGTTATATTTTTTAATGATTTTTTTTTCATGTCTGATGTGGATATTTTTCAAACAAATGGGAGAAATATAAAAAGGAGGGTGGAATAGAATATTGATAATTTGTCGATGGAAACCAAGTAAAAACAAAGTTTTCATAATTTATTGATACCCTTCTGACAATCGGACCTACCGTGAAACTAATAAAGCGTTATGATAAGTCTGTTTTAATTATCATTTATATAACTATCTGAATGGATATCAAACACTTTGTGTGTGCAGGATTCTGTCTTGATTTGGCTCTGTTCCGATTTTGAAGAAATTAATTTTATTATATATATACAAATGTTGTTAAAAACAATCAAACTCTTCTGTTTTGTTAGTCTTTTTTTATTTTTTTCAATTCGTCGAATGATTTTTTTTCATGTTGACATCGAATGAATTAATAAATGAACCGTATGTTACACGAACGTTTTCGACTCCTTCTGGAATCATCATCAGGTGTTTGATGGTATAAAATGGTAAAAAAATGACTAAATGCTGTAGTATTTTAAAAACTTCCATTCTTTCACCCACTTTTAGTCTTTTTTTACCATTTTATACCATCAAACACCTGATGATGATTCCAGAAGGAGTCGAAAACGTTCGTGTAACATACGGTTCATTTATTAATTCATTCGATGTCAACATAAAAAAATAATTCGATGAATTGAAAAAAATTAAAAAAAGACTTACAAAACAAAAGAGTTCTGTTGTTTTTAACAACATTTGTATTAATATATTGTTTTTAAGCATGTCAATTACCCCAAGAAGATAATGCTATAATTTGTATGCCCCTGTCGGCAAAAATTCAGTCAATATCACTTTCGTACAAAAATGTGGGTGAACAAAGTTAAGTAAAACTTAGGCACTTCTGCTGTATATGTTTAGCAGCTGCCGATTTAGAAATCGAAAAGTTCCATTTTTTTTCCTCCAAGTACCATTCACTCAGAATTCAAAACTTCCAATCAAAACTTTTCAATTATAATAAAAAAAAAATCATTGTTGACTTTTCAGAAATTTTTAATTCATATTTAAAAAAAGTTGTTAACTTATATTATACCCAAAAAGAAATCAGCATTGCCTTTTTTCATGTTTTAATTTATACAATAAAAAAATAAAAAAATTGAATTATCTCCTCTTATTTTCAGGAAAAGGAAAGATAATGTGCTGCTAAACATATACAGCAGAAGTGCCAAAAAGTATTTTACTGCGTTTTCTTGTATAAAATGAAAAAAAAAAAAAAAAAAAAAAAAAAAAAAATCAATAAATTCCTTGTGTATAATACCTCATAGTGCAACTATTTCGATGTAAACATTTTTTTTTTCCAATCGTGTACCATGTTACGCATCTTGTTATCATACATAAATTTCACTAAAATATTCAATTTTTTTTTTTAATTCTAAATAAAATTATGAGACACCTTCACATGCGTGTGTTGTGCATTTCTTGCGTCAGTGAAAATTTGATAATTACACGTTTAATTATTATTATTTGTTTATTTACTATTAATTAAATATTTATTAAAAAAATAATTAAATATTTATTGAATTAATCAAACATGCATTAGTGTAAACTTTTTTTTTTTTTTTTTAATCGTATTTCTACCTTAACTAACATTCACTTTTTACTTCTTTTGGTGGGTACACGAGGCTGACACTTCATAGCTTGTTCCCCCTCCTTGCATTCATCAGGTAATCAGCACCTCACCCACACCCTTATCAGCCTGCTTGCTGATTTGACACCTGACTCTAAATTTAAAAATAATTTGAGTTAAAAATGAGAACGAAAAAAAAAAAAAAAAAAAAAAAAAACGAGGAAAGAAAAAACGAGGAAAGAAACGAGGAAATGAAGAAAAAGAAACGATGAAAATAAAAAGAAACTAGGAAAAAAAAAAGAAAAAAACGAGCAAAAAAAAGAAACGAGAGAAAAGAAAAAAATGAAAGAGAAAAAAAAGAAAAACAAGTAAACGAGTAAAAAAAAGAAAAAAAAAACGAACAAAAAAGAAAAACGAACAAAAAATAAAGTATTTATGCGATTTCAAAATAATTTTTAAAAATGACAGTAAAAGACTTGCAGGCAATGGTAGGTTTAGTTATTAAATAAAATAAATGAACCAGTCGAATAATTTCAGTTTGAAAACTAATTTTCAAATCTTTGAAGATTTTCATTTATTATTTTTTTTCTGTTTGATTTGACAATTACATTTCTGTATTTGAATTGTGGAAAAATGAAATAAATATTGTCTTTCATTAAAAAATATGAAAATTTAAATAAAATATTACGAGCAAGACTATTCTAATTGAAAACATTTTGAAAGTCAAAATCTAGTGTGCTAACTTGGTGTAGTTGTAATCGTCGTTTCGAAGAGTTTTGGGTTCAACTGAGTCACGTTTTGAAAAAAATACCTGTGTATAATACGCCCCCTCTTTTTTGCCTTTATGTTTGGTTGAAAATTTCTAATTATATACAAGAAAATACGGTGTGGACATACGTGAAAACGTACATTTAGGCAGCAAGCTTTTCTTTATGACAACGATGGCTACATACTTTTTCAAATGAGCAAGGTTTTTATTGGATGTATGCAATACAAGAACTGACCAATGGTTTCTTCCTTCCTCACATTGTAAAGGGCTTTTTATTTCTCAAGAAATCCATGTCTGCAATGGCTACAGTGAGAAATAAGAAACCATTAACCAGTTTTTATACATTTAATGAAAATCTTGTTCCTTCAAAAGTATAAATGAACCATATGATATTTGCACTATCTGTGTGTGTGTGTGTGGATTTGTGTGTGTGTGTGTTTGTGTGTGATAAAGAAAGGAAGAAAGTGTTCCGACGTAATGGAAATTGAAAAAGGAAAACCCAAAAATATTATTTATGTATTCATCAACGTTACGCCTTTATTTCAAGACTTTCTCAGGATGATTGTCTGAAGAAAATAACACACAAGTACAAAAAGTGTTTTTTTTTTTGTACTTTTCTTTATACTAATCATCCTGAGGAAGTCTTGAAATAAAGACGAAACGTTGATGAATACATAAATAATATTTTGGGGTTTTCCTTTTTTCATTACGTCGGAACAGCATTTCCATTCTTTATCATTATATATATATATATATATATATATATATATACATACATACAGAGATAGAAGAAAAAAAGAGTGATAAATATGCGATGATTGTCCAAATTTAATTCAAATTTCAATTGTTCAATGCAAGGTGCATTCAGTAATAAACTAGTGTTTATTATTCTTTCCTTAAGCCAAGGCTTTTCAAAGATCGAGGTCTTATCATCAGAGGAGAAATACAGATAGATAAGTTGGCTTTCGAAAAAACCAAAGTTCAAATATTTTAAAAATATATGAAAAATATTGGCTTAAGGAAATAATAAACACTAGTTTATTACTGAATACACCTTGCATTGAATAATTGAAATAAATTTGGACAATCGTCGCATATTTATCACTCTTTTTTCTTCTATCTCTACAATTGCTCTATCTCGTATATTGAGCTAAACCTCTTCACTATAGGTTCCATCTACTAAAAGTTTTACTTTTGGTTTATATTTGATCCTATATATATATATATATATATATATATATAATAAATTGTACTTAGCTTAACACTTTACTGCACTTTCATCGTTAGTCCGATCATCGTAAAAACATCCTTAAACATTTGAATAAAAGTTTAAGTTAAGCTAAAATGCAAATTATAACTATTTTTCAAATGTATGTGACATGCTATCACGATGCGCTATCACGATACATTTGAAAAATGCAGTTATAATTTACGTTTTAGCTTAGTTTGAAATTTCATTCAAATGTTTAAGGACGTTTGTTTAACATTTCTGATGATCGAATCAACCGTCAAACTGTAGTAATGTGTCAGCTAAGTATAATTTATTATTGGTAAAACTATTCGAAAGAATATCGAGCGCATTGTTGTTTTGATTTTGGTTGTTCTGAATTTGAGGGTTTTTTTTTTTTGTAACTCACACTCTTTTTTTTCTCTCGCTCACACACACACTTTTTTTTTCTCTCGCTCACACACACACACTTTTTTTTTTCTCTCGCTCACACACACACACACTCTTTTTTTTTCTCTCGCTCACACACACACACACTCTTTTTTTTTCTCTCGCTCACACACACACACACTCTTTTTTTTTCTCTCGCTCACACACACACACTCTTTTTTTTTCTCTCGCTCACACACACACACTCTTTTTTTTTTCTCTCGCTCACAGTTGGAGGTTATGTAGTCAAACTCGAGTGTTTAAGCTCAATGGATATTAGATGATCCTAGAGTTCCAGAGCAATTATAAATCGAAACAGATTCCGACCACAACCAAATCTCGTATCAAGCAAAATTAGTTTTAATTCATTTAAAACCAATTTTGCTTGATACAAGATTTGGTTGTTGTCAGAATATGTTTCAATTTTTATAATATATACTTAAATTTAAATTTCAAATAAATTTTCATAACACAAAGTTTTCCAATCGCTCGATAGTGTAGCACTAGAGCTGTAATAAAAATATTTTAACATCATAGAAACCACATCAAATTGAGGGAACAAATTCACCAAAAAAAAAATCGGTTTTTATTAGCATACGACTGTTTTAGCCTACCACCAAGATATATGTAATGTTCGAAACATATAAGGCATTTATTTTTCTTGAAGAGGGCATCATCAGTGCTCGTAAAAAAGAGGGTAACTCTCCAAACAAGAAAAAACTGTATTTCATTCTGCATTTAAAAAATAGACAAAATTAAATGAATGCAGAATGCAATACAATTTTTTCCTGTTTAGAAGGCTATCTTTTTTTTTTTTTTTTTTACGAGCACAGATGACCGCCTCTTAAAGAAAAATTAATGCCTTATACGTTTCGAACATTACATATATCTTGGTGGCAAGCCAAAGCAATTGTTGCGAATAAAAACCGATTTTTTTGTGAATTTAGAATTTATTCACTCCATTTGATGTGGTTTTTATAATATATATATATATATATATATATATATAATGTACGATTTTTTTATTTTATTTTAAGAAAAGTTGACCAGAATGCTCAATTACCAAAGTAAGAGTCCAACATTTATTTAAAAACGTATGGTAGAAGGGCCGTTTCTGACCCTTCTATTGTAGATTTTTAAATAAATATGCCCAATTTATTATACATTATTATCGAGATAGCTCTATCCGAGAGAATATTGAGCCCATTGTTAGTCTATGATCTGCTGTTTTGATTTTGTTCCGAATTTGAGGGATTCTTCTTTTTTTTATATATATACGTGTATATATTTTGGTTTAAATTTTTTTTTTTTTTTGTGTAGTCAAACTCAAGTGTTTAAGCTCAATGGATATTAGAGTTCTAATATGTAATTCCAGAGCAGTTATTAATTAAAATAGATTTCGACAAAAAAAAAAAAAAAAAAAAAAAAAAAAAAAAAAAAATCACCTATCAAAAACAGTTGGTTTTAAACCAATTAAAACCAATTTTGCTTGATACGAGATTTGTTTATCTGAATCTGTTTCAATTCACACACACATGCTATATAGGTACATGCATGTATGTAGTTTCTTTTTACAAAAATTGACCAGAATGCTCAATTACGGAAGGGTCCAACATATTTATTTAAAAAAAAGGTGCAGTAGAAGGGTCATTTCTGACCTTTCTACTGGACCTTTTTTTTAAATAAATATATATACATATGTGTAAAGACATCTGTTTTTGTGTTTTATTAAAATCTAAATCCATTTTGTTCTTTCTCCATCAATAAAATTTGTTGGATCATTTCATTTATTTATTTTTTTTATATAGTTTGGTGTGTCAACCAGTGCCAGAATCGACGACGACTAGATCCGGCAAGACGAGCTCCGACCTCATGAGTAGCTTTGATAGTAGTCACTGTTGATCGACACATGGGGTACGATTTGTGTGATGTTGATATTACTGCTGGCCACTGGGAGAGAGGAAGGGGTCGCTCCCACGGTAGTGGCGGCTACATTGCTCGGGATACTGTTGATGGACGGATTAAAGCCGACCTGCTTGTCAAAGTGGGTGCTGTCGTAGCTGCCAGTACCGCTACCCGCATCATCTGCATAGACTTTCACCTGCGGACCATGGCAAGGGATGTTCACAGAATCCTCCTCTCCAGCCTCATCCAACTGGGGACGGTAGGAGAATGGGATACTCGGACTGACAGTCCTACAAAGAAAGATTATAATATCTTTATATCAATAACAATTAGATTACCACTTCTCATGTGTCTGCATTTCTTGTGTCTATGCGACTTACATTTTTTTTTTCTATTAATTAATTCTTTAAATATAAAAATGTTATAGCATAAAATATGTAAATGTGTTATTAAAAAATCATTTCATCATGAAACTAAATGCATCACAATGCATTTCGATTTTATAAACAAGTCAGCCATTTTAATCTTGTTAATAGTTAAAAAAAAAAAAAAAAAAAAAAAAAAAAAAATCAATTACTTTGTGACATTTCAAAATTTGAAAAGAATTTCGAGGTCTTCTTTAGATCATGTTTAATTCTGTTTTTTTTTGTTTTGTTTTTTAAAATTCTGACAAAAGAGAAAAAAAAAAAAGCTTATATTTTAATTGAAGGTTTGATTAATAATTTATTAAATGTTTTTAATTTTATGATTTTCGACCCTCTCCCCTCATACGATTTTGAAAAAAAAAAAAACGTTTAAAAATAATTAACATTGAAAATAAACTGTTTTTAATTCTTAAATATTAATAGATAGATTTACAATTTTTCTGCAAAAATATACCTAAATAAAGGGAAACATTTTTTCGATTTTAAATGAAGGTTTGTGGTTAGAAGAGGAAAATTCGTAAACTTAAGAAACGACAGTACATGTCGATCGACGTTTCTACTCTACATTTTATCGAAATCATGGGGAGGCGACGAGAAAAAGGGTCACGTATTTGAGAACAATATTAATATTGTTTCTTAGGTTTTTGATCGTTAATAAATATTGTTTGTGGTTAATTATTGTTCAATATTTTTAGACATTTTGTTGTTTGTATTTTAATCTTTTCTGAATTTTTTGTTTCAAAATCTCAAAAAAAAAAAAAAAAAAAAAAAAAAAAAAATTCCTATTGACTTGCCTCCCCCACAAGGAGGCAAAGTTAGACCCAAGGTCACTTTTTAATCTAGGAAAAATCCAGCTCACCAAAAAGAGGCACTCTAGATTGGAACAAAAGTAAAAATTGCTTCAGTCTAGAAGGATCACTGATAGTTAAAATCGAGATGAGTTATCTCCCCTTAATTTGTCAGCATTAAACATGAACTAAAAAACAACGAACTCTCGAATAAAATTAATTGTTTTCATTCTTATTCATAGTTGTTTTAAAAACACTGAAACTAGGTCAATCAATCAGTCAGATGCCTTTTTCTTTCTATTATATTGAACCAGTTGCCAGAAAGAGTGAGAGAAGGCAGTCGTAACGTGATGACGAGAGAAATTTTAAAAGAAAGTTACACACACGTTATTAAAAACCATTTTGTTATCCATGCTCCCAGGCATTACTGGAGAGTTTGAATTACCTACTAGACACCATTCTCAAGTGTCTCTCTACAAGGGTTTGTCAGAACAACCTAACATGAGGATACCTCCCCCTACAAGAAAACCCTGACCAAATATTTAAAATAACATGGCATTCGAAACCCAAATAAGATCCCCTCAACACGGCTATACGCTGGCTTATACAAGAAATGGTGCACCTTCTCCAAGTAACAGCACTTAGCTGGATACTCCACCAGACAAGATGAATTCTTGTCCTGGAATCCGGTAAGACCAAGAGACCACAAGAAAGATATACTATAACATATTTAACTGGTCAATTTGGGAGAGGAAAATTAATGTTCTTAACTTCTTTACTAACTCAACGTTTGAGAAGTAAAGGAGAACTTTAATGGAATATTCGAACATCTATGTATCTCATATAGAGATCAAGTGTTATCCCTAGGAAGGGGTCCCTTCACATTTGAGAACTGACTGAAGTAAAATGAAACAAAGGTAGCCTGGCTAGTATCTAGTGTAATAATGCACTTTGTCTTGGTAACTTCTTTGCTTTTTTAATATAGTGACTACTTTAGCCATATGCCCCCCCCCCCCCACTCATGATTCTTGAAGTATTGGGTTGATTTTGGCGTGTTGAGCCTGACTTCAAGTAATGCTAGCATGCATAATAGCCTGCGAGTGTTCAGAAATGCACCACAAAAGCCTGCAAGTTTGAGTTTGTGTTTGTTCACTAATGCATCGTTTGCGGGTCAAAACGAAATTTGATTGGAAAAATGTGTTGGTGAACCAATGTTTCTGATTCGGGAGGGGGGGGGGAAAGAAAAAAAAAGTTGAGAAAGAGAAAAAGGGAAAATAAATAAATGTCTGGCTGAGAGGAAAACAAAACATTTTTTCAGAACATGAAAAAAAAACAAAAAAAAAAAAAAACAGATTTAAAAAGATAAAAACTATTGAAAAACTTACACAAAATGTTCTTCGAGGAACGTTCCATAGACGAGTGGATCAAAAAACGAGAAATACAGGTACGTGGTCATATCAACGATACTGAAAAGAAATCAAGAAAAAGGGAAATAAAATATCTACTAGAAATTCTTTACAACCAGGTTGCCACGAAAAAAAGAAAAAAGTAGCAATAAAAGTTGATTTTTTCTTTTTAACTACATGTAATTTTATCAACTAGGATGGGTAGAGCTGAGTAAAAGAAGCTCAAAAATTATGCAAATAGCATCAGTGGTTCAAAAGTTATAATTTAAAGTGCCGAAATTTGTGTTTTTCATCGGACATTTTTCTTTAATAATCCTTTAAAAAAATGGGCCAAAATATGGACCTCATCATTTCAAGAAATTCAGTAATTTTTTTCCACCATTTATTTATTTTTTAAGCTATTCTTATGAAACTTGGTACTCTTATGTAAAATCATGTGGTCTTTCTGATTATGGAGTCAGATTTTATTTATCTCTTTACATTAAGCCATGAATTATAAATTAATTTCAAAGTTTTTCAAATTAGCACGTTGTATCATACAGATTGTGAGGTATTTCAATATAACTTTAATTTCTATTAAGTCACTACATAGTGTCTGTATAACAGTAACTGCACTATTACTATTAATTAAAAAATGAAACGCGTTAATTAACAAACTTAAAATAAATCAATGTTAGGTAAAAATAACGTTACGTAACATAGACAAAACATAAACTGGAACAATAAAATTTGTTAATTAACGTACACAAAAATAAACGACCATAACACAATGTTACTTAACCAAATACAAAAATTAAATAAACTTGTTAATTAACGAACGTTGTTATTTAACGAAAAATGAAATTATATCACATATTGCTCCGTGATTGCAAAAAAATTATACCCTTTTCTCTTTTCCGCCAAAGAAACTCCATGAGATGATGGAACATCTCAGTTCTGGTCCCTAACATTTTTCGGATGTGTCTTTTGGCATGAGACCAAAAACCTTCATTTAAAAATAATAAATTTGTTTTTTTCTTTATTTTAGTTAATCGTAAAAATTATATAAAATAAATTAATAAATATAAAGTAAACCCCCTCCCCCCCCATTAGGATAATTGTTAAATATTGGGTGCAGGGATCAATATGCGATATATTCTTTTTCCGAAAATAATTCACGTATTCAAAAAAAATAAAATAAATAAAATAAAATAAAATAAAATAAAATAAAATAATGATGTTACAGTTTTTACATTACTTATTTTATTGTCCGATTGATTATTTCCGCGTCCTAAATTCTCTTTTCATTTTTATGCTTATTTTCTTAGTCAAACATAGTTATCCCCCCTGCATTTGCAAAACCGACTACGTCAGCGCCATTATTTTTTAGGGATTTTAATTTTGAAGGGAATTACTCTAACTGTTATAAATTGTTAGAATCCCTGTATTTCAATAACGAGTCATCATATATAAATAGAGATTTTTTCCATCTGTCTGTCTGTCCGTCCATCATAATTTTTTTTTAAACATAATACATTGTACAATTTGTCTTATTTCGAAACATCAGAGATCATTACTTTTAGAAATGGAGAATATTGCATTCATAGTAAATAATAAATTCCCAACAAATAAAGCGGACGCCATGACCGGAAATCGAAACGTTGCCAACTAAGATACTTGGATTTTCTAATAAATAAAGCTTAAAACATTACCACAACAAAAGTTATAGCTTTAGAGTGACGTCAGAGATTTACGATTTACGTCATGTTTCAAAACATGAATTCTAACATAATAAAGCGATAATAAAAAGTAAATAAATGAATGAGTAAACATTAGGAATAGCGTTGGGAATTATTTTAATAGTTCAAAACAATTTATTTTGTTTTAACTATACAGCAATAGGGAGTTAGATGAGCCAATGCGCGTTTACAATGGTTGCCAGCATAGTGATTCTTTTATTTGCGTATGATAGAAGGCCCTCTGCACATGCTAGAATTTGGGCCTGTAGGCCTCATTAATTCTCATATAGTATTACGGGTGTCAGCCATATTGGCAGCCACCGTATTAGACTAAAGCAACACAAGGCATTCCCTATTTTGACGTTTTCTAATATTTAGATGTGGGTGTATAAAGACAAGGTTAGTACGCTAAATTTCCACATACGGTTAAAAATTAGACAGAGTGGAATTTCCCAAGTAAAAGTTGTAAGAGCTACACATTCCGGTAGTGACGTAACAGAGACAGGAAGCCACTAAGCTGACGTGGCGAATGGGGAGAAAAGATTTTTCTCTTTCAAATGAACTGGCAGTGAGAGAGAAAGAAAGAGCAATGGATTTAGATAGTTGCTGCCTCCCCCATGGGGAGGAGGGTATGCATGCTATAAAGAAAAAATAAAACAAAGTGCATTTGTCGATGTTTCTTTATTAATACGATTGTGAAAGCTGTAATTGAAAAAAAAAAGTAGATGGAAGCTTCAGCTGCCACCTCACCACTGCGACTACAAAAATACAGCCAGCTGTTTTTGCCGACAAAGTGGATGCACTGCAAGAATTGAACACCCGAGCAGCACTACAGTTTGAGCATTTCATAAACCAAGTCATTTTTATGAGAAACTAGTTGTACCTACCTGGCGCTGACCAAGAATTTTTGTACTTTTTAAAAACGATGCTGTTTTTTTAACATTATTTTTAGCAAAGTATTTTTTTTCTTCTTTTAAACAGAATTTTTGTACTCTTTAAAAACGATGCCGTTTTGTTTTTTTACATTATTTTTTTAGCAAAGTATTTTTTTTTTTTAACAGAATTTTTCAAGTTAAACATAATTATCATGATATTGTTTGATCATTAATTATTAATGGAACAAGGATGTAAACATCTTCCGAAACATTCAATCTTTTAATAGATGAGGAGTTGGTTGGACTGACACACACACTGACACACACACTGACACACACACACACACACAGTGTTTTTGTATGAAGGAGTGTCTGTAGTGAGATTGTCAATAAAGAGATCTAGCTTTGTATGACAGCTAGTTCCTCTCTCGGTTCAAAATGTTGAGAACCAGCAACAAGCGAAAGCAAGATAGCCGATAACAAGTTGAAACTGCAGACCAACATGAAGTGAGGAGTAATCTTCCATTTTCGTATTTTTTTTTGTTTTGCTTTTGAAATAAAAACTGGGTTCGGCACATCAAAAAGTCGAATGAAAATAAACATTTCCCTAATAATGCACATATATTAATACTGTTAGAACCACGCGTTTCCAATACAAATTAATTTTGTGTGTTTTGGCTGGTTTTTTTTTTTTTTTTTTTAAATAACAGGGCTCCGCACACATCGAAAAATACTTTTTTTTGTGTTTTGTATCGATGACGATGCTACCACAAACAACGCGAGGGGTTTATTAGTACAACCTGGCATGAGGATACTTCCCCTACAAGCATGTAAAACGGACGTTAAACCGAATATGATGACCAGAACCTTGATTGATGGAATAATGACCCTCCCATCACCACATAATACCATTCAAAGGAGGATAAAAATTGTACACCAAAAAAGTACAAAACATTTCTTATTTCATCCAATTTCTGATCAGTTTGACCATCTAAGAGTTCTGATCATAATTCACAATGTATAAAATTAATACAAAACTACTTACCAAAGTCCGGAAGTATATTCATAGTATAACAATGCACTTCCAAGCGCCTGGAGACAATTGAGGAATGCCAATAAACCACAATAATAATAAAAACTTCGTTTGGCTACAAAAAAAAAAAAAAAAAGAAAAATTATTTTAGTATTCACAACGGATTGACATTTCAGAAAGTCAGAGGATTTGTCCTTGTAGCTCTAGAAAAGGCTTTGCCCGTCTGTACATCATTTTAATTTGAAATAGTATTTTTGACGAGGATTAAATGGGCGCATCTTATTTTAGTTGTGTCCAAGCATCTTTATAAAAAGTTCTGTTCATCAGTCCGTGACGCTTCAGTACAAAATGCCATTCCCATCAGTCCGTGACGCTTCAGTACAAAATGCCATTCCCACCAGTCCGTGACGCTTCAGTACAAAATGCCATTCCAACCAGTCCGTGACGCTTCAGTACAAAATGCCATTCCCACCAGTCCGTGACGCTTCAGTACAAAATGCCATTCCCACCAGTCCGTGACGCTTCAGTACAAAATGCCATTCCCACCAGTCCGTGACGCTTCAGTACAAAATGCCATTCCCACCAGTCCGTGACGCTTCAGTACAAAATGCCATTCCCATCAGTCCGTGACGCTTCAGTACAAAATGCCATTCCCATCAGTCCGTGACGCTTCAGTACAAAATGCCATTCCCATCAGTCCATGACGCCTCAGTACAAAATGCCATTCCCATCAGTCCGTGACGCCTCAGTACAAAATGCCATTCCCACCAGTCCGTGACGCTTCAGTACAAAATGCCATTCCCATCAGTCCGTGACGCTTCAGTACAAAATGCCATTCCCATCAGTCCGTGACGCTTCAGTACAAAATGCCATTCCCACCAGTCCGTGACGCTTCAGTACAAAATGCCATTCCCATCAGTCCGTGACGCCTCAGTACAAAATGCCATTCCCATCAGTCCGTGACGCTTCAGTACAAAATGCCATTCCCATCAGTCCGTGACGCTTCAGTACAAAATGCCATTCCCATCAGTCCGTGACGCTTCAGTACAAAATGCCATTCCCATCAGTCCGTGACGCCTCAGTACAAAATGCCATTCCCATCAGTCCGTGACGCCTCAGTACAAAATGCCATTCCCACCAGTCCGTGACGCTTCAGTACAAAATGCCATTCCCATCAGTCCGTGACGCTTCAGTACAAAATGCCATTCCCATCAGTCCGTGACGCTTCAGTACAAAATGCCATTCCCATCAGTCCGTGACGCTTCAGTACAAAATGCCATTCCCATCAGTCCGTGACGCTTCAGTACAAAATGCCATTCCCATCAGTCCGTGACGCTTCAGTACAAAATGCCATTCCCATCAGTCCGTGACGCCTCAGTACAAAATGCCATTCCCATCAGTCCATGACTCTCAGTACAAAATGCCATTCCCATCAGTCCGTGACGCTTCAGTACAAAATACCATTCCCATCAGTACATAATTTCACGAATATAGATGTAGACCGAATGGCGTCATCGTTAAAATATTTTTTTCTACATTTCTTTTACTTAACATTGATTACTTCCCCTCCCCATTCGTTTTCTACATTTCTTTTACTTAACATTGATTACTTCCCCTCCCCATTCGTTTTCTACATTTCTTTTACTTAACATTGATTACTTCCCCTCCCCATTCGTTTTCTACATTTCTTTTACTTAACATTGATTACTTCCCCTCCCCATTCGTTTTCTACATTTCTTTTACTTAACATTGATTACTTCCCCTCCCCATTCGTTTTCTACATTTCTTTTACTTAACATTGATTACTTCCCCTCCTCATTCGTTTTCTACATTTCTTTTACTTAACATTGATTACTTCCCCTCCCCATTCGTTTTCTACATTTCTTTTACTTAACATTGATTACTTCCCCTCCCCATTCGTTTTCTACATTTCTTTTACTTAACATTGATTACTTCCCCTCCCCATTCGTTTTCTACATTTCTTTTACTTAACATTGATTACTTCCCCTCCTCATTCGTTTTCTACATTTCTTTTTCTTAACATTGATTACTTCCCCTCCCCATTCGGTTACAAGACAAAAAGGTGTCTGAAAAACAAATAAATATTCAGCGCTTTTTTTTTACCCGTTCGTTTAAAAATCCGGTTTGCAATGCATATGCAAATTAAAAAACATCAAACATATCTTACCTGGTAAAGGTAATCTGTGGCTGAATTTTGTATATGGTAACACTGTGATGACACTGTACACCTAAAACGTGAACGGAAAGTAAATTGGTTTTAGTCTTTTTCATTTAGATTAAAGATCTTACCTATATAATAATTTTAATCTATTATTATTATACTAAATCTGAGTAAATGATTAGAATTTTTTAAGCGAACTTGTTTAATGTTTAGATGGGGATGGGGGTCTATTTTAAGTAGATTTCTAAAGCTGTTTTACATCAACTTGTGGCCAACAGGTTCAGTAATCATCTAAGCATCAATATTGTGACCATTGTTTTGAGCTGATGTAATTTAATAGACATACATGGTCGGAATCCATAATGTATTGATAAAAAACAAAAACATTAAAAAAAATTTTTTAAATAAATAAAATTAAAATAAATTAAAAAATTAATTTTTTTTTCATTTAAAATAATAAAAATAAAAATTTATATTATCGAAATGAACCAAGATTCTGTGAAGTTATCGTCAAGAAGTACCATGTATTTCAATTATTGTATTTTCTGAGAAGCGTTCTTTACTCAAGTATGATTAGAGTTCAAGAGGAAGAATGAGAACTTACTAGGAAGAAAAACATGGAACTTGTAAACCAAAACTCCATGCCGCCATGACCAAAGAGATCATAATCTCTTTTGGTATGGTCGTTGAAAATTGTATCGGAAGGGGGATGGAATTCCAGAACACCCTGAAACGAAAAATATGAAACATTTGAATGAGAAAGATACAAGAGAGACTTTTGGAGAAGCATTTGTATAAATTAATACAAACTTCCGGTTAAATTGCATTATGGGATTTCTTTTTATTATGAAAAGAGGGGTTAAGTACAAGATACTTGTAAAAAATAAAAAACAGTAATTTATAGCAAACGCAGTAGAATTAAATTCTTTATCCTCATCAAAATAAGATTCTGGAAAAAAAAAAAAAAAAAAAAAAAAAAAATTTTTTTTTTGATTTTTGCTTTTTTTTTTTTTTTTTTTTTTTTTTTCCAGAATCTTATTTTGATGAGGATAAAGAATTTAATTCTACTGCGTTTGCTATACATTACTATTACTAATAAAAAAAAAAAATAAAAAAAAAAAAATAAAAAAAATCTTCCACACGATAAAAGTATACGAGTCAGTCAGTCAAGAATTTAATTCTACTGCGTTTGCTGTAAATTACTTGCCGTTTTTATTATTTGTTAACAAGTTCTCGACTGTTAACTGCTCTGGACTTTTACCTAAAAAGAGTACTCTCAACATAGTTAAAATTACTTTTATTGTTGCAGACTTGTTTGGATATACACTTAATACTTACCGGGATTTATTTATTTGCTAGCATTCAGAAATATCTTTTAAATCCATATTTAGAAATATATATATATATATATAACTCAGTATGTGTGTGTGTATGTGTGCGTGAGGTTCGTGTGTTCCCTAAAGAAAGGTTAGAGAATCTACATAGAATTAAAAAATATATTCGGTGCTTGTGCTGATGGTGTCCGGGCCTAAAATAAATAATGAAGACATAATTGTAGTATGTATGTGACTGGGATAGGACAAAGATATCATACACCAAAAATTACGAAAATTGATCAAGTAGTTTTTTTTTATCACAAAAACAAAAATTGTTTTTTTTTTGTTTCGATGTTCGATTTTCAAGACGCATCAACTCTAAACAACGGAGATAAAAGGGCCAAAACTTGTGGATTTGGCCTTTTCAAAGCATTCTTGACTTTTACCTATATTTTTTTGGAGAGTTACTCTAAGGGGCCATAACAAATCTTCTACTGTTCGTAGTGAAACTGCTCAAAAAAGCCAAATCCACAAAATTTGACGGGTTTTTGGCGGGGTTTTCTAACGCTCGGTTGCCTGCCCTTAGTTGCAGCCCTTTGACGTATGGTGGCATATGTGTAATTGCCAAGATGGCGTTTCGAACAACAAGAATCGTAAAATGTGGTTTTTCTGTGATAAAAAAAAAATACTTGATCAATTTTCGTAATTTTTGGTTTCCGATATCTTTGTTCCATCCCGATCGCATACACAATGCAGATATGTCTTTATTAATGCAGGTTATGTCTTTATTATTTATTTTCGGTCCGGACGCCATCAGCATAAGCACCATATATTCTTACGTAAAATTTACTAGGTAAGACAATGGAAGTGTTCCCAAATCTCTAAATGCATCCCTAAGGGGGCTATGAGACTTTTCCCCTAGTAGTAATAATAATTAATTACCTGTGTTGTTGAGTAAATGAGAGCAATTGCAGAAGTGACTAGTAAGACCCTTTGGATGCTTGTGCGGCTATCCAAATGACCTGCAGAGAAACACAAAAGGAAAATAGAAAAATTAGTCCGGGATCAACAAAAATCTTAAATACATAAATCATTACGAAAACCGTGAAATTATAATGAAGATAATAATTCAATGAAAATAGAAAATTTATCTGATTTTTGTTCATAAAACGTGAAAGATATGCATGTTGTTTATCGGCTCATCTTCAGAGGTGGCTCGCTATGAAGACTTACAAGAGACCGTCTGCAGAGATGAAAACGTCTTTTTGGCTGTTCATTGGGCGGGTCATGTTTGGTGAGGTTGCTAGGTCAGTTGACAGGGGAAGACCAAGGAAAACATGGGAGGAAGGGATAAGGATGGACTTTAGAGAAAGAGGCATAAATAAAGACCTATCTAAAGGTTAGGTTAGTTGGAAAGTTAATTTCTAAAAGTTGTCCAACATATGCCAGCATGTAAAAAAGGATGTTGAACCGAATATGATGTTTATTTACTCCTCGCGGAGTTAGGCACAAGGCCAGTTTTATCTTACTCCCACAAGTAAGATGTGACCCAAGATCGGGTCGAGCAAGTGGGGTTAAAAGCCAGCGCTCGAGAGGTGAGCACTCTGGCCATTTAAAAATTGCCTGGGCAGCCCCGTCGGCATTCCCCGGTAGGGGCGCCTCAGACAGTAAGCAATAAACTTACTCCTCCTCAAAGAGGGGAGGCGAAGCCTGGGAGGGTGGACCTCCTAGAACTGCACAGGACAGGCGTGCAGTATCCATCGGAACAGATACTACACTTTGATCTTAGCCAAAAACCGAATATGATGAGGAGTCAGATGACATGAATCGTTATTTCCCCCGTCAGAAAGAGAAAAAGATATAGTGAGAGATAGACAGTACCGGTTAATTTTAAGACTACATTTCACACATCTGGTCCCTTTTGCTTCTAAAGGTATATCTTCCGATTCAAAACTTCCCAGAATTCTAGGCAGTAACATTGTTTTTTCCACTTCACACCTTCTTCCCACATTTCCTATGCATGTCACCACTGAACTTTTGATCTCTGTCATTTTACACCAGATTTCCGTTATGAGAAAGAGGGGGCGGGGAGGGCTGCTTGTTTCAAGGTCATCATTCTGAGCATTTTTTTTAAATTTTATCATTTCTAAATAATTTTAGCCAAAAAAATACTCACACTTATTGCCCCTCCCTCACTCTCATAGAAACAGTCTCACCAACAGATTGCAACATTTAAAAACAATTATACAAAAGTACATCCGACACGATCGAATAGGTCATCAGAAATCAATTTTATACCGCCAACTTTTCCCTCTTTTAATACTCATTCGTAATAACAATCTCCGATGTGAAAACATCTTTTCTCTTTTGCATATCTAGAGAAGGTATATAATATTCTGAAACGTCATATAGAAATGTAAAACCCGTTTCACATTAGCACATTTTCTAGTGATATTCATACCATACTGGCAGATATTCTACCCTTTTCTACATATTATAAATGGCGATTTGGTATCTGTCTGTCAAAAACCGAAAATATATTGTTACTTCTATTAATGTACTATTGTACTATTTTTTAATACTCAATTCAGGTAGTGTAGTATCTGTTCTGGTGTCATGAGACCATCCTCCCAGGCATTACCTTTTCTGGGGATGGGGGATAGTGTAGTATCCATTCTGTGATAAACGATCTCCCAGGCATTACCTTTCTTGGGGATGGGGGATAGTGTAGTATCTGTTCTGGTGTCATGAGACCATCCTCCCAGGCATTACCTTTTCTGGGGATGGGGGATAGTGTAGTATCTATTCTGTGATAATTAAACGATCTCCCAGGCATTACCTTTCTTGGGGATGAGGGATAGTGTGGTATCCATTCTGTGATAATTAAACGATCTCCCAGGCATTACCTTTCTTGGGGATGAGGGATAGTGTGGTATCCATTCTGTGATAATTAAACGATCTCCCAAGCATTACCTTTCTTGGGGATGGGGGATAGTGTGGTATCCATTCTGTGATAATTAAAGGATCTCCCAGGCATTACCTTTCTTGGGGATGGGGGATAGTGTAGTATCTATTCTGTGATCATAAAACCATCTCCCAGGCATTACATTTCTTGGGGATGGGGGATAGTGTAGTATCCATTCTGTGATAATTAAACGATCTCCCAGGTATTACCTTTCTTGGGGATGGGGGATAGTGTAGTATCTATTCTGTGATCATAAAACCATCTCCCAGGCATTACCTTTCTTGGGGATGGGGTATAGTGTAGTATCTATTCTGTGATCATAAAACCATCTCCAAGGCATTACCTTTCTTGGGGATGGGGGATAGTGTAGTATCCATTCTGTGATAATTAAACGATCTCCCAGGCATTACCTTTCTTGGGGATGGGGGATAGTGTGGTATCTATTCTGTGATCATAAAACCATCTCCCAGGCATTACCTTTCTTGGGGATGGGAGATAGTGTAGTATCTATTCTGTGATAATGAAACCATCTCCCAGGCATTACCTCCTCTTTTTTAAGGGCCGGGTGGGGGTAGTGTACATCAACAGAAATTTTCACAAGCGACTGTTCATTAACATAACACTTACATTATATATACCAGCAAAAATATTATAATACGCACTGCATCTGTTTCGATATCTCTATATATAAATAGCTATTCCTTTGCCTGCAACATCAAAGGGGGCAATTCAGTACATAGTCAATCAAATGCTAGCATTAATCAGCAGCAACCAACCAAAGTACTAGCATTGCTTGTAAATAAGACAGCAACTACTTTTGAATCATAAAAGTTGGAGAGAATTTGAGAACCAAAATTAGGAGAGAAAATGAGAGTTCGGTTTTGTCGCACAATGTTTACAGAAGATGTTTTTTTTGGAGTAAAGTAGATTCTTTATTCATTTGTGTATGTTGCCATATCTATCTGTTTACCAAGCGACATTACAGCAAGCATCATCAGAAGCTAACTTGAAGTATTAGTATTATTGTACAAAATAAATTTTCCAAGTGACTAATTATAAGTTGTAGAGGAGTTGGAAAGCATCATTTTTGTTGACACAAATATACTAATATATATATACTAATATATATACTAATATATATATATATATATATGGGGAGAGAAGGATGAAAGTAATCCGACGTGATGGGAAAATGAAAAAGGAAAACCAAAAAATGGATGTTTTTTATGTGTACATCAACGTTTCCTCTTTATTTATAAGACTTCATCAGGATGATAAAATAGAGAAAAAAATGTCATTCATTTCTATTTCTCCAACAAATACAGACGTCCACCCAGCAGTGGCCACTTTTTCATTCTATTTTTTCCTCCCAATATGTCTACCCTACATGTATCTGTACTTGCATGACATTTTTTTCTCTATTTTATCATCCTGATGAAGTCTTATAAATAAAGACGAAACGTTGATGTACACATAAAAAACATCCATTTTTTGGTTTTCCTTTTTCATTTTCCCATATATATAGATATATATATATATATATATATATATATATTACTATTTAAATTAACACAAAAATTGGGTTAACAGCTCAACAGATTATACATTACTCAAGCTCAAAATATATAGTTTAATAAATTTTCCGAATTTGTTAAAACAAATTTTTTTTTATTCATACAATTGTTTCTGCTAATTTTCAAAAAAGAATTTCTCTTGTTAATGAACTAAAGATTTTTTTTTCATCAAATTAAAAAAACAAACAAATCCGTTATCAAGTTTGGTTTGTTTAACAGCATATCAATCATCTATGGGTCACCTAATGTCGAATAAAGCTATCAAATACAATTCTATAGGTAGGATAATTATTTTACATTCTTAGAAAACATTACTCTTAGAAAGGAATTTCACAGTAAGAGTGGGAACATCAGTCCTAGAAAACATTACTATTCGACAGTGATAATCTTTGTTGTTCCAACACTACTGATACTCAGCTACTGCCTTCCAGTATCTATTTGTGAGAAAGATAGAAAGTAGTAAGGTTTTGATTTTGAGGAGGACCAGATTAAATAATACGGGTGGGATGAATTTATAGCTACTAAAGCATGACGTGACCAGCCGACTGATTGGATTGGGTCTCTCCGACCTCCCGTTTAGCCGAAGCAGAATGTTGCAAGTCACGTGACCATCTATGTAGTCAGGCCATGGACTGCTCAGCCACCAAGATCCCATCCTAAAGCGGCCTACAGGTGACCCCGTTTTCGCAGGGGAAGGTACCACTCTGTATGGGGTTGCAGTAGGAGAATTCAGGGTCTCACTAACAAGGATTGAATTGGATTGGTTGGTTTTGCGGCATATCAACCTATGTGGTCATTTAATGCCGGAGTTTTTTTCTTCTATTTTTTATTGGGAGGGGGGGGGGGGAGAGACTTTTTTAGCCTTTCCTCCCTTTTTTATAAAATCGAACTAAGAAATTAAATGTTGTATTTATACATGGATAAGTATATTTGGGTAACTTTAAATTTCCTTAAATTTTCTTATATAAATTTACTTTTCTTAGATATGCTAAAATATTTGTTGAGTTGACCTTTTCGAAAAGGTCTTCCATATTGCTTTCTGTATAATATAGTTTTCTAGTTGGGGTGAGGTCATCACACCCAACTAGGATATGTTTTACTGTGAGTGTCTCCTGGCATGGGATGCACTCTGGCGTCGATTCTCCATTAAGTATATAAGAATGAGTAAAGTTGGTGTGTCCTATGCGCAGTCGAGTCAGTATCACATCTTCTCGGCGTGATCTCTTGATGTCCGGACATCGTTCCCTAAGTTTAGGTTTGATTGAGTATAATTTGCTGTCCTCTTGCTGATTCCACCGCAGTTGCCATTTTTCCTGTATGTATGTTTTTATCTGGGGTCTAAGATCAGTATGTGGGATCTTAAGATTGTTAGTTGGAAGGTGAGAAGATTTTTTTGCAGCTAAATCTGCCCTGTCATTGCCTTTGATCCCCACATGGCTGGGGATCCTCACTAACAAGGTGGAAGGTACCACTCTGTATGGGGTTGCAGTAGGCGAATTCAGGGTCTCACTAACAAGGTGGAAACCGTTATCAAAATTGTTCTCACAAGGAGAAGATAGTGTTAATAATGCTTTGTAATGATTTGATGACATAAATTAAAAAGAAAAATCCGAGATCAAGAATTAAGGGGAAAGATGGTTTAAAAAAAAAAAAAGAAAAATCCGAGATCAAGAATTAAGGGGAAAGATGGTTTAAAAAAAAAGAAGAAAAATCCGAGATCAAGAATTAAGGGGAAAGATGGTTAAAAAAAAAAAAAAAAAAAAAAAAAAACTTTTTATTATTTATATGCTTTTTTATGCGTACTTCCATAATCAAAGAAATAATAGAGGTCATTATAAAAGAAAATAAGATCATTTTTTTTTTTAGTGTCTTCCAATATTAGTTTTGACATTTACCTAGATAAAAATACAATAAAGAATTTTTTTTATTGGTCTGCTTGAAACAAAAAAAAATTGGATAAGTAAAATAAGAACAATTCTATTTTTTTTACTTTTTTAATTTGATCGGAAAACTCAGTGAAGAAGCCTTTTGAAAAACATTTTGAGTTCGTTACCAAGAGAAAATCTAGGTTTTAAAAATGGACTGAAACAATTGTATGAATAAAAATGTTTTTTTTGTTAACAAATTCACAACATTAATTAAATTATTTATATATAATATATATATATGTGTGTGTGTGTGTGTTCCACATCAATGTAGATGTCGCAAAGCCCCGTAGTAAGACACTTAAGACATGGAGGGGATTATTTAGTGATGATTTGATCCTTGCGGGCGACACAAGCAAAATGGCAACGGACAGACGTTACAAGCTATTCATGAAATGTGTTACCTGAGCTTGAGACAAGGCGACAATATATGAAAATAATAATATAACAATGAAAGAGTTTGTTTTTGCACGGCATGAATGAGATTAGAACCTGAGTCCTGTATTAACCAGTCGAGGTTGATTTACTCAAGTAGCATAAACGTACACAATTTAATTGCCAGAAAGTCGGGTGAGTGATATGCAAATTTAATTCAAACATCCTGATTAAGGACTTTGGGTACGACAAAAGAAAGAACGTGTTTGGGAGCGGGGCGAATCTGAGCATTCGTTGCCGTGTTGTTTACTGCTCGTGACGGAGTCAGTTGTGTAAAAGAGTTCCAGTGGCATGTACGTCACCTCTTTTTTTGTTCAAGACAAGCAAAGGTACCTAATTCTGCAGTGACATGCATAGGCAAAGCAAGCAAGCGTAGTGAACTCTGCAATGACTTACCAAAGGCAAATCCAAAAATGACAAGTGACAGCTCAGTCGTAAGCAGGAAAAATCTAAGAATCAACCACAGGATCTGAGAAAGACAAAAAAAATAAAAATAGAAACATCACGACAAGATCGGGAGAAGGTAGAAACACAAAAACAAACTTATTTAGATTCAAATTCATTGTGACGTTAAATTTTACTAAATGACACGTGACCTGATAAATTGTACATTACTATACATTTAGTATCCAATTGTCTTTTCGTAGTATTAAATTCAGTGTAATGTTAGGACATGTGAGGTGAGTTGTTTGTTTTGTTTTATGGACTATCAACCCTTTTAGATTAATTAATGTTGCCTCCATTTATTTTGGTAAAAGGATTTTATGCTTGCGGTTAATGATATTTTAAAATATTTAACAGATTCATGCTTGTATATATATATATATATATATATATATACAGGGTGGGCAAAAATAAGGGTCCTATTTTTAAAAATTCATAACTTTTTTATTTATTGATTTTTTTAAATTTTTTTTTTAGAATAAGTAAAGGACCCCTTCCGAAGCAAGCATGAGCCGTATTAGCCCTAAGGAACGTACCCTCATTTAGAAAACATTATTTTTGCTTAAAAAACTCAAAACAGTGTAAAAAAACAATACTTTAGTTTTTGTAAGTTTTAAGAAGTGTTTTTCGGCTAAAATTTGTTTTGTTTATTTCAAAAAATCTCGGAAGGGTCAGTCTACACACACATAAAGTTTGGTGAGTTTAACTTTTATTTTGTGGAAGTTATTCAAATTCAAGTTATTCAAATTTAAAGATAGGACCCTTATTTTGGCCCACCCTGTATATATATTATATTCATAATATTTTCAATCTTGTATATAGATTATTTGTAGATCAATTTCTTTTATATGCATATATTTCACGAGTAAGTCTCTAATTAATTCAATTTTAATCCACAGGGCTGTTTGGTTTATTGGACTTTATAGATATTAGATTTTGGGGTATAACCCCCACCGTCTTCAAAAAGGAGATTATGATTCTCACTCTGATGTCATTAAATAATCCATTCATAGTACCAACATTGTTTTTGTTGCATGAGAGCAAAATCGACACGCTCTAACATAAAGTGTTTCACTGTGTATGGTATGAAAATATATTTATCACAACTAAGCTACACAGAGGCATCCGTGTTTCAACAAAAAAAAAAAAAAAAAAAAAAAAAAAAAAAAAAAAAAAAAAAACGCACAACACAGCCTTACAATTCCCTCTGGGGAAAAAACGTGGACGCCACTGTAGCTTAATTGCCTGAAATATATTTTCATAGTTTACTAGCAAGCTCTACTCATGTATTGAGCACTGCTTAAGTAAATACTGAAAATCAATACACAATGTATTATATCACCTTATAATATACGTGTATACATGAAATAATAAATAATATATACAAAATATTAGATATGTTCCTGTGATATTGTGTAAGTGTTAGGGCTTGACATGACTAGCTGATTGATTGAATCGAGCCCCGACCTCCCGTACAGCTTGAGTAAGGGTCAAAGTGGAGTATTGCTAATGACCTTTTAGTTCCTTCGTCATTGGCCACCAGGATCGCGTCCTCAGACATCATGGGTCGCCACTCATGCTAAACAAGTGGCCCCACGGTGGTAGTCGATGAATTTTTCAGCCTCAGTTGACAGTTGGTTGTAACTTCAGGAAATCTATCAGGTTTAAATACATTTTCATTGATTTTTAAAAACATAATTTTTCATTTCTTATTGTGAACTTTTGAATTTATTTATTTATTTTTTTAAATTTTCTTATCTTTTTGTTTTTACTGGGGATGGGGCATCCTACCGGATGCCAGACATTCACCGGCTATTTCAGACACTCCAGCCTAGAGATCTTTTTAAGATTCTCACCGTCCCTTTTAAGTGCAATTGTTTGTATTTCTCTTGCACTCGGTTCACCGGGTATACTCGCCAGATAGCTCTTGAAATTCTTCATTAGTCCTGTTGCTCCTATAATTACTGGGATGATTTATTTGTATGTGTGTGCGTGTGTAGAAGAAAATAAAAAACAAAACAATAGAACACAGAAATTTGTGACTTACCGCTGTGTTGATTACTTTCGATACAACCCTTGGTTGGACAACCAGAAGCAAATATCAGCATTACTTTATTTTATTTATAACATGATAATTATTAAAATTTAAAAAAAAGAAAATGTTAAGGAGTTTAGGGTTCGGAACATTGATTCTCGGGGAACGCCTAATGTTTCCCCGATGGAGGTTAATGACTACATTTGACGAAATGTATTTTAATTTATTCCACTTTGTTTACACCCAATCAATATACTCTTGGGCCCCATCCCAAAAATTAAATGCTACAAAATGGAAAAAAAAAGGTAATATGGTCTCATGGGCTGAGGGACAGGAGTACAGAGTTCCTCATTCAATCCTGGGCAATGCCTGATGTTCCTGCTAGTAAAAGATAAAACGAAATTAAAAAAAAAAAAAAAAAAAAAAAAAATGAAAAGCTGATGACTTACTTTATCAGCATCGTCTCCAACTTCCATTGATGCGTTGACCGTCATGGAAACAATGCAGCGAAGAATACTAATGCACACAACAACCACCACCTGAAATAAACAACAATATTTTTAGAATATTACATATATATAGGTAAAATAGGACAATAAAATTTCAAATGAATAACACTAAACATTAATTTATTGGAGTACAGGGTGAAGACGATGCTAGTGTGATTGCAAGAGGTAAGAGTGGATGGAGTAAGTTCGGGGAACTTCTGTCATTACTAACCAGCAGAGCATTACCATTGTTGACTTAGGAAAGAGTCTAGCAGATATGTGTACGCAGTGTGATGTCGTATGGAAGTAAAACCTGAGGATTGAGGATACATGTTGCATGGAGAAAAATGATATGAGAATGAAAGAAGAAAGTGTAGTATCTGTTCCGATGGATACTGCACCCTATAGATCAGTGTTGTCTTGTCCATCGGGGCTTGATTCCGCCGGTCTGTGGGTCTGTCCTGTGCAGTTCTAGGAGGTCCACCCTCCCAGGCTTTGCCTCCCCTCTTTTGGGGGGGGGGGGAGAGTAATTTTATTGCTTACTGCCTGAGGCGCCCCTACCGGGGAATGCCGACGAGGCTGCCCAGGCAATTTTTAAATGGCCAGAGTGCTCACCTTCTCGGGCGCTGGCTTTTCATGCCCCACTTTCCCGACCCGACCTTGGGACACATCTTACCTTGTGGGAGTAAGATAAAACTGGCCTTGTGTCTAACCTCCTGAAGAGGCGGTAAATAATACATATAAAAAGGGAAGTAACTTTGTGATCTGGCTGGTCCCAAAGAGATTTGAAAGGTAGAGTTATGGCCCCTTGATTCCAGAAAGAGACAATCTTGGGTTACAGACCTCTCTTCAAGTAAGACGTTTTGAACAAAAAAGTAATTCTTTTCTTCACTTGTAAATGGAAAATAAATGTTTATTGTTTAGTTATACTTGTGTTTTATTCAATCATTTTTGGTTCCCCGATTTATGTTTTGAGGCATGTCCGTCCGTCCGTCCGTCCGTCCGTCCGGATTTTTCTCCGCAACCATCCATTGAATTTCTCTGAAATTTTGCATGAAGTTCTAACTTTGGTCAGGTTAGAAAGTGACATTCTCCGATTTTTGAAAAAAAATCTGGTTAGCCCTCCAGGGGGTCAAAAGGCCCCGAAATGGCAAAAAATTATCCTTTTCTCCCATAACATTTGATCCATCCATTCAATTTTTTCTGAAACTTGGCCAAAATGTAGAGGCAATTGTTCTGGATATAAAATGAGCATCCTTGACCTCAGAAAAATTCTGGTTCACGGCCCCAGGGAGTCAAAGGGGGGTAAAAAATGCCCCAAATTGCCCAAATTTATTGCATTTTACACTCGCCACATCGAGTCACATACAGAGGGGGACCACACACACACAGCTTGTTTATATTCGTCTCATATCTCACAAATATTACTGACTACACATCAGATACGACGGATGTGTAATGCGAGTCTTAAAGCCAGGTTTCGTTCTGATGACCTCAGATGACGATTAAATCTAAACGGTATAGGGAGGTGTGTGCAGAACAGGAGACTTTGATGGTATGGCCACGTTGAAAGAATTGCTGAGAGTTCAGTCGGATGACTTCAATTTTGTCTATTAAGAACTCCACAAATTCTTTGATGAAACTAAAAATACAAGTACATTTATTGCCAGCTAAAAAAATAATTTAATAATCATTTTTTTTTTTAAATACAATAATTTTTTTTCTTCCCCAGACAATTTTTAATTAAAAATTCCACGAATGCTTTGTTAACGAGATCCAAAAACGCGGTATTAATTTTCATTTTTGTAAAAGCAAAAACGAAAAAAAAATCAAAGCACAAGAAATTTTTTTTTTTTTTTCCAGATATTTTTTACAAACCCACCAATTTTTTTATTAATGAGATTCAAAATCGAGTTAGGAATCCCTTATTTTGAGGAGGGGGGAGCAGCACTTCATCTAACAGTTTCTAGTAATAACTATCTTTATCTGATTCTTAATCGTACAGGCCAGACTTAAGAATTTGCTGGTCAGATTTGGTGGGTGGGGTCGTAGTTCAGTGACCCTTACATTACATCCTGGTTTACTGGTGAAGATTGTGATATTTAAACTGGTCATGGTTCAGTGACTCCTACATTACATCCTGGTTTACTGGTGAAGATTGTGAAATTTAAACTGGTCATGGTTCAGTGACTCCTACATTACATCTTGGTTTACTGATGAAGATTGTGATATTTAAACTGGTCATGGTTCAGTGACTCCTACATTACATCCTGGTTTACTGGTGAAGATTGTGAAATTTAAACTGGTCATGGTTCAGTGACTCCTACATTACATCCTGGTTTACTGATGAAGATTGTGATATCTAAACTGGTCATGGTTCAGTGACTCCTACATTACATCCTGGTTTACTGGTGAAGATTGTGATATCTAAACTGGTCATGGTTCAGTGACTCCTACATTACATCCTGGTTTACTGGTGAAGATTGTGAAATTTAAACTGGTCATGGTTCAGTGACTCCTACATTACATCCTGGTTTACTAGTGAAGATTGTGAAATTAAAACTGGTCATGGTTCAGTGACTCCTACATTACATCCTGGTTTACTGATGAAGATTGTGATATCTAAACTGGTCATGGTTCAGTGACTCCTACATTACATCCTGGTTTACTGGTGAAGATTGTGAAATTTAAACTGGTCATGGTTCAGTGACTCCTACATTACATCCTGGTTTACTAGTGAAGATTGTGAAATTAAAACTGGTCATGGTTCAGTGACTCCTACATTACATCCTGGTTTACTGATGAAGATTGTGATATCTAAACTGGTCATGGTTCAGTGACTCCTACATTACATCCTGGTTTACTGGTGAAGATTGTGAAATTTAAACTGGTCATGGTTCAGTGACTCCTACATTACATCCTGGTTTACTAGTGAAGATTGTGAAATTAAAACTGGTCATGGTTCAGTGACTCCTACATTACATCCTGGTTTACTGATGAAGATTGTGATATCTAAACTGGTCATGGTTCAGTGACTCCTACATTACATCCTGGTTTACTGGTGAAGATTGTGAAATTTAAACTGGTCATGGTTCAGTGACTCCTACATTACATCCTGGTTTACTAGTGAAGATTGTGAAATTAAAACTGGTCATGGTTCAGTGACTCCTACATTACATCCTGGTTTACTGATGAAGATTGTGATATCTAAACTGGTCATGGTTCAGTGACTCCTACATTACATCCTGGTTTACTGGTGAAGATTGTTAAATTTAAACTGGTCATGGTTCAGTGACTCCTACATTACATCCTGGTTTACTAGTGAAGATTGTGAAATTAAAACTGGTCATGGTTCAGCGACTCCTACATTACATCCTGGTTTACTGATGAAGATTGTGATATTTAACTTTGCTATTTATTGCCACAAAAATTTAATATGTTGAACACACAAACAATTTTAGGTTTTCCTTTATATATTACTTATAATATATTATGTATATTTTTTTTTCTCTCATTATTTTAACAGTACTCAATACAGTGCTTAATTTTTATTTTCCCTTTTAAATATAAAATTATCTGGCTATTGTTTTTAGGAAGAAAAATTTGTGATTCGTATTACTGTTTTCTGTGAACATAGACACCCGTAAACTAAATTTTATGCAGCGATTAGTCAAATACCAAATTCTACAAATTATCAACCCTCATCTCAAAAAATCCGAAACATATCCTATACATATTTTAAATATTTGTTCATTACCCAATGGATCGAAGAAATGATTCGCTATATTTTTGTGGAGATAAATAGAAATGCAAGTATATAGGAAAATTGTTGATACTTACCAAAGCATAAAACACCAGGTAAATTGGGCTGTTGCTATTTCTCAGTTTCACAATGGCTGTTTTAAACCGCCATAGAAGAAAGAGCATGAATAAGATATTTGGTATAAGAATACTCAAATCCCATATCCCGACTCTACTAAAAAAGATACAAACAAAAAAATACACTTAGAGATACTCTACGTGTAATAGTAGTATGAGTAGTTAAACCCATATAAAGAATAAACAAACAAAAATACACTTGGAGATACTCTACATGTAATAGTAGTGTGAGTAGTTAAACCCATATAAAGAATAAACAAACAAAAATACACTTAGAGATACTCTACATGTAATAGTAGTGTGAGTAGTTAAACCCATATAAAGAATAAACAAACAAAAATACACTTAGAGATACTCTACATGTAATAGTAGTGTGAGTAGTTAAACCCATATAAAGAATAAACAAACAAAAATACACTTAGAGATACTCTACATGTAATAGTAGTGTGAGTAGTTAAACCCATATAAAGAATAAACAAACAAAAATACACTTAGAGATACTCTACATGTAATAGTAGTGTGAGTAGTTAAACCCATATAAAGAATAAACAAACAAAAATACACTTAGAGATACTCTACATGTAATAGTAGTATGAGTAGTTAAACTCAAAGAATTTAGGAAAATAAATAAATTTAAAAAAACAAAAACAAAAAAAAAACAAAAAAAAAAAAATCACTGGATTTTTGACACATATCCGTTCAATCTGTTTATCTCAAAAAGAAAATACTATTACAAACCAAGCATGCCAGACTTGCAAATATGTACACTTAACTTTCAGAGCGTTCGAGACATACGAATGACCCATTGGGTTACAACCACTATTTATGCTATGCAGAGCAGGCTGTACCAGAACCGATTTTGGTTGCATCATCGAAACGCTTCTTTTTTTTCGGTCGGGGTCACTGGGTCGTGAAACAAGCTGCCAGAAGCCGTGGTCAGCCTGCAGACGTCCAAACAGCTAAAAGCAGTGCTGGATTCATCATGGCTGCTGATCTTTGAATAATTACCCCTCACTTGAGCAACGAAGGATGCGATGGATCAGATTCTTGTAAATCATAGATGGGGTTTTAATTCTTCTTTTTCGAGGAGTTTCTGCACCCTTGTGCCAAGTCGTAGTTAGCACAGGACCCAGCAAAAGATGAACCATAGGTACCTTCATCACAATAGAAAAAAAGGCAGCATTCTGTTTTCACCCTCTAGAACAAGCTACTAGAGCCGAGGTAAAATAGAAAAAAATGATTTTAAGCCTCAGTCCGTGTTGCAGAAAAACAACCTCTGCCGGAATACAGGTTGGGTTTTTGTTTTTTTTGACACATGGACTTCCTGCAGGAGGTAAATGAACATACTAAAAAGTGTTAAGTCGCTGTTTTTAATATAAGTAATTTACGTGATTAAAATAGGATTTATCCATAAATAGTCTAAAATTGCAATTGATGACGGGACAAAAGAATCCACGTGAACAAAATTGCATTCATGCAGAGGTTGTATTTTGCCACACAGAATTAAGATTAGGTTTTTTTGTGTGTTGGTATATGGCTTTGAAACCTGGGCTGTCTCTGACGGCACACGAAAGAAACTGCACCATAATGACGAGGCAATGGTCAGATGGATCTGTTTGGTGAGGCCTGAACAGATCATGGTTTTTGGGTCTCTGTTCGCGCAGGTCAACTTGGAAAGCCTCGCGGACGTCATGCAGAAGATAAGACTGCGTTGGTTGGGGTACGTTGAGCGCAGCAAAGGCTGAATTGCTACAGCCCGAGAGTTGAATGTGCCAGCAGAGAAGACCACATCTGGCAGACCCAAGTTGTCTTTGGAAGGACGTGATCAAACGTGATAGGAGAGCCTTGGTATGGATTCCGTCGGGCCTCACCAAAGACAAGAATGGAGGGGAAGACTTAGATCAAGACTGGACAATCAGGCCCTGCCCTTGTTAGAGGATTAATTGTGGTCTGATTCAATAAATAAAATGGTTGTTGATGATGATGATGACACGTAATTCCTGCCAGAGGTAAATAAACATATTCAAAATTAAAGAGGACAATAATGAGCAGTTGAATGTAGAAGATTACAAAAAAACAAAAAACAAACATTAACGTAATAATATTTGCATGTCGAAGAAATGGTTGAATATTTTCGTGAAACACGCATTAGGTGGTGCTGTAAGTGGTGAGTGAAAAAATTTGCATAGGAAATGTTCGCATATTTTTCTATAATGACCGAAGTTGCACGGGAAAAATAGAGTTTACTTTATTAGTAAAATAGTTCCACTGTATAGGAAGCATTTAAATTTTGTAATTTGAAACGGTTTTTGAAACCAGTAAAACATATTGTCTATTATCCCGATGAAGATTCCTGTGTGAATCAAAAATTTGAATTTTAAATAAATAATGTTAAAAAAAAAATAAAAAATAAAAATAAAAGTCTCTGCATTTTACTGGTTTCAAAAACCCGTTTCAAATTAGAGTTTACTTTATTAATATAGAAACTAGAATACCTGTCCCAGGATAGGTAAAATGAATTCCCCGAACACCACACCATTTCTTACGAACATTAAAATCAAGACACAATGTTTCTAAACCTTATGTCTAGAATCCTTATTCAAATTTTGTTCAAATTCCATTACAAACTTCTGATTCTAGAAAATGTCAAAAAATTTATGCTTAAGGGGTCTGAAAAAGCAATTGAAATTCAAGGAACCTTGCTTAATTAGTGTCAACTGACTATTATTTAATGCGAATCAGAAATATTTTAATTTTCAAATGAGAGATTGCGCCAATATTATTCCCCTCTAAAATATTCCTAAGAAACTGAAATTTGGAGAATATTTATTAATTGAGGTTGAATACCTATTGTTAAAATTTCACAAAAATCAGAGATATCTTAATTTTCATGAAGGGCTTCCATCCCCTCTTGGAATAAAGCTAAATCAAACTAAATGTAGCCCACATTACGACCCCTTACTCATAGGAGCTGTGTTCCAAAAGTCATAATGATTGGTTAATTAGTTTAGGAGTGAATCATGTACATACAAATAAATAAATATATACACATACCTAACTTTATATAAATAGAGATATATATTTATGAGTCAGATACGTCCGAAAATGGGGAGGTACTGCTGTCAGATCTGGGGAGGCGCCGCGCAGGGCACTCTTCCTTGTCTTAACAGAGTACAAAATCGACTTTGCAATCTAGTGGGGGTGGCTGATCTCTTTACTCGTAGCTAGTTTTTATCTATTCTATCATTATTTCCATGAAAGGTGCTCGACTGAACTCCAGTCTCTGATCTCGCCATCTAAGTCATTCACAGTAAGAACTCGGCTTTCTACCCCAACTGCAAAGAACTTTCATTTCTATCCTCCGTGTGCCTAACATCAAACGGAATTTCCATGAACAGAGTTTCTTTCCAAGGATTTTCCATCTGTGAAACATTACCATGATACTTCTTCCCTGCAGACTACAACATGGTCATCTTCAAATCCAATGTCAACAAATACTTGTCATAAACCGTCCTCCCATCTATGAAACACATACACACAGGACTGCTTCCCTGCAGACTACAACATGGTCATTTTCAAATCCAATGTCAACAAATACTTGTCATATACCATTTTTATGAATAATCAATTTTGTTTTCATTCTGTTAATCATTTCCAATCCTCTCATAATATTGTTCATCATGCAACTGTCAATCTATCAGTCTCATTAACCCTTATCATCAAGTGTTTTTAGCCTTGACAAGTAATGACTTATTAGTAAATATATATATATATATATATATATATATATATATATAATAATCCAGGTAAAACATCCACTGGGTAGTAATCCAAAGAATTTCAACCGGGTTCATAAAAAGTGCTCAATATCAAATAGAGCTTTCATATATGATTATTTGTATTTACACAGACATGTACAAAATCTGCGACACTGGCATGTCGATGTTATCGATCAACAGCTGTTATAAACTGAGATCTTATCAGGTAGAGTTAAAATCCGATCTTAACCTTAGATCATATTTGGAAAGAACCATGCCAGTGTCGCAGATTTTGTACATGTCTGTAAATAAAAATAATCATATATATATATATATATATATATATATATACATACATATATATGCGAAAATTATTAAATAACACCGAGTGTTTTTGCTTGATAAGACTTGAACATTTTTTTAATTTTCCGAATAGTCCATTTAGTATTTCGGTCAAATTGGCGTATGTAAGTTCCGTAGGTTTCTTGCTCCATTTTTATTTCCTTTTTTGGCGGATACTTTCGATTTGATTCGTCAAATCATCTTCAGGCGGTGTTCTTATGGTGTCTTTACTGTTGAGTTTTTTTAAACGGCTAGTAATTTACAATTTTAAAAAGAGCATCTATAATATCGAGATTAAAATGTTGTGACTAGTTTCGTAATTCACATTATTGATTGTGGGACGTTTAGTTTTTATCTAGTAGGCTTCAAGAATTTTTAATCTTTTTATGTTGATATTGTGGTGTATTATTTTAGTATTGTTAATTACAAAATAAAATTTTTAAAAAGTCTTAAGCAAAATACTGTTATGTAATAATGTTTGCTTAAATGAAACACACACACTATTTGTTATTGTTTTTTTAGCAATAACTACCGGTGTTCTTTTACGGGGCGTTTTAAAAATTTTTCGCCACCCTGAGTGTTTTGTTAGTTTCTTTTAAGAATATGCAAATGAGCGCATTCTTCCTATGTTTTTAATTCGACCTTAAATCAGACGAGTCATCAATTGTATATATAGTTTTTTTTGTTTTTTTTAATTTGTAAATTAATTATAAAAATCTGTATACAACAAAATTGGTTTATAAATTAATTAAACATATATATATATATATATATATGTTATAAATTAAATAATCCTATCTTTTCTTATGAGTACTATGCTAGAAACACTTGTACTATATTTTGTGTGGGTTAGGGTGGGTAGGATTTCTCCGCTCATAGGGACTTCTTGCGGCTTCTTTGTGGATGAATGTTTAATCGTAAATGATCAAAATGCGTGAAGACTGTTGTATAAATAATTTTTATTACATGTCCCATCACATTGTCCTCACCATGTCGGACAAAGAAAAAAAGAGCTTAAATTGCTCCATCCTTCCGCTCTGCGGCCAACAGTAACACCTGTAGTTACTACATTGTTACTCGTCGTGAGTCTGTAACTTTCCTCCGTCAAAGCGAAACCATCCAACCTATGAAAATCCGTTATCTAATTTCTCACATTTCACTTCTGAACTCTCACCCTCATTGCCAGCCATTTTAAAATAATTTTTGTTTAAAGTTTAGCACAAGGTCAAGCTATAATGAGCATGTGGCGTTTTTTTATTTATTAAAATTTTTTTTTTTTTTATTTATTTTTTTTTTTTTTAAAGGCCTCGGTTTTACAGTTCCTTTTGGTGTTAATTTTGTTTTTGTGCTTTAAATTTTGAAATGTTTTTTTTTTGCGGCATTAATATTTCACATTTGTTTTTTTTATTTTAATTTTATTTTTTATTGATGTCACTTAATACCCTCCACTCCTCATTATAAACACATTAAATGCTATTTAATCTTTATTTTTTTTACTTTCAATATTAACAATGTCCTTTTTGTCCAAAAAGCGAGGCATACTTTTTTTCAGCTTAAAATAGCCACATCACTCAATAATTTAAATGGTGCATGTAGACTTTAACACTTATCATTGTATAGGGTTATTTATAATGTAAGTCAGCGTTTAGAATTACACAGTTTAATGAAAAATTTAAAAAAAAACAAAAAAAAAAATCAATAAAATAATTAAATCGCATTTAATTTATATTATTTGGAGTATTATTGGACCATCTGGTATAATGGTTTGTTCGCTAATGAGCTCGGATATCAAGATTCAATCTTTTGGTTCGGTTGTTTTACGGCATATCAACCCTTTTTGGGTTATTTAATGCCAAATCCGGCCATTTTGGTAAAAGATTTGATGCTTCAAGTTTTATATATGTTTAAATATTTATTTATGGTGTTTTGTTTGGTTGTTTTGTTTTACTGCATATCAACCCTTTTTGGGTTATTTAATGCCGAATATAGTCATTTTGGTAAAAGATTGGATGATTCAAGTTTTTTTATATGTTTAAATATTTATTTATGGTGTTTTGTTTGGTTGTTTTGTTTTACGGCATATCAACCCTTTTTGGGTTATTTAATGCCGAATATAGTCATTTTGGTAAAAGATTTGATGATTCAAGTTCTTTATATCTTCAACTATCTATTCAAAGTGTTTCGTTGAGCGAAAGGGAGAGGAGAGGTAGGGAAATTGTTTTTTGTTTTGGATTTTGTAGAACAAAGAGAAAAAAAATAAAACATCAATGTTTGGTGCATTTTGGGTCAGGAAGCCGATATCTTGAGACAGCCTGATCTGATAGCACCAATCAATCTTTTGTCAAATCACACTAAAGTAAAAAAAAAAAAAAAAAAAAAAAAAAAAAAATGATACCTGACGCCTCATTGCTAAACATTCAGCATTATAAGTGAGGGTCAAGGGTAAGTGGAGCAATCCATGGAAAGGAGTGACACACTCCCCTACATCCCAATGTAAATGGAGCCTTTGGGTCACCCTTGACTACAGTTGGTCCATTTATTAAAAAAAAAAAAAAAAAAAAAAAAAAAAAAAAAAAAACACCTTTTGGACTACTATTCTCATCTTGGTTGTTATTTTTACAACGTTTTGGCTGATGAAACCTCTGACCGTCTTCAAGTGGATCTTATCGAACTTGGGAATCATGATCACCTATACGGAATTTCAGAGTGAACTCTTTATTTAATCCACAGGAGTAGATTGTTCTCATTCCGTCAGCCATGACCAAATAGAAGAATACATTTTTTAAAATTTTATTCTTAGTTATAGCCTATAGCAAAGATTGAACCTTAAACCCCCAGAAGACTGTCACTAACACCTTTAACCTTTACACCATGGGTAAATGTAAAGAAGTCTAGTATAAATTTAGGGAGCTTAAAATCTATGGTTGTACTAATTTTTTTATTATTATTATTATTATTATTAGTTGTATAGATCTATAGAATTTTATACTAGAATTGTCCACTCGGACCCATGGCATAAGGGTTAAAGGCGTTGTTTAACAATCAGTTCAAAGTGACAGTCTTCTAGAGGAGGAAGGTTCAATCTACAGGCGATAATAACAGAATTAACACTTATACCCGCTCATGACTGACGTAACAAAACCAATCAAATCCGTGAATTAAATAACGAGTCCAGTTAAAAATTCCATACAGACTCAAGAAAAGATTGGTTAGAGGGTATTTTCTGATGACGGCAAAAATTCCATACAGACTCCAGAGTTCGACAAGATGCACCCAGAGAAGGTTGGAGGTAACACCAGCCGAAACGTGAAAATAAAAATCAAGATGAGGATAGTAGTCCAAATAATCCCAATTATCAATCCGTATCTCAAATATTCCAAAATATAAAAGCAGTTAATGTTTTTGTAAAGATTGGTTAGAGGGTATTTTCTGATGACGGCAAAAATTCCATACAGACTCCAGAGTTCGACAAGATGTACCCAGAGAAGGTTGGAGGTAACACCAGCCGAAACGTGAAAATAAAAATCAAGATGAGAATAGTAGTCCAAATAATCCGAATTATCAATCCGTATCTCAAATATTCAAAAACATAAAAGCAGTTAATGTTTGTGTAAAGATGGGTTAGAGGGTATTTTCTGATGACGGCAAAAATTCCAGTGCAGTAAGAGGAGACGAGTCGGGTCATCATGAAAATAAAATGTTTCGTGCTGAGTATCACTTAATGTTACTCAGATTTTGTGGCATTGACACAGTAACCTTCAGAACTAAGACACTGTTTGCAAACTGATTTACGTGTAATATATACTAGTTATATGTATGTATGAAAAAGACAAAAGGAAAAACAAATTAATCACAGGAAGAAATCATAAAAACGAGAGATTTACCAGTTTCGTTGCGATCAACAAACGTCTTCAGAATAAGTGGTAAACCTCTGTTTTAATGATTTCTTGGTGTGTTTAATTGTATTTTCTTTAGTCTTTTTCATACATCCTGTCTCCACAGCATTTCATTTTATGATATATTGTGTATTTTATTCTCTTGCTTCATATATATATACAGGGTGGGCAAAAATAAGGGTCCTATTTTTAAAAATTCATAACTTTTTTATTTATTGATTTTTTTTTTTTTTTTTTTTTTTAGAATAAGTAAAGGACCCCTTCCGAAGCAAGCATGAGCCGTATTAGCCCTGAGGAACGTACCCTCATTTAGAAAACATTTTTGCTTAAAAAACTCAAAACAGTGTAAAAAACAATACTTTAGTTTTTGTAAGTTTTAAGAAGTGTTTTTCGGCTAAAATTTGTTTTGTTTATTTCAAAAAATCTCGGAAGGGTCAGTCTACACACACATAAAGTTTGGTGAGTTTAACTTTTATTTTGTGGAAGTTATTCAAATTCAAGTTATTCAAATTTAAAGATAGGACCCTTATTTTGGCCCACCCTGTATATATATATATATATATATATATATATGACGCAAAGTTGTGTATGCATGTGTGTCATGGCATCACAGTTAAACGGTGATCTAAGAGCCAAACTAATCGCAGATTTGGATCCAACGTCCTTATCGATATAAGTTCTTGAACGTATTTTAAAAATAAATTATTCAAAATTAAAAGTACATAAAACTAACATTAGAAACAAATGTGTCTGAATTTTTAAAATTGGGATTGATAATTTTTAAATTGGGATTGATAATTTTTAAATTGGGATTGATAATTTTTAAATTGGGATTGATAATTTTTAAATTGGGATTGATCATTTTTAAATTGGGATTGATCATTTTTAAATTGGGATTGATCATTTTTAAATCGGGATTGATAATTTTTAAATTGGGATTGATAATCTGTATTATTTGGATTACTCTAACAGCTGTTCTCATCTGACAGAATGAGAGCAAGCGACCCCTATGGTGGATTAAATAAAGGGTTCTGTTTGAAATTCCGAGTGTCTAGTGTTTATAATTATTGACAATAATATAAAAATTCTGCTTATGGAAATTCCGCCTGACGTTCGGCACATGGAAGAAGTTTTTTTGCTGTTGTGGCAGAAAGAAGAGTTCTTGCTGCGAATACGCCACAAAAATAATATTGATTTAGAAAGAAAAAAGTTAGCTTGCATTGATATCTTTTTTATGAGCGAGGAAGGATGCTCAACCTTAATCTATGATGATAAAAAAGAAAGGAAAGAATTTCCTTCACTTTTAATATAGACACGAAATATAGCCCCTTCCTTCGTTGTTCGCCGTTAAAAATTGGAAAAATGTTGAAATCCAGCTTCGAAACAGTTAGAAAAAAAAATGTTTAAGTTCGCTGATTTTAAGAAAAATGAAGATAAAATTCATCGATAAGAAAAGAAAATTAAAAAATGGGACACAAACTTTTTTTCGTCGATTAGTCTCGTCGATTAGTTTCGTCTCGTCGATTAGTTTCGTCTCGTCGATTAGTTCAGTCTCGTCGATTAGTTCAGTCTCGTCGATTAGTTCAGTCTCGTCGATTAGTTCAGTCTCGTCGATTAGTTACGTTTCAACAATTTCAAGTAGTGAATAGTAATCAAATTGCAAAATGATAGCGAGCGGGCGAGGCCAACTAGTACAGGATATTTATGGACCGAAAGAAATACGGATATTAGCGCGTTTAACTCAATGCGATAAAGAAAAGAAATTTATGAGGAAAAAAGTTACCTTCCACTGATATCTTTGTACAAGATCTGTAGACAGAAATGTTCTTCTATGTTGGCTGCTGGGGTTGTTGCATTCTGAGTAGAAGCAAACGTGGTTGTTGCTGCTGCTGCTGCTGTTGTCATGGTGGTCGAGATGGGGACGAAGGCCGAAGTTGTCCTGCTGGAAATGGTCGAGTTAATGGATTCATATTTCAGCACACTGTTTCCGTCAGTTACGTAGGGTTGAAAGCTGGTGGTCTCAAGATGGCGGCCCATCTTCAACACAGGAGAGCCGCCAGATTTAGCCGGGTCCATTGTTTGATTCCACTTGTCTGGAAAAGGGAAGAGCGAGGACAGGAAAGAAGGCTTCGACGAAATTAATTATTCTTCTCTCGCTTTTTCAACTCATCTCTTCCTGAAAATAGACGCAAGATTAAAAGTCAAGAAAGGGTTAGACAAAATAATTAACAGGGGGCAATATTATAAAACTAGCGCGACCCCGGGGAAATACCATGATGTTTTCTACATCAATCTATAATTTACACTCAATATTTTTTTCTTTTCAAATAATAGATGTCTCAAGGTCAATACTATTACGAAAAAAAGAAAAGGACTCTTCTACAAATAAAAATAATTGGCAGCAAAATATTCTTTAAACAAATAAAACTGTCAAGTTTACTGCAAAGAAAGTAAGCTCCCTCTACCAGGCTAGAAAACTTATCACACCTCCCAGTAATCTATATCTCTATAAAGCCAACATTTGTTCATGCATTTTGGCTAAAATCAAAGTGTAGTATCTGTTCCGATGGATACTACACCCTATAGACCGGTACCGTCTTGGCCTTCGGGTCTTGATTCTTCCAATCTGTGGGTTTGTCCTGTGCAGTTCTAGGAGGTCGACCCTCCCAGGCTTTGCTTTCTCACCCTTTGAGAAGGGGTTAGTTTATTGCTAATCGCCTGATGCGCCCCTACCGGGGAATGCCGACGGAGCTGCTCAGGCATTTTTTGACGGTCATAAGTGCTCTTCCTCTAGGGTTCTGACTTATCAAATCCCACTTTCTGACCTTGTGTCACATTTTACTGCTGTATAAATACCGAGTTTGTTGCCACATCTGGGCTGGTACATTAAATATTACTCTCGGTCTCTCCCCCTCTTGGGCTGAGTGCAAAAAAAGAGTTTCTAACCTAATGGGTCCCGCACTGTCTGCCAAGCTCCAACCCCTGTCACATCGCCGCAATGTTGCACGCCTGTGTTTCTTTTACAAGTACTTTAGCGAAATGTGCTCCAATTAACTTACTGCACTTGCACCCCCTTCAATGAAAATAACTCAGACCCACCTGATTAGCAGCAAAATCCCACCCCTTTACTGTAGAGGTCCCTAGTTGTCGGAAAACTTTCTACTAGTAACTTCTTTAGTCGAACCGCTTGCCTTTGAAATTCCCTCCCTGTTCCCTCAACTGCATCAACATGCAGAAATTTAAATGCAATGTGTACAAACATCTCGCTTCCTATCTCTCCACTTAGGTTGCTCCATAAATGTGGCCCCTATCACGGTAGCAATATGCCTTGTTTGAAGTTTTTTTTTGGGGGGGGAGAATGTTTCTTTATTTTTGTATTTAAAATCGTAACAGTTTAATTCTTTATAAAACAGTAAATATTATTTTTCTCACCGTAAAAATGATTGTCAGCTAAAAATTCTTCAAAATCAATGAAACGAATGTCACTTTTTAGAAGTGATTTATTTAAAATTGTCCATCAGCTAAAACAGTACAATTTGATTTTGGAACAATTCATTTTAAAAATGGGTAAAGTCGGAATTGTTTACCTTAGTGACATCAGATTAATCACCAATCACCATCATTGCTGATCGGACGATTTTTTTTTTTTTTTAATTTTTTTTTTTTTTTTTTAATGTGTGAAAGGTGATAACGTGCGAAACATGAAATTTTTATTATTTGGATTATTCGAATTACTGTTCTCATCTTGGATATTATTCTTACGTTTCGATCAATGTAACCTACAACCTTAAGGTGCGTCTTGAACTCGGGAATCTATACCAAAGGACCTCTGGCGCAACGGATATAAGTGCTAAGTACTAATCAGTTCTAACTGAGTCTTCTGGGGGTTGAAGGTTCAATCCTCAGTACGGGCGATACTAAGAACACAATTACGAATTACTTTGGACTTCACGGTTGACGGAACGAAAATAAAGGGTTTCGTTTAAAATTCCGTACAGACGCCCCGAGTTCGAGAAGACACATATGAAGAAGATCGGGGTTACATCAGCCGAAACATTGTGAGAATAACATCCAAGATAAGAAAATTTTCTTTTTTTAAATATCGAGAAAAAGACCAACTCAACTTTATGTATTAGATTGATAGATACAGTTCTATCCAATGGGATATCAATCAAACCCTTTGTTTGTTTGTCCAAGATTTGCTGTCTTCATTTCGTTCTGTTCCAAATTAGAAAGGTTGGTTTTCTTGACCGCGTGTGTGAATAGACTAAAACGTGTCCGTACATGTAGAAATTCCTAAAATAATGTTAAGCATGTGATTACAGGTAACTTAGAATTTTAAATTTCAGGTTAAATATTCAAATGCACGTGACGTAACCTGGAATAAAATTATTGCTTCTATAAAAGACGTTTAAAAGATGTGTTTTTTTTTTACATTTCACAATTTTGTTAATTGTAGGCAGTCTAGATTTTGTATATACATAGCTGCACATACCTGGCGTTACCCGGGATGTAATGAATTGATTTTAAGATTAAAATTGTTTTTGACTGCTAATCAAGGCCAAAGGCAACTCGAGGATAAGGATTAATAAGTTTGTCAGATGGACGTTGAGACAACACCTTCTTGTGTACGTCTTTTTAGACCTTCAGCTCAGTTGCAGCAAGCCAGTCCAGAGTTTCATCGTCATTTTTGTTACCCTTCCCCATGAATAGTAATATTTTCAGTTCGAAAAAGAAAAAAAAAAAAATTTGTTTACCCCCCCCCCCCCCCAAATTTTTTTTTGTTACCCTTCCCCATGAATAGTAATATTTTCAGTTCGAAAAAAAAAAAAAAAAAAAAATTTTTACACCCCCCTCAAAAAATTTTTTTTTACCCTTCCCCATGAATAGTAATATTTTCAGTTAGAAAAAGAAAAAAAAAAAATTTTTTTTACCCCCCCCCCCCCCAAAAAAAAATTTGGTGGCCAGTATTTACGGCAGCCGGTGATGACGCGTTCCAGTCTGCAAGGGGTTCCCACATTCACATTGGGCACTCTCCGTGAGACCCCACCTCTTTATCAACTCATCAAAGTGTCACATGCCTGCCCTCAGGCAATTAAGCGTTGTCCACTGCTTTCACGGCAGGTGTTGGCCAGGGATATCTGTGGGGTCCTTGATATAGTGGTGAAGCCTGGATGGTTCTACTGTCTTCCACTGTTCCCTCCATCTTGCCTTGACCCAGGAAGCTGGAGGGGATGAAGACAGCCTCCACGTGGCCCCCTCTGCGAGTAACTAAAGTGAAGATGCAAGGTTGCATGCTCTTAAGTGAAACAAATGTCTTCAAAACGTCTAGAGAGCCCAGCCGAAGACAACACCTTGAGGATTCGAGACGATGGGTAAAATTGGGCAGAATTTGATTATTTAAAAAAAAATTTTTTTTTTTTTAATTTATACAAAAAAAAAAAAATTGTTTTAAGAGAGGCAATCGTTTTTATATTCTGCAATTAGAAGTATGAGTTATTCCCCTTGCAGGTTTTGATTTATTTTTTCCAATGAGCAATTAAAAATGTTGCATAATATAAATTATCTGGGCCGGACAAAGTAATTGTTTAAATAAATTGCAGTGAAGTACATTATTATATTGCCAATAACATGGTAAAATAAAGTTTGAATTATCAGCTTAAATGCTATTTAGGTCCGACTTTGAAAAATCAACACAATAACTTTATTGATACAGACTTGCTGTAAATACCTGGCGATGCCTGGGATTCTTGTTACTTGAATTTTTGTTCTGCATTTTTATGGGTTCTTTTTTTTTTTTAGGATGAATTCTTATGAATTTAAAAAGTTATTTTTAAAAAATATTTTCAAAGAAATACTGAGGAAATTATTCTGAGAAACTAATTGGTGGACCCATTACATGACGTCAAACTGGTGGACCCATTACATGTCGTCAAACTGGTGGACCCATTACATGTCGTCAAACTGGTGGACCCATTACATGTCGTCAAACTGGTGGACCCATTACATGTCGTCAAACTGGTGGACCCATTACATGTCGTCAAACTGGTGGACCCATTACATGTCGTCAAACTGGTGGACCCATTACACGTCGTCAAACTGGTGGACCCATTACACGTCGTCAAACTGGTGGACCCATTACACGTCGTCAAACTGGTGGACCCATTACACGTCGTCAAACTGGTGGACCCATTACACGTCGTCAAACTGGTGGACCCATTACACGTCGTCAAACTGGTGGACCCATTACACGTCGTCAAACTGGTGGACCCATTACACGTCGTCAAACTGGTGGACCCATTACACGTCGTCAAACTGGTGGACCCATTACACGTCGTCAAACTGGTGGACCCATTACACGTCGTCAAACTGGTGGACCCATTACACGTCGTCAAACTGGTGGACCCATTACACGTCGTCAAACTGGTGGACCCATTACACGTCGTCAAACTGGTGGACCCATTACATGTCGTCAAACTGGTGGACCCATTACACGTCGTCAAACTGGTGGACCCATTACACGTCGTCAAACTGGTGGACCCATTACATAATGTCAAATCATAAGCTAACCAAATATTGTTAGAAGTATTTCACTATAATTTTGAATGTTTCAATTTAAATCAAACTAGCAGAATATTCATTAGAATTCAACTTAAATATTATTTACTAGCTCACCCATATCCCGGCATTGCCCGGGAAAGTATATCAATTACCTGATAATAACCCTAAAAGTACATCAATTACCTGATAATAACCCTAAAAGTACATCAATTACCTGATAATAACCCTAAAAGTACATCAATTACCTGATAATAACCCTAAAAGTACATCAATTACCCGATAATAACCCTAAAAGTACATCAATTACCCGATAATAACCCTAAAAGTACATCAATTACTCGATAATAACCCTAAAAGTATATAAATTACCGGATAATAACCCTAAAAGTATATAAATTACCCGATAATAACCCTAAAAGTACATCAATTACCCGATAATAACCCTAAAAGTACATCAATTACCCGATAATAACCCTAAAAGTATATAAATTACCCGATAATAACCCTAAAAGTACATCAATTACCCGATAATAACCCTAAAAGTACATCAATTACTCGATAATAACCCTAAAAGTATATAAATTACCGGATAATAACCCTAAAAGTACATCAATTACCCGATAATAACCCTAAAAGTATATAAATTACCCGATAATAACCCTAAAAGTATATCAATTACTCGATAATAACCCTAAAAGTATATAAATTACCGGATAATAACCCTAAAAGTATATAAATTACCCGATAATAACCCTAAAAGTACATCAATTACCGGATAATAACCCTAAAAGTACATCAATTACCCGATAATAACCCTAAAAGTATATAAATTACCTGATAATAACCCTAAAAGTACATAAATTACCTGATAATAACCCTAAAAGTACATCAATTACCCGATAATAACCCTAAAAGTACATCAATTACCCGATAATAACCCTAAAAGTACATCAATTACCCGATAATAACCCTAAAAGTATATAAATTACTCGATAATAACCCTAAAAGTATATCAATTACCCGATAATAACCCTAAAAGTATATAAATTCCCTGATAATAACCCTAAAAGTATATCAATTACCCGATAATAACCCTAAAAGTATATAAATTCCCCGATAATAACCCTAAAAGTATATAAATTCCCCGATAATAACCCTAAAAGTACATCAATTACCCGATAATAACCCTAAAAGTATATAAATTACCGGATAATAACCCTAAAAGTATATAAATTACCCGATAATAACCCTAAAAGTATATAAATTACCGGATAATAACCCTAAAAGTATATAAATTACCGGATAATAACCCTAAAAGTATATAAATTACCGGATAATAACCCTAAAAGTATATAAATTACCCGATAATAACCCTAAAAGTATATAAATTACCGGATAATAACCCTAAAAGTATATAAATTACCCGATAATAACCCTAAAAGTATATCAATTACTCGATAATAACCCTAAAAGTATATAAATTACCGGATAATAACCCTAAAAGTATATAAATTACCCGATAATAACCCTAAAAGTATATCAATTACTCGATAATAACCCTAAAAGTATATAAATTACCGGATAATAACCCTAAAAGTATATAAATTACCGGATAATAACCCTAAAAGTATATAAATTACCCGATAATAACCCTAAAAGTATATAAATTACCCGATAATAACCCTAAAAGTATATCAATTACTCGATAATAACCCTAAAAGTATATAAATTACCGGATAATAACCCTAAAAGTATATAAATTACCGGATAATAACCCTAAAAGTATATAAATTACCGGATAATAACCCTAAAAGTATATAAATTACCCGATAATAACCCTAAAAGTATATCAATTACTCGATAATAACCCTAAAAGTATATAAATTACCGGATAATAACCCTAAAAGTATATAAATTACCCGATAATAACCCTAAAAGTACATCAATTACTCGATAATAACCCTAAAAGTACATCAATTACCTGATAATAACCCTAAAAGTACATCAATTACCCGATAATAACCCTAAAAGTACATCAATTACCCGATAATAACCCTAAAAGTACATCAATTACCCGATAATAACCCTAAAAGTACATCAATTACCCGATAATAACCCTAAAAGTACATCAATTACCCGATAATAACCCTAAAAGTACATCAATTACCCGATAATAACCCTAAAAGTACATCAATTACCCGATAATAACCCTAAAAGTACATCAATTACCCGATAATAACCCTAAGCCTAATTCCGGCATTGCCCGGGAAAGTATATTACTTAAAAAAATTTGTGTCCCAACTATTGAATTATTTGCTGCTTATGGTTGTCGGGCATGAATGGAGATCTCATGAAATTAAAGTAAAACATTCCGGGGGGGGGGGGGGGTAATTACCAACCCAAACTTAAGGTTAATGTTTGGCTTAATGAAGGGAATTTTTTGCTTTAAAAAAAAAAAAAAACCGATGTGAGACCGTTAAAAATCAATTCCATAAAAAAAAAAATTAAAAAAATAATTTTTTTTTTCTCTTTCTGGTTGTGCAGCGCCATGTTAATTTAAAATCGTTTTTTCAGGGTACCAGGATTTATAGTGGAAGTTTTTTGTTTGTTTTTGCTTATTAGAAACGGGAGTTTCTCTATAAAAAGACTTATTGAAACCAGATGCCGAATGTAACTTTTAGAGACGAGAGCGATTGCACAAAAATACAGTCATGTTAAATGAAAAAAAAAAGATGACGTCATCGAATGCGATAAACATTTATACGATTCAGAAGCGTATGTTTATTTGTTTGTTATATTTTGGTAAAGAACAAGTCTCAGATTTAAACCGTAAATAAAAGAGAAGGAAACGCTAAAGTTAAAAAAGGAAGTGAAAAAGGAAGAACATTTGACTGAATGAATAGCGAATTGTAAATGGGGGGGGGGGGGACATGTCCTTTGTAGATCAAATGGTGTACATTCTATAAATTTGCCAGTTTTTTTTTTTTCTTTAAACAAAAACGAAAATTGGATTTAGAAAACAAATTAAAACGAGGTGAGTGGCCATCTTGCAGATACACGTTTTATTTTATTACATGTTCGTAAATTACATTCTGATAATCCTTTATTCTTGAATGTCTTTAAATTGTCAAAAATCGAAAGGTAATGATAAAAAAAATGAATGTAAATAAATATTTCATGTGACGTGGGAATGTAATTGTTTTTGTGATATAAATCAGATGATGTACGAAATGTTAACGAAAATTCAATAAGTACTTTTAATATGAAAAATGTAAGATGCTTCTGTGGCTTTTGTAATGGTAAACCGCTATTCCTAAAATATGCCCAGAAAGGAGAAAGAGTACTTGAAGGGAGCGATCTGTTTTTAAATTTTGAATCTAGTGCAGAATGGGCAATAGTAAGAAGGCAAATATTAAATAATAGCGGCAATTTAGCAAAAAACGTCACCTATTGAAAACGGTCCCTTGCGACACGGGGGGGGGGGGGGGGGAGTAGATATTAGAGGGATAAATAAAAACCTGGCCAGAGATAGGTTAGTTTGGAAGTCAGTTTCTAAAAGCCGTCCAATACATGCCTCCAATACATGCCAGCATGTAAAACAGACATTAAACTGAATATGATGATAAATATTTATATTCGTGATTCACCAACCAAATTTTTTTTTTTTTTAATTATAATTACCCCCCCCCCCAGTAATTGATCAACCTTTTTTTTTTTTTTTTACAAATTGTGTTTGTTGATCTTTTATCCCCCACTTTCTTTTTGTTTTTGAATATTCATTCGAAATTAATGAATATAAAGTTGACATGAGATTGATTCAAACAAGATATGTCAAAACAGGCAAAAATAAATGACTACTAGGTTGAACACAATCCTCAACATAAACATTACAAGAAAAAAAACAAAAAAAAACTAGCTCAAACTGATTCCGAGTAGTTATATGATATGGTTAAAAAAAAAAAAAATCTAAGTGACTTCATTTATTGTCCTTTGTACGTTTCTAGACAGAAAAAAACAAAAATAGCTTTTTTTTGTAATAAGAGGCATAACAAAAAAAAAAAGGGGGGGGGCATTTGTTCTACACTTTTTATAAATAAAAATGAGGTCAAAGATCAATAAACATGATTTGTAGAATATGAGGTTAGGTCTTTGTAATAAAAATCTAAAAAAAAAAAATAAAAATAAATAAAAAAAACTTTAGAAAAACATTTTTTTAAAAACTTGAATTGCATATACATTACATTAAAAAAAAAAAAAAAAAAAGAAAAAAAGCACAGCTCCCCTGATTTTCGGAAACATTTTTTAACGTTTAGAATTGCTGAATCATGGAACAAACTGCATCAATTGATACACTATCAATAAACATGACATAATTTCAGGCGTTAGAGTTTAAAACAGAGTTACGAAGTCGGAAGGTATGAGGTCCAACTTCAACAATGTTTTAAAATTCTAACTCAGACTCGAAGTGTACTATCTGTTCTGCCCGCTGTCAGTGAAGGAGAGATCTTTCTAAAGTGTGGCAATTTTTAAGTTTTGTCCCAATCCAAAGTGGCCCCATTATTTTTTTGGGGGGGGGGGGAGGGGGAGAGGTGGGCTAGATTCTCTCACATTAAAAACCGACCTTGTGCCTAACTACCCTTGTTGGGGAGGCAAGTAAATAGAGACTCCAACGATTCCTAAAATATCCGACTGACTCCTTTTTAAAAGTCTTTCAATATTCAAACTTGATTCTTCGGAGATTAAAAGAATCTGACCGACTCCTAGCATTCTTATGGGTCTTACGGTTCATTTGTGCTCCTACTCCAAACAACTATAATCAATCGGCAGCACTTTTACCCCCAGCCCAGGCCGCCCAACGCCGTCCAGCCCCCGGCGCCAGCATTTTGGCTCACGTGACTCAATCGTAGTCACTTATGAACAGAATAGTCTTCCGTATTAACAATTAGCATGTATCCCACCCCCAATACATTTTTTTTGTTTATTAATTATTTACCTTACGAAATAGAATGAAGATGGTTGGATTTTTGCCCACCGCGGTGGGCGGCGGTTGGCAAAAATCCAACCATCTTTATTCTATTTCGTAAGGTAAATAATTAATAAACAAAAAAAATGTATTGGGGGTGGGATACATGCTAATTGTTAATACGGAAGACTATTCTGTTCATAAGTGACTACGATTGAGTCACGTGAGCCAAAATGCTGGCGCCGAGGGCTGGGCGGCGTTGGGCGGCCTGGGCTGGGGGTAAAAGTGCCACCCATAATCAATGAAGGGGGTGAGGATGAGGGGGGGCATGTGTGTTTTCTCTGATACTACACAAAACAGACATCTATTCTTAACTGTTGTAAACGATACTCTTGAATTAGAAGTGCTTCACATCCGACATCACTTATCAATGGCTCCAGTGTTTTGTTACAACCCATCAAAATAACAGCAGATAGAAGACAAGTGGCCACCATTTACTTGCCTCGCCGCCACGAAGAGGGCAAAGTTAGACAACGTCAGTTCTTACTGTGAGCAAAATCCAGTTCCCCAAAAAGGGGCACTCTGGAATGGGAACAAAAAAAAAAAAATCTTTGTATGGCCTCTTTGGTACTACCCCACAAATACGGGTATCTCAGACAACAATCGATAAACCTATCCCTCTTCTGAAAGGAAGAGGTAATGCTTGGGAGGATGGTCTACACTTTGATTTTAGTCGGAAGGGCGGATAAAAATGTAACTGAGGAGAAGTCTTCCAATCGGTACAAAGAAATGCAAATTCTTGTACATTTGTCTGCATGGCGTATAGATTGACACCCGACTTGCGAGGAGAAGTCCACTTCCATAAATTGGAAAATATCTGGGATAACGATAACTCTGAGAATGACTTTTCTCAGAGGTGGAGAGTCAGACGAGAAGAAAAAGAAGCAATGGGGGGGGGGGGGGGGGCTTGAAGAAAATGAAAAGAAAAAAAAATGAAAAAGGTGATAGGAAATAAAGAGAGAGAAGAGGAAATAAAGAGAGAGAAGAGGAAATAAAGAGAGAGAAGAGGAAAAAAAGAGAGAAAAGGAAAAAAAGAGAGAGAAGAGGAAAAAAAGAGAGAGAAGAGGAAAAAAGAGAGAGAAGAGGAAAAAAAGAGAGAGAAGAGGAAAAAAGAGAGAGAAGAGGAAAAAAGAGAGAGAAGAGGAAAAAAGAGAGAGAAGAGGAAAAAAGAGAGAGAAGAGGAAAAAAAGAGAAGAGGAAAAAAAAAGAGAGAGAAGAGGAAAAAAAGAGAGAAAAGGAAAAAAAAAAATTATTGAGTCGCATTTATTTAATAAAACCAGACTTAGACTCTTGCAATAATTGCCGACTCTCTATATCAGTGATGGGAGAGTCGATTTGGTAATATAAGAAACAAATTATACTACAGCAATTGTCCAGAATAGGGTTAAAAAAAAACAAAAAAAACAAATAGCATTGCAAACAAATAACTGTTACCAAAAACAATAAAGGTTAATTTTTTTGTGTGTGTTTTAAAATATTTTAAAGCGTTTTTATCGCATTTTAATACTTTGTTCAAATCCGATCGGGTTACAGTTTTATTTTCAAGATGGCCGAATGGGTCACGTAGCAAACATCCCCAAAGTTTGATGGTGGTTTCGTTTGTTTTTTTTTTTGTTTTTTTGGGGGGGGGGGGGGGGGGTGAAAAACCAAACCAATATACAAAAACTGTTTCAAATGCAATAAAAGTTACTTTTCTACCCAATTGAAAGGAGACAATGACGATAAAGGCTACAGTTATCAGACTTCAGATATTTTGGGCCAAGCGTATGTCCGTCATCTTTGATGATGAGTCAAATGTAATATATTTGACCAAACTTTTTATTGAAAGAAAGGAAAAAAAAAAAAACGCTCGCAAAGACTTTAAAACAAAAAAGTTAGGCAGTGAAGTAGAAAAGTAACTTTTATTGTCTTTGGTAATAGTTATTTGTTGACCTTTTTTTTTTTTCATCTCTTTTTTTCTGTTAGCTATTCTAGACAATCGCCTAAATTCCAATTTCTGCAAAATATTCAGACTGCATCTAGCTCTCTATCTCAGAGGTGGGTAAGCAGACTCACGCAACTCAGACACCCTAACTGCATGGTACCTGAATCCGTAAGTTTACTGTTAAAAGCAAGAGGATATATATATATATATATATATATACCAAAAATGGCGAAAATCATATGTACAAAAAAAAATACTGAAATTGTTTGGTATCATGTAGACATAGAATATTTTATTATTATTACTACCTGGTGTTGCCCGGAATACAGTGAAGTCATTTTTGTTTTTAAATTTTATTTTTTTAAAACTTATACAGAAAAAGAAATAAAATTTTAGTTGTAAAAGCGAAACAATTCTTTTCATGTTCTTCAAATAAAAATATGAGTCATTCCCCTTGCTGATTTTTAGTTTTCCATCATAAGTGAAAAAAATGTTTCCATATTACCAGTTGTCTGGGCGGGACTACTTAATTTTGTAAAAATAAACTGTAGCAAAATACATTGTTATAGTGCCAATAACATGGTACAACAATAATAAATGAAAATTGGCTAGTCAGAATCAAAGTATGATATGTCAGCTTAAATGTTATTTAGGTCCAACTGTTAAAATCTCACAAGATAACTTTATATGTTAGATTGAGAGCCTCTGACTTCTGAAATTTTAAAAGGTTTGACTGTCCTAGGTAATCTTCCGCTAGTAACGATATATGTACAAAATATTATTTATAGCATTTTGAGTTTAAAGAGGGCGTACATGTTTTTTCAAAAATTTTGGAATTCAACATTGTTTATTTATGAAGAAATTATTTTTTTAAATATGCACAATGAAAACGGGGCTATGGAGTCCTTAGCAATGTTAACTTGAATTTGGTGGCAGGTGGCTGTCACTCAGGGTCAAAAGTGATAAATTATAAAATAAAGGTTTGCTTAGGTGGTCAGGGGGTAGAATGACACGACTGCCAATAGGTTAAGCTGTCTCTTTGACAGACATAGTTTTGGTAGCAATGTTTTCATGTATTTTATTACAACAAGAAGAAAAAGAAGAAAAAGGAGGAGAAGAGGAAGAGGAGGAGATGAGGAGGAGAAGAGGGCAAAAGAGGAAGTAGAAGAGGGCTAAAGATGAAGAAGGGGGAAAGATGAAGAAGGGGGAAAGAGGAAGAAGAAAAGGGGAAAGAGGAAGAAGAAAAGGGGAAAGAGGAAGAAGAAAAGGGGAAAGAGGAAGAAGAAAAGGGGAAAGAGGAAGAAGAAAAGGGGAAAGTGGAAGAAGAAAAGGGGAAAGTGGAAGAAGAAAAGGGGAAAGTGGAAGAAGAAAAGGGGAAAGGGGAAGAAGAAAAGGGGAAAGGGGAAGAAGAAAAGGGGAAAGGGGAAGAAGAAAAGGGGAGAAAAGGAAGAAGAAAAGGGGAGAAAAGGAAGAAGAAAAGGGGAGAAAAGGAAGAAGAAAAGGGGAGAAAAGGAAGAAGAAAAGGGGAGAAAAGGAAGAAGAAAAGGGGAGAAAAGGAAGAAGAAAAGGGGAGAAAAGGAAGAAGAAAAGGGGAGAAAAGGAAGAAGAAAAGGGGAAAAGAGGAAGAAGAAAAGGGGAAAGAGGAAGAAGAAAAGGGGAAAGAGGAAGAAGAAAAGGGGAGAAAAGGAAGAAGAAAAGGGGAGAAAAGGAAGAAGAAAAGGGGAAAGAGGAAGAAGAAAAGGGGAAAGAGGAAGAAGAAAAGGGGAAAGAGGAAGAAGAAAAGGGGAAAGAGGAAGAAGAAAAGGGGAAAGAGGAAGAAGAAAAGGGGAAAGGGGAAGAAGAAAAGGGGAAAGGGGAAGAAGAAAAGGGGAAAGGGGAAGAAGAAAAGGGGAAAGGGGAAGAAGAAAAGGGGAGAAAAGGAAGAAGAAAAGGGGAGAAAAGGAAGAAGAAAAGGGGAGAAAAGGAAGAAGAAAAGGGGAGAAAAGGAAGAAGAAAAGGGGAGAAAAGGAAGAAGAAAAGGGGAGAAAAGGAAGAAGAAAAGGGGAGAAAAGGAAGAAGAAAAGGGGAGGAAAGGAAGAAGGAAAGGGGAGGAAAGGAAGAAGGAAAGGGGAGGAAAGGAAGGAAAGAGGAAGAAGAAAAGGGGGAGAAAAAGTAAGAAGAAAAGGGGGAAAAAGGAAGAAGATAAGGGAGGGGGGGGGAAATAAGGTGGAAAAAGAAAAAGAGGAAGAAGGTGTTGTCATTTGAAACTGACCCAAACGTGTGTCCACCATCTTTAATAGTCACAGTCAAGCATTGTTGTAAGTAGTATGCAACAACAAGTTCTAGTTCAATTTCCTTATTTATCCTTTTACCAGAGAAAACATTTGGTGGATTATTTCACCAATCGCCATTAAGATGTACTCCACCCACCCTTGCACAGGCTGGGGCTGGTTTGTCCCTTAGGAGCACTCAACATGTAAACTTGTCTCAAGTCTAGTTGGGAAAAGAAAACAGATGAAAACCTTTTTAGCCTTTCACTTCTCACCCATGACGTCACCATTACACAACATTCTCCCCCCCCTTCCCTCAATAAACACCAGAAGAAAAAGTAAAAAGCAAAAAAGAAAAAAAGTAAAAAGAAAAAAGTAAAAAAGTAAAAAGAAAAAAGTAAAAAAGTAAAAAGAAAAAAGTAAAGAAAAAGTAAAAAGAAAAAAGTAAAAAAAAAGTAAAAACGAAAAAAGTAAAGAAAAAGTAAAAACGAAAAAAAGTAAAAAAAAAAGAAAAAGTAAACAAGTAAAAAGAAAAAAGTAAAGAAAAAGTAAAGAAAAAAGTAAAGAAAAAGTAAAAAGAAAAAAGTAAAGAAAAAGTAAAAAGAAAAAAGTAAAGAAAAAGTAAAAAGAAAAAAGTAAAGAAAAAGTAAAAAGAAAAAAGTAAAGAAAAAGTAAAAAGAAAAAAGAAAAAGTAAAAAAAGAAAAAGTAAAAAAAAAGTAACAAAAAGAAAAAGTAACAAAAAGAAAAACAAAAAGAAAAAGTAACAAAAAGAAAAAGTAACAAAAAGAAAAAAATTGAAATAAAATCAAAAGCCTTCATTTCTTTACCCAGTGAAACACGTTATACAATCATCATCTATATAATAATATGCTAAGCATTTTATGTTTGTATTCTTGTACATTATAACCTTTCACACCTATTTAAAAAAAAATGAAACCGTCTAATCAGCAAATCTGGTCATTAATCTGATGTTGCTAAGATAAAAGATTCTGATTTTACCCATTTTAAAATGAATTGTTCCAAAATTTAACTGGTTAAAGCAATACAAATACATTTTCAAAAAGTGACTTTCGTTTTGTTGATTTGAAGAATATTTAACTAACAATTATTTTTATGGTAAGAAGACGGTGAATATTTATTTTTTTTAAAACGAATTAAATTGCTACAATTTTTAATAAATAAAGCAGAGACATATTCGTTTTATTTAATTAAAGAATATTTTTACGGAAGAAGAAAGTAATTGTTTTTCTAAATAGTATTGACCATGACAGATATTTCGAAACGAATAATCATTAACAATAAATTATACAGATTGATGTAGAAATCACCATGGAATTTCCACGGCGTACCCCTAGTATCTAATAAACACACCCGTACCTGGCAAATGATATCTAAACATAGCTTTAAAAGTATATTACAACAAAGTACATTGCTATAGTGCCAGTAACATGGTACAACAATAACAAATGAAAATTGGCTAGTCAGAATCAAAGTTTGATTTGCCAGCTTAAATGCTACTTAAGTCCAACTGTAAAAACTCACAAGATAACTTTATATGTTAGATTGATAGCCTCTGACTTCTGAAATTTTTATTTATTTATTTTTTTTATGGAAGTCGCTCCAGACAAGGCATGAAGCCACTTTATGTAAGGAGCTAAAAAAAAAAAAAAAAAAAAAAAAAAAAATTCAAGGTAAAAAACTAGCCAACAATAGACGTTAGATTCCGACCCAGAAAACAGCAATTCTTCCCCCTTTGTCAGAAACATTGCTCACGGACTGTGAGGACTAAAAGGACAACAAAATAAGGAAAGCGAGAGTCACGAGGCTGCCGAAAGTAAACCCAAGTTAGTCTCTTTCTACTCTCCTTTATACTAATAAACATTTTTATAATTTGATTAGTTTTGAACTTAAAAAAGGAATATAGCAATAATGGCTGCCAAAAAAAAACAAAAAAAAAAAACTAGAGAAGCAAACATTGGTGTTTGGAAATAAAACCGGATTGACCACCTTCCGTATGTCCATGAGAGTCACATGTTAAGCAATATCGCAAACAAGATAAATAGTTACTGGCTTTTCTTTATCATTCATTCTAATTGCACATTCCAAAAGGAACTAGAAAAGCAAAATATTTCAGAGGGGGAGGAGGGGAAGGAGGAGGGGGAGTATCACGAGCAATTTAGTTGGACATGTGATTAGTTTCACCTGTTATCCTACAGCAGGAACTTTAAAAGAAACAAGCCCGTAGCACAGCGCATAAATAAAAAATGTATTCAATTTATATATAAATATGCTTACACTTTTGACGAGGGTGTATACACTGAAAGTGCTAAAGTTTTTAAGATAGTTTATTTAAAAAAACAAAACATAAAAAACTGCGTTGTCCAGGTTTTTCAAAATATTTCTATTTTCAAAATATTCTCCTTATTATAAATTTATATATATATATATATATATATATATATATATATATATATTGCGCTAGCATGAAACATCGATGTCTGTAGGTAATAAATAATTAATATTTATAAATATTATTATAAGCCCCGTTCACTAAAGGCCGGGCACTCTGAGTGAGTTTAATAACAAGCAGTACAAATAGCTTCATGCAAGATCCAAACACAGTTTGTTGATACCTTTCAACTGCTCGTGTAAATTAGCTGCCGACTCGCTATTTACAAAGTTAAATTCCTCTTTAATTATTAGCTAATTCCCTATGGCCTAGGGGTTAACCCTCTTGACTGCGAATCAGTGGCGATTTGTGATCGGAGTTCAAGCCCGCCGACCGTTGAGAATTAACTTCCTGCACTGAAGATTGCGTTAGCATGAAACATCGATGTCTGTAGGTAATAAATAATTAATATTTATTTATAAATATTATATATATATATATATATTTATATATAAATTGAATACACTTTGTTGTTGTTGAATCACTATCTCCACTACTCGCTTTACGCACCCTGCCGATTTGGCATTTATAGATTTTAATCCCTCCTAATTATCATGCGAATTGATGCCGGCCGAGGTGAAAGACACCGGGTTCGTGCCCTCCTACCTACATGAATTAACATCCCCTACACTGAAGATTGCGTAAGCATGAAACATCGATGTCTGTAGGTAAGAATAATATTTACTTTAAAATATAAATATATTCTATGACGTCAACCTGCCGCATAAAGTGTTGAAATTATCACTGTTTATTCGCTGTTCAACATTGGCCCAGTGGTTCAGGCGTCGGGATTTGAGTTGAAAAATACTCGTAATCCGGGGTTTCGAATCACATGACCGGTAGTGAATAGTCATATCTCTATGCTGATGAGTCCCGATTATTAAGGACGAAACGTATACGTACATAGATAATAAACAATAACATATATATATATATATATATATATATATATAGTCATCCACATACAGACTGTTTCGCTGTTTCACAGCTCATCAGTGCTGCTAGACCAGTTAGTGCCTCAAGCCGGGATATATATATATATATATATTTCATGCAAGCACATGAAATGTTATAAGGAGACAGTCTTTTAGTTATTAATTTTCAGTATTTACTTCAACAGTGCTCAATACGTGAGTATTGATTTACTCCTCTCCAGGAGTTAGGCACAAGGCCAGTTTTTATCTTACTCCCACAAGTAAGATGTGACCCAAGGTCGGATCAGGAAAGTGGGGTTTAAAAATTGCCTGGGCAGCCCCGTCGGCATTCCCCAGTAGGGGCGCCTCAGGCAGTAAGCAATAAACTTACTCCTCCCCAAAGAGGGGAGGCGAAGCCTGGGAGGGTGGACCTCCTAGAACAGCACAGGACAGACCCATAGACCGGCGTAAATCAAGTCCCGAAGGCCAAGACAATACCAGTCTATGGGGTGCAGTATCCATCGGAACAGATACTACACTTTGATCTTAGCCAAAAGGCCAAGAGAGCTAAGTCAGCCTGACGATTCCCTATGGGGACGAAACGCGGAAGCCTCTGTGTAGCAATTGCCATAAATATATTTTCATAATTTACTACAACGTTTGTAGAATCTCTAAGTCAGTCTTTCTTGATATGCTGCCCTTCGCATAAATTAAACTTAAATTCCCTTCTTGAATGTGGTAATGTCTTGTGGCCTAATGGTTACAGCGCTTATTTACGGAGTCTAGGTTGATTCTGTGGCAGGGGTTCAAACCGTGCGACCTTCCGAGATTATCCCTGCACTGACGAGAGCAAAAGCTCAAAATGCTAGTGTATGTAGGTAAAAATAATTTAATATTATTTAAATTAATATTGTTTATATATATATATATATATTTTATGAAAAACAAGAAACAAAACAATTGAAGATATCTCCAGGAAATCTGGTTGCAAATATATCCAATCAAAGTAAACTGAATTGTAATTAATGTAGGGCGTACACTGATCAGAAAAACCATTAGTTTTTCAAGCTTTATTCGGATGTAATAGTGCTAACATGATTTTTTGAAATGTGTGTACGCCTATAGCTGTCCGCCTCGTTGATACATATATAGCATTTATTTCTCATTCGTAGCCATTAATGGTAGCGGCATTGATTAACGCGCTCGAAATGACTTGTTTTGTGGGGTTTGAATCGTGCGACTGTTTATCTCTACACTGATTATTCCGCAAAGTTGAAACGTATACGCATGTAGATAATATTTAAATATTATGAAAATATACATATATATATATATATATATATATATATATATATATATAAAGTAAAGACGTTTTTTCCCCTGCAACTTTGACTACACTAGAAAAAAAAAAAACCATATGCTACAACAACCACTGCATTAACCATACTCACTCAAGCGTGTATTAATTTATTCACCAACCAATATCACAATTAGCCGACTTCTTCGACTCTCTACAATTACACTTCCAAAGAGACAGTAGCGTCATTTTTTACTCTTTAATTTTGCTCCTACACCTTCATGGTCTTTTGACTAAGATCAAAGTGTAGTATCTGTTCCGATGGATACTGCACCCCATACTGGTGTTGTCTTGGCCTTCGGGTCTTGATTTATGCCGGTCAATGGGTCTGTCCTGTGCAGTTCTGGGAGGTCCACCTTCCCAGGTTTTGCCTCCCCTCTTTGGGGAGGAGTAAGTTTATTGCTTACTGCCTGAGGCGCCTCTACCGGGGCTGCCCAGGCAATTTTTAAACTCCACTTTCCCGACTCGACCTTGGGTCACATCTTACTTGTGGGAGTAAGATAAAAACTGGCCTTGTGCCTAACTCCTGGAGAGGAGTAAATCAATACACCTTCAACTCAAATCACCGGGTCCAAAATTAATACAAGTGATTTCTGTGAATTTCACCGGGACATTCAGAATACCTTTTCAGCCATTCCGAAATTCTTCCTTCATATTTCCTATACACTTTCAAATAGCGGAATAGATTAACGAACGCACCCTATTACCAACAATTACAATATCGTCTTTGGCTAATGCCTATCACAATTCGATGAGCTTAGGTTATTTTCGGAAGGTTGAGATGACTTCCTCCGAATGAGGAGGGGGGGGGAGGTACTGGGAAATATTAAATTCACAAGCCGTACCTAGTCGCATGTACATCTCGGTAAGGGGAGATAATAACGTTAGATTTCGCAGTTCTTGCAGGAACGTGTCAACGTCCTCCCACATCAGAGATGTGAGTGGCCAACGGCAAAAGTGTCTGAAATCGAAATGTATTTTTTTTAACGGAGGGGGGGGGGGGGCATGGCCGCCCTAACAATTCCCCAATCTAGGGGATTAGGGTGTGCACTCATAATAGCCTAAAAAAAATTTAAAAAAAAAAAAAAAAAATAGGATCTCATTTTTGGGGGGAGGATTTAGTGAAGGATGTTAATCTACAATATCTTTTTTCTATATTAAAAATGCCAACTGCTATGTAGAATTGGGTATATTCGGACTACTGTTCTCATCTTGGGTGTTTTTATCACAACGTTTCGGCCGATGTAACCTCCGACCTTCTTCAGGTGTACTTTGTCGAACTCGAGAATCTGGACGGAATTTTGAACGGAACCCGTTATTAAATCCACGGGGGTAGATTGTTCTCGTTCCATCTGCCATGACTGGGAAGAAGTCTTCGTGGCGCAGTGGATATAGTACTAAGTAATACAGATTCCCGAGTTCGACAGAAAGATTCCCAGAGTTCGACAAGGTACACCTGAAGAAGGTCGGAGGTTACATCGTCCGAAACGTTGTGATAAAAAACCCAAGATGAGAACAGTAGTCCGAATATACCAAATTCTACACATTATCAACCCTCATCTAAAAAATTCCGAAACCAACTGCTATGTTAAAACAGGAAGACATTCATTCCACCTTCCCTACCTATGAATCGGTTGAAGCATGACAAAATTAACAGTTTCAGTAAGAGGGGGAAAAGGAGGCAAAGCAAGGCAAAATATGATAGAGAGTAAAAAAAAAAGACAAATCAGAAAAAGAGAAAGAAATAAAATCAAGCCAAACGGGGGGGGGGGGGAATAAGAACATAAAGCTTTAGCGATTTGGTCTTTTCTTAAAAAAAGAAAAAAAAAAAGCAGAATTCCGCCTTTTCTGAATTACAAAAAAAGTTTAAAACAGAGAACTCACATCTCTGACACCTGGTCACCCATCTGGTACGGATCAGGCTCAACATAACTTAACTTTGGTAATCTAATGAGAACCGGTGTGTCAATATGATGATGTCGCACCATATATCACGGATTGCCGACTGCTGGTCTAGGTATCCTGCTATCTCAGCGATAACTTAGGAGGCGGGGAAGGCAGAATGCAATATCAGTATTCTCAACAGTTTAAAAAAATTTTTTTTTTAACATAGTTCACCCCAAACAAGGCAGGCCACCACTGTAGACGTAAGAGGGTTCTGAGAAAAAAAAAAGGGTGAAGGTTTTTTTTAGGGGGGGGGGGGGGGTTCAACCTAATTTAAGACCTGCACAATGTAATGTGATAGCTTCAACTGCATACCAAACACATGCTGGTAACCACGTGTTTATGAATAAACAATTGATTACATAAGTGCAATGAAATTACTGGTAATTTGAGAGAGGATGAGATACCATTAGAGCACAGGGTGGAGCAGGTGCTAGTGTGACTGAAAGAATGAGGAGTAAATAGAGTAAGTTCAGGGAACTTCTGCCATTACTAACCAGCAGAGCGTTACCACTGTTGACCAAGAAAAGAATCTATCAGGCTTGTGTATGCAGTGTGATGATGTATGGAAGTGAAACCTAGCCAGTGAGGGTTGAGGACATGCGTTGCATGGAGAGAAATGATATGATGGATGTGTAATGTGAGTCTTAAAGACAGGCTTAGATCTGATGACCTCAGAGGAAGATTAATCTGGAGATGTGTGCAGAACAGGAGACTTTGATGGCCGTCTTGAAAGAATTGATGAGAGTATAGAGAATGTGCGCAGACGAGTGTACTTTGATGGTATGGCCACATTGAAAGAATTGATGAGAGTATAGAGAATGTGCGCAGACGAGTGTACTTTGATGGTATGGCCACATTGAAAGAATTGATGAGAGTATAGAGAATGTGCGCAGACGAGTGTACTTTGATGGTATGGCCACATTGAAAGAATTGATGAGAGTATAGAGAATGTGCGCAGACGAGTGTACTTTGATGGTATGGCCGTCTTGAAAGAATTGATGAGAGTATAGAGAATGTGCGCAGACGAGTGTACTTTGATGGTATGGCCGTCTTGAAAGAATTGATGAGAGTATAGAGAATGTGCGCAGACGAGTGTACTTTGATGGTATGGCCACATTGAAAGAATTGATGAGAGTATAGAGAATGTGCGCAGACGAGTGTACTTTGATGGTATGGCCACATTGAAAGAATTGATGAGAGTATAGAGAATGTGCGCAGACGAGTGTACTTTGATGGTATGGCCACATTGAAAGAATTGATGAGAGTATAGAGAATGTGCGCAGACGAGTGTACTTTGATGGTATGGCCACATTGAAAGAATTGATGAGAGTATAGAGAATGTGCGCAGACGAGTGTACTTTGATGGTATGGCCACATTGAAAGAATTGATGAGAGTATAGAGAATGTGCGCAGACGAGTGTACTTTGATGGTATGGCCACATTGAAAGAATTGATGAGAGTATAGAGAATGTGCGCAGACGAGTGTACTTTGATGGTATGGCCACATTGAAAGAATTGATGAGAGTATAGAGAATGTGCGCAGACGAGTGTACTTTGATGGTATGGCCACATTGAAAGAATTGATGAGAGTATAGAGAATGTGCGCAGACGAGTGTACTTTGATGGTATGGCCACATTGAAAGAATTGATGAGAGTATAGAGAATGTGCGCAGACGAGTGTACTTTGATGGTATGGCCACATTGAAAGAATTGATGAGAGTATAGAGAATGTGCGCAGACGAGTGTACTTTGATGGTATGGCCACATTGAAAGAATTGATGAGAGTATAGAGAATGTGCGCAGACGAGTGTACTTTGATGGTATGGCCACATTGAAAGAATTGATGAGAGTATAGAGAATGTGCGCAGACGAGTGTACTTTGATGGTATGGCCACATTGAAAGAATTGATGAGAGTATAGAGAATGTGCGCAGACGAGTGTACTTTGATGGTATGGCCACATTGAAAGAATTGATGAGAGTATAGAGAATGTGCGCAGACGAGTGTACTTTGATGGTATGGCCACATTGAAAGAATTGATGAGAGTATAGAGAATGTGCGCAGACGAGTGTACTTTGATGGTATGGCCACATTGAAAGAATTGATGAGAGTATAGAGAATGTGCGCAGACGAGTGTACTTTGATGGTATGGCCACATTGAAAGAATTGATGAGAGTATAGAGAATGTGCGCAGACGAGTGTACTTTGATGGTATGGCCACATTGAAAGAATTGATGAGAGTATAGAGAATGTGCGCAGACGAGTGTACTTTGATGGTATGGCCACATTGAAAGAATTGATGAGAGTATAGAGAATGTGCGCAGACGAGTGTACTTTGATGGTATGGCCACATTGAAAGAATTGATGAGAGTATAGAGAATGTGCGCAGACGAGTGTACTTTGATGGTATGGCCACATTGAAAGAATTGATGAGAGTATAGAGAATGTGCGCAGACGAGTGTACTTTGATGGTATGGCCACATTGAAAGAATTGATGAGAGTATAGAGAATGTGCGCAGACGAGTGTACTTTGATGGTATGGCCACATTGAAAGAATTGATGAGAGTATAGAGAATGTGCGCAGACGAGTGTACTTTGATGGTATGGCCACATTGAAAGAATTGATGAGAGTATAGAGAATGTGCGCAGACGAGTGTACTTTGATGGTATGGCCACATTGAAAGAATTGATGAGAGTATAGAGAATGTGCGCAGACGAGTGTACTTTGATGGTATGGCCACATTGAAAGAATTGATGAGAGTATAGAGAATGTGCGCAGACGAGTGTACTTTGATGGTATGGCCACATTGAAAGAATTGATGAGAGTATAGAGAATGTGCGCAGACGAGTGTACTTTGATGGTATGGCCACATTGAAAGAATTGATGAGAGTATAGAGAATGTGCGCAGACGAGTGTACTTTGATGGTATGGCCACATTGAAAGAATTGATGAGAGTATAGAGAATGTGCGCAGACGAGTGTACTTTGATGGTATGGCCACATTGAAAGAATTGATGAGAGTATAGAGAATGTGCGCAGACGAGTGTACTTTGATGGTATGGCCACATTGAAAGAATTGATGAGAGTATAGAGAATGTGCGCAGACGAGTGTACTTTGATGGTATGGCCACATTGAAAGAATTGTGGAAGAGTTCTTAGGTTAGTAGATGGAGAACAGTTGAGGTAACAGGTTCGGTTCACAGGGGAAGGCCAAGGAAAAGAAGTGATAAAAATGGACCCGCGGGAAAGAGGGATAAACAAGCTGCGTGGTCCCCCTCTGTATGTGACTCGATGTGGCGAGTGTAAAAATGCAATAAATTTGGGCAATTTGGGGCACTTTTGACCCCCTGGGGGCGCGAACCAAAAATTTTCTGAGGTCAAGGATGCTCATTTTATATCCAGAACAATTGCCTCTACATTTTGGCCAAGTTTCAGAAAAATTGAATGGATGGATGAAAAGTTATGGGGCAAAAAATGTCATTTTTTGCCATTTCGGGGCCTTTTGACCCCCTGGGGGAGGCTAACCAGATTTATTTTCAAAAATCGGAGAATGTCACTTTCTAACCTGATCAAAGTTACAACTTCATGCAAAATTCAGAGAAATTCAATGGATGGTTGCGGAGAAAAATGTTGGTGACTTTTTGCTTTTTATTTTTTGTCACTTTTTGAAAGAAAAAAATCCAACTCAGACCCCCTAGCCTACTTAGTTCGACTCAGACTCCTTCCAAAACCTCCGACTTCGCACCCCTGCCTAAATAACTTACGTATTGACAAGAAATATTAAAAATACTAAATCTATTATACAATTAACTTTTTAAAATCTTCTATTATATAAAGGGCAGTTGTCTGCATGTGCGTCCAGCTAAAACTCTAAAACTACAAAACACACCAACAAAGTTGGTATTTTCTTGATCAGCATTGTTCCGGCTAAATATCTAAAATTTAGAAAAATATCATTCATTCTTTGACCATAAACTGGCGCAGATTTCGTCAATGGGGGGACTTTTCCCACCCGTTAACTAAAGAGAAGTAACTGATTTTTTTCCTCGGAGTAAATCTCCTCGAGTTTTCTGTGTCTGTGTGTCTCCAGAGAGAGGAATGGGCTGGACGGAGAAAAAAAAAGGAAAAAAAAAGGGGAAAACTGGAAAAAAGAGATAGAGATAGAAGTTTTAATAGAAATATGTTACACTTTCGCCCCAGGCAACGCCGGGTAGCCCTGCTAGTTTCTATATAAATAAATTTGTGTGACCACTTGACGTGTGTAGGTGTTTTTTTTTTTTTTAAATTTAATTATGAAATTAAATCTATCAGAATGCATTTTCTTTATTCATAAACAAGTCGGACATTTTAATCTTTTTTTAGTAGCTGAAAAAAAAAAGATAAAAAATTATTTCGTGACCCTTCGAAATTTGAAAGGAATTTGGAAGCATTTAAACTGTCAAATTATTTATTTAAAATAGGATTTTTAAAATGAAATTTATTACCGTATGGTTTGATATTGAACCAAATTGTTATAAAACTATAACCAATTTTGTTATGGTAATGTTTTAATCGATATTTATAAAATTATTCGATGTGAATAGCTTTTCGATCTTTCAATACACGGGGATTTATTTACTAAGAATTTTAAAACAAGAAATGAATTTTTAGTCGACAGTTTAAAGGCTTCCAAATTCATTTCATAGGGTCACAAAGTAATTCATTGCTCTTATTTTAAACTACTAACAAAAGATTAAACTGGCTGAGTTGTTTACTAAGAAACATAAATGCATTCTGGTGGATTACATTTTTTTTTTAATTCGATTTATTTTATGCTAATGCATTTTTAAAAATCTTAATAAATATTCTATTTATATTTTTTTCATTTTAATTAATATTCTATTAATATTTTTTCATTTTAATTAATATTCTATTAATATTTTTTCATTTTAATTAATATTCTATTAATATTTTTTCATTTTAATTAATATTCTATTAATATTTTTTCATTTTAATTAATATTCTATTAATATTTTTTCATTTTAATTAATATTCTATTAATATTTTTTCATTTTAATTAATATTCTATTAATATTTTTTCATTTTAATTAATATTCTATTAATATTTTTTCATTTTAATTAATATTCTATTAATATTTTTTCATTTTAATTAATATTCTATTAATAGTTTATTAATATTTTTTCATTTTAATTAATATTCTATTAATAGTTTATTAATATTTTTTCATTTTAATTAATAGTTTATTAATATTTTCTCATTTTAATTAATATTCTATTAATATTTTTTTTTATTTTAATTAATATTCTATTAATATTTTTTTTAATTTTAATTAATATTCTATTAATATTTTATTTTATTTTAATTAATATTCTATTAATATTTTTTTATTTTAATTAATATTCTATTAATATTTTTTTTATTTTAATTAATATTCCATTAATATTTTTTTTATTTTAATTAATATTCTATTAATATTTTTTCATTTTAATTAATATTCTATTAATATTTTTTCATTTTAATTAATATTCTATTAATATTTTTTCATTTTAATTAATATTCTATTAATATTTTTTCATTTTAATTAATATTCTATTAATATTTTTTTATTTTAATTAATATTCTATTAATATTTTTTTATTTTAATTAATATTCTATTAATATTTTTTTATTTTAATTAATATTCTATTAATATTTTTTTATTTTAATTAATATTCTATTAATATTTTTTTTATTGTAATTAATATTCTATTAATATTTTTTTCATTTTAATTAATATTCTATTAATATTTTTTTAAATTTTAATTAATATTCTATTAATATTTTTTAATTTTAATTAATATTCTATTAATATTTTTTTATTTTAATCAATATTCTATTAATATTTTTTCATTTTAATCAATATTCTATTAATATTTTTTCATTTTAATCAATATTCTATTAATATTTTTTCATTTTAATCAATATTCTATTAATATTTTTTCATTTTAATCAATATTCTATTAATATTTTTTTTTATTTTAATTAATATTCTATTAATATTTTTTTAATTTTAATTAATATTCTATTAATATTTTTTTATTTTAATTAATATTCTATTAATATTTTTTTATTTTAATTAATATTCTATTAATATTTTTTTTATTTTAATTAATATTCTATTAATATTTTTTTATTTTAATTAATATTCTATTAATAGTAAATTAAAAAAAAAAACCTGTCAGTTACGTAGAGGCGAGAAACTTACAGAACAGACACACGAGAAATAATAATATTAATTGAAATAAATGATTATTGAAGTGTTTAGCTTTAAGATGGCTGCTATTGGAACAACATTATCTTTAACCAAATTAGTTCTAGTTTTATGAGTTTTATTAAAAATAATTTAATTACAAAACAATACGGTAATAGTATAACCATAATTATTACGGTATTCTGGTCATTAAATTATTACATTAACCAAATTGTTATAAAACGCGAACTAATTTTGTTCAGATAATGCAGTTTCAATCGTAGCCATCTTAAAACTAAAAACTTCAATAAACCTACCATGTACGTAATATACATTTTTTTTAAACCTTCGAAAATACATTTATTTAAGACTAGCAGGGATACTCCGCGTTGCATGGGATTACAAAATAAATAATAAAAAAAATTGGTGCTTGTACAGAGAAGCGTCCGTATTAAATTATTAATGCCAAACACAAAAAAAAACAGTATTATATACTTACACAGCAGATTTAAATAAGTATCCTCACCAAAAAGTAGAAAAAATGATCGAGTAGAATTTTAATTACAGAATCAGATTCATCGTATTTTGGTGAATGCAATTGATTTATTACTTGTTAATATGACAGACTGGGTTATCTCCCCCTGAATTTCGTGTTTTTCGCTCGAATCAATGGCCGAACCAGATTAAATGATATAACGAATTTTTATTTTTTTATTACAATTCTACTCGATAGATTTTGCTAATTTTTGGTGTACGAACCTATTTTTGCTTGATACATAAGTATTTCAAAGAGTTTTCCGGTTAATTTAATTGGAAGTGCGATTTTCAGCGTTTTTCATATAAACCCGTCTCTGTACAAGCACCTATCTTTCTTTTAGAACCTCTCTCTCTCTCTCTCTCCACAACCACGTTACCTTTTTCTAACAACCCCCTCCTCTCAACTGGTTCAATATAATAGAAAGATGAATAAAAACAACAATCATCAGGTGACTGCCTGTTTGACCTAGTTTCAGTGTTGTTTTTTTAAACAACTACCGGTAAGAAAATAATCCCCCCCCCACACACACGTCCTAATTTGATCTCTAGTCACTCAAAAGAAATTAATATTGGCAGTATTTTTTGTAACCATAACCAGGTGATGTAAAAATTCGTGAGTGTATCTTTGGTAGTTCCAGAGTTCTAGCCAAACGCACACACAGAACGACGACTTTTCTTTATATAATAGAACATAATACTAAGTGATATCTTTTTTTTTTTTGTACCGCAAAAATAGAACGGATTTGGCGGATGTTGAATGTTCTTGCTCACGTGCCGCTTTTCCGAATTCACGACAGCAAGCAGCCATCAATAAACCGCATCTCCTGCACCAAACGGTGATGATTAAAAAAGAAATTTGGGTGCTATTTTACTTATAGGCCGATCAAGTTAATTGTGTTCATGTAAAAGCATTATTTTGTACTTACTCAGTCATATTTTATCTCTCACGCCCCGAAAAAGAATTTTAAAATATCAAGCAGAACTTTAATTAGAACGATTTTTCCATTTCCATAAGGGTTATATGAAATGGCGAGTCTGCGATTTTCGGAGTGGCCGGTTAGTGGCCGGTTAGCTAACTAAGGGCAGATAAGTGTCGCGAAAAGTTACCATGTAAATATGAAAAAAGAAAAAAACCCAAGAAAATTATATCGTGGAAAGTATCCCGGTGAACAAAGTAAAAATAATTATTTAATTTTCTATTTTTTAATTTAATAAATATATATTTTATTATTATTGCTTATGTGTTTCTTTCTTTTTATAATCCTAACAATAAAAACGGAGTTAATGCCCTTGTCTATTCTACCGACCGCTCACAGCCCAAAATGTCGGCTCGGTCACAAATACAGGTTGAACATCGAAATGGAAAAATCGTTCTAATTAAAGTTCTGCTTGATATTTTAAAATTCTTTTTCGGGGCGTGAGAGATAAAATGTGACTGAGTAAGCACAAAATAATGCTTTTACATGAACACAATTAACTTGATCGGCCTATAAGTAAAATAGCACCGAAATTTGAAAAAGTCACAAAATCTTTTTAAAGTAAAATTTTATAATTAGAATTTATTAAAATTTGCTGGAATTATTTTTTTTTTAAATGAAAATGAAAATTAAATTAAAAATCTAATTTTTACTCAATTACTAAAAATCATCAGAATTAAAAAAAAAATCGAATTAAAAAAAAAAAATCGTTTTTTTTTTTTTTTCAATTTAATTATTTTTAGTGTGCAATCATTTATATCGGTTTGAAACTAAATTAAACTTAAACAGTTTTTTATGACCGTTTGGCACAAGACAAAATAGTCTGAGTGATTGATGGCAGGCCACGGCCACGAATTCGGAATAGAGGCGTGTGAGCAAGAACATTCAATATCGCCAGGATTTTAAAAGTAATTTAAACAATAAGCTATCATGTTTATATATATATATATAGATTTTGAACCGAACTGTTTTTTTGGGTGCTTTTTTACACTGGGACCCGCGCTAACTTTGACCCCGTCGTTAGGGTTAGGGTCAAAGTTAGCGCGGGTCCCAATGTAAAAAAAGTACCTTTTTTTTTAAATTATTATTATTAACCCTAACCTGAAACTAACCCTAATTTAAGTTTAGTTCGTCAAAGGTCGGTTTAATTTCTTTAGAAGCACCATTCGAACTACTGTTCTCATCTCGGTTCTCATATTCACAACGTTTCAGCCGATGTAACATCCGACCATCTTCAGGTGCAGAGTCGGATTAACTCTAGAACCTAAAATGTGCACCTGAAGAAGGTCGGAGAGATTACATCGGCCGAAACGTTGTTGATATTACACCCAAGATGAGAATAGTAGTCCGAACGATTCAAATACGTAATTATATATTTTTAAAAATTCAATTTCTACGAATTTAAGACTTTTCGTCACTAACAAAACGGAGAGACGAACCAAGTTTGTTTGTTTTTTTAATTTTTTAGGGGTGTGACAATCTAATTAATTCGCAACGAATAACGAAATAACTAAAAGTTAAGATTGCGTATTTAAAAAGAAAAAGGTCTTACCTTGATACAAGAAGAAAATACCAAAGATTGAAGAAAGCAAAAGTAATAATTATAAAGCAGGATCAGAGTTGAGAAATAAATATTCTTTCAGTTTTAAACAGAAAACAATCAAAACAAGACGAGTGGTGATACTGAAACAAGCCAGAAACGAAAACTTTTTCTTTTAAATGAATCAATGAAGGAGGAAGGGAGAAATAGATTTCCTATCGACTTCCGCTTCCGGTTACGGAATTGGTTGCTATAAAAAGTGAAATTGAACACACTGCGTTTCAGTTGATGTGAATGAAGCTAGCTAAAGTTAGATTAGTTGACATCAGTTAGTGAAGACCGAGCCTATCCCCTCCCCTTTTTGGCCTTGTGCCACGTTTTTATAAATGTGCATGCATTTGTAAATAAATAATCAGTTGATTTGATTTTTTTCTTCACCTATCATGAAAGAGTAGAATATGGAAGTGCAAATAAAAAAACTCTGAACCGCACAAAAAAGCCGATTTTCACAGATTTCAGTTTATATCTCTATCTTTCCATATATAAAGTTCGATATGTCTAAATGTTCGTACAGGATTCACTCACGAAATGAATTAAACGATCATTATGAATTTTGCAACACATGTTAGGCGTAAGGGTGGGTAATGTGGACTATATGTAGGTATATGCAAAGAGGGAGTTGAAACACTTTGTGAAAATCCAGATACATCCGATTTTGGTAAAATTTTTACAATAGGTACTAGACATCAATTCATAAATATTCCCAAAATTTCAGTCTTGTGCAGTTCTAGGAGGTGCACCCTCCCAGGCTTTGCCTTCTCACCCTATGAGAGGGGGTTAGTTTATTGCTAATCGCCTGAGGCGTCCCTACCGATGAATGCTGACGGGGCTACCCAGACAATTTTTAAATGGCCAGAGTGCTCAAATTCTCAAGTGCTGGTTTTTTCCCACTTTCCCGACCTTGTGTCACATCTTACCTTGTGGGAGGAAGATAAATAGAAGCAGTTTATTTGGAGGATTTAAAAATGTTTTTAGGGGGCATAATATGGGCACAGCTTCCAATTTGAAAATTAAAATATTTCAGATTTGCATTAAATTTGCTACATAGCCATTAGACACCGATTAGGCCCGATGTCCTGAATTGCAATTTCTTCTGAAGACCCCTTAAGCCTTTAATTTTAGACATTTTCTATAATCAAAATCATGTAATGGATTTTCATCAAAATTAGAATAAGGGTTTAGTATCATTATATCTTGATTTTAATCTTGGTAAGGACTCAAAGGAGACATAAAAGTGATGCAACACTGTTCTTTTTGAGGAATTACTTTTACCATTCCTGGAACGGAATTTCTTCCAGTGTATGTCTGTGAGTGTATATATATATATATGATTATTTATTAATTATCACGTCGGGAAACGTCATGTTTACCTCTAGTGATATCGATCATCATCATGAACCTGAATAATGCACTTTTTAAAAATGATTGTTTTATTGCAATTTAAAGTAAAAAGTTTTTTTTGTTTTTTTAAAACAAAACGTTTTCCATTTGTATTGAGAAAGGTTGGAGAAACCCGACGTTGACAGGTACTTCAACCAGTAAACAAATAAGGGAGATAACTCTATGTTTTTCCATTTTTTTGCTTTAAGAAAATAAAAATTGATAAAATAATGTTTTCCTTTGTTTTTGATGACTAAACGTTTATTGCAACTTTCTCACTTTGGGGGAAAAAAAATAATAAAACTTGGAGTTATCTCCCTTATTTTGTTTTCCATGTACGATAAAACTTTCCATGATTTACTGTTTAATGTTATTTTTATTATTTTGTAGAGATTGGTGGGTTATGTGAAATGCTTGTTTGAAATAGCCATTTTGTAGTAGCGTCTGTATTCATCCGACTGGCCTTGCTTGAAAGAAGAAGAAAAAAAGGGGTCAACAGAGTTCCAGTTAAAAAGACAATCATCTTCTCCACAATTTAAATGAACTTTTATTCAACAGTTTCATTAACACAGGAACACAAAAATATAAGACAGGTTGGTTCGGCCGGCATGTATAAGAGAAAAGGAATTGAGTCCAGGTCTTTAGCTTCGGGTCTCGTCAGTCATGACGAGAGACGAGCGAGGAAATGTGACGTCTTGTTACGTTGGCATCTTGCCTGGAACTGTTCATATTAGACGCAAAATAGAGCTGGGCGGAACTGAGAAAAAGCATGCATGCGCAATGGATGCTCTAATCGCCTGTTAATCATTACACAAGTTTGGACATGCCTGTGTAAGCCAACCAAATCACGTACCAATTACTACACAAGAGATTACACGTAAATACAAAGAAAATAGATCTTAATCATGTGACTAAGGGGTTTTACTCCAAAACCCCGTACAAAAACCTTTCACTGTAAATAAGGGGCCACATATTAGGACATTGAACCCCCCCCCCTCCCCCAATTTCTAAACTCTCTTGGGCTTTTCTAAGATCAAAGTGTAGTATCTGTTCTGATGGATACTACACCCCATGGACTGGTATTGTCTTGGCCTTCGGGGCTTGATTTACGCCGGTCTATGGGTCTGTCCTGTGCAGTTCTAGGAGGTCCACCCTCCCAGGCTTCGCCTCCCCTCTTTGGGGAGGAGTAAGTTTATTGCTTACTGCCTGAGGCGCCCCTACCGGGGAATGCCGACGGGGCTGCCCAGGCAATTTTTAAACCCCACTTTCCCGACCCGACTTTGGGTCACATCTTACTTGTGGGAGCAAGATAAAAACTGGCCTTGTGCCTAACTCCTGGAGAGGAGTAAATCAATACTCTGACAGGATTAGTGAAAGGGTTAAGGGAGGGTTTTTTTTTTAGGGGAGGGGGCTTTGAAAGAAGAAGAAAAAAAAGGGTCAACAGAGTTTCAGTTAAAAAAGAAATATTTCTTCTCTACAATTTAAATGAACTTTTATTGAACAGTTTCATCAACACAAAAAGAATTAGAAACACAAGAATATAAGACAGGTATTACTATCAGAATACAATTGAATCCAGGTGTTTTAACTTGCCTCTTACCAAAGTACGAGGTGAGCGAGGGATCTGACGTCTTTTCACCTTGGCATCTCCACTGGAACTCTTCATATTAGGCGCGAAAGCAGTGGAACGGATCGTCAGAGAGACCCTGGCCGTCAACTTAGAAGGAACTCTTCTTCACCTCTCTTCTGCCCACTCATCTACTGGATTTCCAAGCACCGCTCCCCGGGCAGTAAAAGAACTTTGTTTCCTTCCACCGGACACCAGTCCTACCTTTTTCTATGCTATACCCCAACGGTATAGGATACCCAATAAAGATTTGTTTAATGTTAAAAGAAGCGTTGAGGTTTTCCTCGTATGACTACCGTCTACCGTGCTTATACTTATAGTGAGGCTATGACTACTAGCCATAGCTATTATACGTTTACTGCAACTTTCTAACTTTGGAACAGAAAAAATGATAAAACTTGGAGTTATCTCTCTTATTTTGTTTTCCATGTACGATTAAACTTTCCATGATTTACTGTTTAATGTTATTTTTATTATTTTGTAGACATTGGTGGGTTATGTGAAATGCTTGTTTGAGATAGCCATTTTGTAATAGCGTCTGTATTCATCCGACTGGCCTTGCTTGCTTGAAAGAAGAAGAAAAAAAGGGGTCAACAGAGTTTCAGTTAAAAAGACAATCATCTTCTCTACAATTTAAATGAACTTTTATTCAACAGTTTCATTAACACAGGAACACAAAAATATCAGACAGGTTGGTTCGGCCGGCATGTATAAGAGAACTCTTCATATTAGGCACGAAAGCAGTGGAACGGATGGAAATTGGCCGAAACATGCGCATACTCAATGTGTTCTAATTGGCCAACGTATTCTTACACGAGTCTGAACATGCCTGTGTTAGCTAACCGAACCACGTGCTAATCACTATGCAAGTGATTGCATGTAAATAAAAAGAAAATAGATCCCAATCATGTAGCTGCTACAAATCTATATATCTTCCCCACAGCTATGAATTAAATAGTAGGGTGTACTAGTGTTGTGGGATACAAATCACCCCTATTGGAGAACTGATGGTATCAACCAGGTATAATAAATACCACTGGTTGCAGAGACCCAGAAGAGATTTTCATACCATGTTTATCGCATGTCATGAACCCGTTCATCTCCTACCCCATTAGTGGCGTTCTGTATTGCTTTATGATAAATACATTGTTATATTTTAACCCTGTCACTATTTGTGGTTTATTTCTTTGTGACCCCTAGCACGGGTCTACAACAACTAGACTCAAGCTTTGTTTGTTTAACTAGTCTAGGAGAAGGAAAACTCCAGAAATAATACCAGTTTTTCACCACTTGTCTGATGATATTTCGAGATAAACCTCCTTATCAAATAGAATTGGAGGCAGTTTGGTTTTGAAGACTATTTTCTCATTATATTCACTGTATCTATTGTTAATAGATATCCAGTTTAGCACGTGGTATTGTTATGCCCCTCCCTTTTACGATACAACACTCCTAATAAAACCAGGTGTTTCATCTTTGACCATCTCGACTTGTATGACAAAAAAAACGACGCAATTTCATTCTTTCGTTTCGTCTATGTTTTTTGACCTTGCAGAAACATCTGTGCCAATCAGATCTCATAAAAGCTGCGTTTTTTTATTGTTTTTTTTTTTTAACATAGTTCACTCAAAACAAGACAGGCCGCCACTGTAGATGTAAGGGGGCTACTGAGAAAAAAGAGAGAAGGTTTGGAGGGGGTCAACCTAAATTGGAAGCTGCGCAGCGAGATGCCTGTTTACATTAGTTTTAAATTTCCACATGTCAGTACCGTCAGGGAAACAGGGGGCAGGGAGGGAGTTCCAGAGGCCAGCAGCACGAGGAAAGAAGCTATTGAAGTAGAAAGCTCTTTGGCATCTGGGGACCTCCACAGTGAATGGATGGGATTTAGCTGATTGTCGAGTTTGTCTAGTGAATTGACGTCGAGAGGGTACCAGAGTAGCCAGTTCATCGGAGCATAGTCCATTGAAGTATTTGTAAAACAAGCACAAGGATGCTACATTGCGACAATGGGACAAGGACTGGAGCTTGGTTGACAGTGAGGGACCTATTAGGTTGGCAACTCTTTTTTGGACCTTGTCAAGGAGGGAGAGACTAGTAGATGATGCCCCAGCCCACATGTGGCAACAATACTCCATGCATGGGCGGATGGTGGCTTTGTAGAGATACAGGATAATGTCAGGTGTGAGGAGTTTACTAGCATGGTAGCAAGAGCCCACCTTCTTTGCAGCAGCCCTGGCAATGTCCTCAATGTATTTATTCCAATTCATGTTATCTGTAAAAGTTAGGCCGAAGAGTTTGAATGATGAACTCTCAGGTAGGGTGTTATTTACCATGACAATCGGTGGTTGAAGAGGTTTCTTGAAGTTATTGAAGGAAAGTAGCTTTGTCTTTGCGGCATTAAAAGTTACCATCCATTTTTGACCCCAATCCACTACAGACTGGAGGTCATTTTCTAAGGATTAAGCCATTGCCTCAATTTTTTTTTTATATACATATGTATACGTTTCATCTGGGAATCGCCAGTGTAGAGAAGAATTATTCATACCGATCGCCAGACTTGAACCCCGGAACACGAGTTTCAAAGTCAAATTTCGACGTCTTAGTTCACACGGGCGTCATCAACAACCCAGCGAGAGATTAATCCTATTTAAAGGCAGCCGTTATAAAGTGTTCTACTATTGAAAGGAACATGCATATATATTTATATATATATATATATATATATATAATACTAATAATAAGTAATAAAATACATTTTCCTGTAGTTTCACAATATGGAAATGGTGGAGAGGCGATGATTACATAATCTCCAAACCGACTTACAATCTCACTGCCGGTCACAAAATAGTTTGTTCATGCTACACATTCAACTTTCATGTTTTTATCTGCTTTTCTCTGTTTTCTAATACTTTACTAACAATTTAAATGTAAGCATGGATCTTAGCATTTTATCTAATACACAATCTCTTAACAAGCTATGGTCCGCACTGCTACAGGCATTATTTTTTTATGGAAATCGCTCCAGACAAGGTATGAAGCTAACAGATAGAAGATGCCTATTGACCATAGTCTTGAAAAGACCAAGATTATAAGTAGGAGGAAAAACAGTCAGCAGGAAGAGAGTTCCACAAGCCTGCTGTTCTTGGAAAGAGGCTACCTAGTTTACTCACAATCAATATTTACTTCACTTCTTATATGAAATACAACCCATTGACAGCCGGTTAAGTACCTTACTTCCTGTGACTAAACAAGATGTCTGACCCCCTTATTACTTTACTCACAACCAATATTTACGACAACTCCACAGGGTTATATATTTTATAAAAGATTATTTTCTACACAAATAGGTCACAAATAAGTAGGTAAACGGAAATAACTTTTTTGGGACATATTTTCCAACGGTATTCGCTTTAAAATAATTTATGTCGCCAATAGTAACGTTTGCCCCAAATTACCCCCCCCCCCCCCCCCCCAAAAAAAAAAAGCCAAAGCCAATACAATTATTTCAAGTTCCAAGTCCATTTTGGGACTTGAAATAATTGTATTTCGTTTAATGTCTCCAGTACAATTTTTACAACAACCGTTTATGCAAGGGCGACAACTCCGTCAGTTTATCTTTTCCCCCCATCAACAAAACATGAAATTAAGAGAAACATCAAAATTTACATCAATAATAATCGCAAATATTTAAACGGAAACGCGGCTGAAATCAAAATGAGTACATTCGGTGGTCGCATGAAGGAATACCAACTTGTGTCACTCGACCGATTCGATGGGGAAAACCTTACATCAACAGTTTATTTTCTGTCGCATATGCATTCAGGTATGAGAGAGAGAGAGAGAGAGGGAGGGTGGGTTAAAAGATGAATGCCCGACTCAAATTGTGTTTTTGTTTTTAATGTTTTCATCAGTTTTAAATCCCCCAAAACAAAGGTTTTAACATATTATTTTGTGCTTCTTGACTTAGCGACCCAAGCTAGAAGTTCTGATTAAATCCGTGAATGCGATTCTAATTTTATCTGATGTAGACTTGTTATTGTGACGAAAAGCAATATTTAAACTTAGCGTAAAAACAAACTGTTAAATTTTACCCTTTGCCCCCATGCTATCAACGGATAAATAAAAATGAGATTCTATTTGTGTGTGTGTGTGATTACATGTAAACACTCTGGAAACACCCGAGAAAATGAATAAAATATTTTATATTTTAGAGTGGGGTTCATTTTACTATAAAAATATAACGTAAAAAGACTAACCCAGTTCTTGATCACATAGCGTAGGACGGAACGAGTAACCATTTTTTGTATTTCCAATGGCCGCCATTTTGGAATCCCCCCCCCCCCAATGATTGGTTGTTAGGGTTTTACGGCAGGTCAACCGTCGTTTGGTCATTCTATGCTGAAACCGTGCATATGTTTCGTAGGTACTTGTAATGAATGGGAATCCAGAGGATTTCAGTATTTACGGAATCAGTCCCGAGTATCGTCGGAATCAATCCCGAGTCAGTCTCAGAAATAGCCAAGTAGTTTGCGATTTGAAAACCGCGAAAAAAAATATAAATAAGCGGACGACAGTAGGCATGCAAAGATTTAGGTTTGGGTTTATAAAAAAAAACAAATAAAGTTGAAAAAAACTTCCTCAAAAAAAAAAAAAAATTGCTTCGGCCATTTCCGGGACTGACTCGAGATTGTCTGTGTAAGTATTGAAGTCGTCTAGATACTCATTCCTTACGAGTACCAAATATAACGTTTCGGGTATCTTTCAGAATGATCAGTACGCTGAAAACGCTAAAAAAAACAAATATACAACAAATAAAAGTAACTGTCGCCGATAAAAGTTAATTTAAAACTGACCTGTGATATTTGTTTGTATTTTTAAACCGTTCCAACTGCTATTTAGTAGAAAGCAATAGTTTTATCACGCGAACTTGCAAAAAAAAAAAAAATGGCGCTTGCTCGTAAGACATGGCGACTTACGAGCAAGCGCCATTTTTTTGTCTAAAAAAAACGAGTAAAAAATGAACAAGAAATTTTTTTTACAGCTAATAAAACCCCATTTATAGTACGTAAAAATACAAACAAATATCATAGGTAAGTAGACAAATATCTCTTCTCGACGTAGGTTAAACTCACTTGTTGCATATTTATTTTTATAACCCCGTTCTCGTTAGTTTTTTGGACCCCGTCCGCGACTGTACTGATCATTCTGAAAGATACCCAACGTTTCTTCGAGCTGCCAGCCTGTGGAATTCCCTTCCTGCTCCCTGTTTCCCTGACTTTTCCCCACATGCAAAAATGTTAATGTAACGTAAACAAACATCTCGCTGCACAGCTCCTCACTTAGGATGCCCCCCCCCCTTTAATTTCTGGCCCCTAATCCACAGTAGCCCCTTACGTTTCAGTGGCAGTATGCCCCCTTGTCTGGGGTGAACTCAAGTTTAAAAAAAATAAAATACCGTAAAATGATCAACCACTTTTTGACCACATAGCGTAGGATGGAACGAGTAACCATTTTTTGATATTTTCAAAATGGCCACCATTTTGGAAATACCAAAAAAAATGGTTGGTGGTTGACCGAAACAGATTTGTAACGATTGCAATGCAACGGCGGGGCAATGATTAAACAGATTTGCAATGTGAAGCCAGAAGCAGTCTTGTGGTATTGTGCTCCATAGATGGGAAGTTCCTGGAAAGAAACTCTGTTCATGGAAGTTCCGTTTGGTTTTATGTACACATTGGAAGAAAGGAAGGTTTTTTTGCAGCGGTTGTAGTAGGACGAGTTCTTGCATTTAATTTCATTTGTCTGTCAAGGAAGTAAGCAAAACCGTTTTTGTCTTACACAATTTCCTGTTTTCATTTCAGATCATACGGTTGGCTTGGACACGTCAAGATTTTTTAATCGACTCAAACAAAGGTAATTTACTGGAATTTTAAGACCATTTTCTCAGAATAATTCTGGGTACTGATATCGATCCTGAACCAGTTTTCGTGAGGTTCGACTCGGAAGCGTTTGGCTGTCCTACGCAAACGCCCGAGTGTTGACGAGCCGAATGGTACCAGACGACAATTTTGATACGGTGCTGCGTCCTGTGATTGTAAGTTATATTTTCAAGAAATTTTCTAAAAGAAACAACAACAAAAAAAACAAGCAAAACATAGCGAAGTTACTGTTATCAAATAAATATTTTTATTTTTATTTTGATACGTTGCTGCGTCCGATAATTTTTAGTTGCAAGAAATTTTTTAAACAACAAAACAAATAAAACAATCAAAACAGAGCGAAATTACTGTTATTAAATAAATATTTTTAACCCTAACCCTAACCCTGACAACAAAATAAACAAAACATTATTATCATCACGCAACATCGTATCAAAATTGTCGTCTGGTACAAATCGGCTCGTCAACTCTCGGGCGTTTGCGTAGGATAGCCGAACGCTTCCGAATCGAACCTCACGAAAACTGGTCTAGGATCGATATCAGTACCTAATTCTGTCTTAACTTTTTTTTTTTAATAGTAGCTTGCGGTGTAAGAGTTATCGCTTTCTTAATTCTTCTTGCATGTAAACAAAATGGATAAATAAAAAAGAACTAAAAACTGTATTTATGTATTCTTACAAGTAATACACAGAAATAAGTGACTTGTACCAAAACTTGCCGATGCATGGAAATATTGAAAAAGCGGATTTACCGATATGTGTAGAGGCACATTGAATAGAACTGGTACGAATGTGACAACAACTGACCATAGAGTGTTTCAAACGCACCTCGACTAGTGATGAGGCGACGGCATATCAAAACAGGGACAGTAGATAAACGAATGTTATTGCTTTGGTGAGTAAATTGAGAAAGTTGAAAAGAGAAAGCGATTTGGCAAACATGTTGGTCCTCTAAATGGACAGCCCAAAAATGGAGAAAAAGAGGAAATTGACTCTGAATCACACCTCTTATATAGATAACTCCATATCTAAATCAACCAATCGTTCACACCTGTGATATGGGACTCCATGCATTAGGAAAAAGACAACCCCCAACAGTGGTTTGTGCATATAACGTTTGCTTTCTCGGCCTTTTGACCAAGATCAAAGTGTAGTATCTGTTCCGATGGATACTACACCCTATAGACCGATATCGTCTTGGCCTTCGGGGCTTGATTTACACCGGTCTATGGGTTTGTCCTGTGAAGTTCTAGGAGGTCCACCCTCCCAGGCTTTGCCTCCCTTCTTTGGGGAGGAGTAAGGTTATTGCTTACCACCTGAGGTGCCCCTACTGGGGAATGACGACAGGGCTGCCCAGGCATTTTTTGTAGGCCAGAGTGCTCAAATTCTCGGGCGCTGGCTTTTCAAATCCCACTTTCCGACCTTGTGTCACATCTTACCGCTGTGGGAGGTAGATAAATAATTGTGCATATAACGTTTGGCTTTTGTTACTGATCAAAATTTAAGTTAGCCAACTGCAATTGAGGGTTCCAAGACTTCTACCTGTAGACAATGAAGGCAACACTCCTTTCCCATGTGGAAACAACTGGTATGAATGTGACAACAACTGACCGCAGGGCGTCTCAAAGACATTCTGATAGAACGGGTCTGATGGTGAGGACGGCTGCATATCTCAGTACTAGTCTGGAGAAAACAGGAACAGTGGGCGACGGATGTTGTCGCTTTGGGGATTAAACCAAATAAAGGGAAAAGAGAAAGCAATTTGGCAAACATGTTACTCCTCTCAATGGGCAGCCCAAAAAGGGAGAAAAAGAGGAAACGGACTCTGAGACCACATGGCTAAATCAACCAATGGTTTACTTTTTCTTTGTCATGTGATCTTGAACTCCACGCATTAGGAAAACGGTAACTCCAACAATGGTTTGTGCATAATAATTTTTTTTTTTACTCATCAAAATTTAAATTAGTCGACTGTAGTCAGAGGCGACCTGAAAGATCCCGTTTCCAGGACTTTTACCTGCAGGCAATGAAGGACAATACTCCTTTCCCATGTGGAAACAAATTTTGACTCCGGTTCTCATTGATTAATCACTAGTTGTACTTATCTGGCGTTGCCCGGGATGCATTGAAGTCATTTTAGGTTTTAATTTTTATTTGTTTGCACCTAAGGTAGACAACTCCTATTATATTCTTCAATTTAAAATGAGTTATCCCCCTTGCTGGTTTTTATTTTTAGATAATTATTTTAAAATGTTTCATATTAGCAGTTGTCTGGGCCGAACAAAGTAATTTTAAAAATACATTATGGTAAGTAAATTATTATATGTCAAATAACATGGTATAACAAATGAAAATTGGCGAATCAGAATTAAAGTTTGATTTATCAGGTTTAATGCTGTTTGGGTCTGACTTTGAAAATTCGACAAGATAACTTCATATGTTTTATTAAAGGATGAAATGCTAGTTTAGATCAATATATATATATATATATATATATATATATATATAAATAATAATAATAATCCAGGTAAAACATCCACAGGGTAGTAATCCAAAGAATTTCAACCGGGTTCATAAAAAGTGCTCAATATCAAATAGAGCTTTTATATATGATTATTTTTATTTTTTTATTTTTTTTAACATAGTTCACCCCAAACAAGGCAGGCCGCCACTGTAGATGTAAGGGGCTACTGAGAAAAAAAAAGGGGAAGGTTTGGGGGGGGGGGGTCAACCTAAATTGGGATCTGCGCAGTGAGATGTCTGTTTACATTAGTTTTAAATTTCTGCATGTCAGTACCGTCGGGGAAACAGGGGGCAGGGAGGGAGTTCCAGAGGCCAGCAGCACGAGGAAAGAAGCTATTGGAGTAGAAGGCTCTCCAACATCTGGGGACCTCCACAGTGAATGAATGGGATTTAGTTGATTGTCGAGTTGGTCTAGTGAATTTACGTTGAGGGGGCACCAGAGTAGCCAATTCATCGGAGCATAATATGATCTAAGGTTAAGATCAGATTCTAACTCTTCCTGATGAGATCTCAGTTTATAATAGCTGTTGATCGATAACATCAACAGGCCAGTGATTTTAATTTCTGTAAGGGGACATAAAAGTGGTGCAAAACTGTTCTATTTGGGAAATTAGTTTCATTCGTAATGGGATGAGTATTCTTTATTATTGCTACTGAAATGTAAAAAAAAAATGCCGGACGGGTTTAATAAACAAAGCAGCGAGTTTCAGTTCTCTGCAATTACTTTGTTTTTGTTTTTTATTACATCTAACAGTTTTTTTCATCATTCATGTTTAAATTAAAAAAATCATTTTTGTTCGTCTGCTATGCTTAATTTTGAAATTAAGATTGAATGAACATATCTTAAGTTTATACATTCGTGATTGTTTCTTTTTTTTTTTTTGCAGGGGCAACTCGTTTCTTTATTGTTCTGCAATTACACGGATTTTACTCTTGGGAAATGAACAGAAATATGGACGTTTGGCCCCTTACGTTGTAAGTCTACTTTTTGAGATTACATCCATTTTAGGGCAAGTGAAGCGCTCTTTAGCTTGATAGTGTCTCGATAAAATGACTGGTCCCCATCACCTCACTGGATTGGCGTCACGAAGGGCATCCGGCTTGTAAAAAATGTTGCCATAACTAAGAAAATTGCTTCCAAAGAGAATGTTGCATTTCAGGTTATGTATTTTTTTTTTATGGAAGTTGCTCACGACAAAGCATGAAGCAACTTGATGTAAGGAATTTTTAAAAAAAACTACTTTAAGGTAAAAAATTAGCCTACGATAAGTGTTAAGAAAACAGCAATTCTTCCCCCTTTATCAGAGCAATCGCTCATGGAATGTGAGGACTAAAGGACAAAATAAGGGAAGCAAGAGTTACGAGGCTGCCGAAAGTAAACCCAACGCCCACTTTCTACTCTCCTATTTTGAATAATGATCTAGCCAGTGATAGGTTAGTATCATTTTGGTTATTCGGATTACATTTCTCATCTTGAGTGTTAGCATCACAACGTTTCGGCCGCTGTAACCTCCGGCCTTCTTTATGTGTATCTCTTCAAACTCGGGAATATTTCGTCCGCCATGACTGGGAGAAGTCTTCAGTAATTCGCAATTCTTCATATCGCTCGCATTGTCTAGAATAGTAAAACGTATAATTTTGGTTATTCGGACTACATTTCTCATCTTGAGTGTTATCATTACAACGTTTCGGCCGCTGTAACCTCCGGCCTTCTTCAGGTGTATCTCTTCGAACTCAGGAATATTTCGTCCGCCATGACTGGGAGAAGTCTTCAGTAATTCGCAATTCTTCATATCGCTCGCATTGTCTAGAATAGTAAAACGTATAATTTTGGTTATTCGGACTACATTTCTCATCTTGAGTGTTATTATCATAACGTTTCGGCCGCTGTAACCTCCGGCCTTCTTCAGGTGTATCTCTTTGAATTTGGGAATATTTTTGCCATTTTTGGATGTAGTTTCGAACGGAACCCTTTATTTAATCCACCGGGGTATCATGCTCTAGTTCCGTCAGCCATGACTGGGAGAATTCTTCTGTAATTCGCAATTCTTCGTATCGCCCACACCGAGGATTGAACCTTCAACCTTCAGATGACTATCACTTAGAACTGAATTTAACTTAGTACTATATCCACTGCGCCACAAGTCCTTAGTTTGGAAGTAGATTTTTAAAAGCTGTCCAACACATGCCAACATATAAAATGGATGTTCAACCGAATATGATGATGATGATGATGATCCATTGATCCCTATTGTATATTCTTTACTTCAACAGTCACCAACTTTTTGAACTTCATGGGCCACTAAATGTATCATTTTAGATTTTGCGGACCACTAATATGAATTTATAAAGGAAAAGGTAATTTCTAAATCAAAGCAATTATTCAGTTTATTCAAAATTTAATGAAAATTATTTTCATCCCATTCGTTCCGCATTATCTCTTTTTCGCACAACAGCTGCACTCCGAGCAGTTTGGGGCCTGCGAGAACGCTGGTCACTCTCTGCTGATGTGCGGCCATTTTTGAATCGGTTGAACCATTTTTTAATTTATGTTACACATCACATCTTCTCCAAACACCTGCTGAATCTAACGCGACGACGGAGATGAACACTATTCCAAAAAGAAGACTTCTAGAGATGTTTACGGCAGTGGATGGATCGGTTGGCTAATTGTGTGCAAGCACAAGGGGCCTACTTTGAAGGGGATTAGGGTCCCAACCCCATCATGTATTCGAAATATTTTTTCTGGCCGAAGGTTGGATACGTTTTAGACAGGCCTCGTATACTTTCAGTAACGTTTTGGTACTCGTCATTTTTTAAAATCTGAAGCTTCAGCAAAGTTGAAATAATGCCCCACTTTTTCTGCGGACCTTCAAAGCTTTTGAATGGACCACCAGTGGTCTGTGGACCACCAGTTCATGACCATTGCTTAACATGATGCATCTAGTGGCTTCATTTGGACTCCCACGTGTGGTCTGTGTCACTCGCCACCATACTGTTGTCTTATTCTTCATATCTAGAATCTGTCTGATAACGAATCGATACCTACAAACCATGTGGAATATTTGGTTCTTATTCAGATTGATGCACAAGTGAAATATGGCAGTTAAAAATAAAATAGCAGAAAAACTTATGAATACGAGGCCTGTCGAAAAAGTATCCGACGTTAGGCAACTGCAACCACCACCACAATCATTATCTCACAGTTGGTCTGTTCTTGTTCTTCTTCTTCTTTCGGGTGAATCAGATGATTCTGGTGTTGGCATTAGTTTCCCCGATGTTTTTCTAGTTAGAAATCTTTCTGGAAAGACATCGGGTACTTACGGGAAAGACCACAAGAAGGTTGCCAACATCCCTAAGTGAAAGTGATACTGTGGAATCGACTGGATTCGAACTTGGAACACCCAGGTCTTCAGTCCGTGTCGTTATCCACTTAACCACCGTCACCTCCCATTTGGTCTGTTAATGACATGCAACACTAGAGACGATCGTGAATTGACTTGCCTTTACGAGCGCCTCTCCGTCCCCATTATTTGTGGAAATGTCTTGCGTCTGCTCTTGGCCTGCCAAGCCAGCAGAATATCTGATGAAACTTTTTGATATTTGCATTTTCAAAAAACATTTTATTAACTATAAACCTGATCACTATTTCTATAAAAATTATTTTTAAATCGTTTGTAAACTGAAAAAAAAAAATTATTGTATTTTATTTTCAGAAAACATTGGAGACTCTCTGCCCAACCACCATAGATATCCCGGCTGCTTGTGACGAAGATAAGGTTTGTATACTCACTATTATCAGAGCAGTAGAGACACTCCCTTCGCTGTCAACGTGTAATGGGCCCCATGCTTAGACATGTTTTCTCTTGAAATAAGGTGCATACACGCCATGTTGTTGCATTTTGAAAGTGTTCCAAAATCCATAATGATTCGTTTATTAGTTTAGGAGTTAATCTTGTACATACAAATATATAAACATACCTAACTTATATATATATTTAATATGCGTGTATATATATATATAAAATGAAAAAGGAAAGCCAAAACCTATATTATTTATGTGTTCATCAACGTTTCGTCTTTATTGTAGACTTCCTCAGGATGAAGAAAAATGCAGAAAAATAAGACAGTTATTTTTTTTGATTTGCCTGAAATTGCCCAAGTTTCGACACGGCTGTGGATTGGAAAAGCAAAAAATTAAAACCGCGATTTAGGCTAGTCCGTTATCAGCAGCAGTCTGTTCAGTTCAAGGGAAGCGAGAGTGAATGGGGTGACAGCTTGGATTTATTAGTTCCCATATCTATCTATCTATATATATATATATATATATATATATATATTCTAGAGATGAAAGATGAGAATAAAAAATTGTAAAGATACAATATTTATTAGAACATCAAAAGTTCAGAGCAAGGAACTTTGTATCCTTAATCCATGGATTTTCAAAGATAAACTCTTTTCATCAGAGGATAAGGAAAAAACCGACAATGTAATTGAAAATATTATCGGCAACATTTAACTTTGAAAATTTTACATAAAATAAAACAAAATAAAGACCAAAAGGTAAAGAGTCTTATGTTGAGATGAGAGCGTAAAGTCAGGGTGGACGATGTCCAAAAAGCTCTATTCAATATATTGAGCTTTATGTTATCACGATAGATTATTATTAAACGATAATTCAATTATCTTTAATTTAATTCAACATTCAAATATTATATATATATATCCTGTGTTTCATGATATATATATATATATATATATATATCATTAAAAATAACCGACAATTTTTGTCTGGTTATTTTAGTGTTGATCCCTTCAATTTTCCGGATTAAAATCTTAATCTTGGAAGGAAATTGGCTGATGAAACTGCCATAGTGTACATGTTGGTCCAGAGTACTTTCTGACCCGTCTGGGTCCATCGTCAGTGGAATAATGACAAACAGGTAAAGATCTGGAGTGAGATTTATAATTAATTATGGCGGGAAAATTTAACTATGTTTATTAGGTATTATAAGCATTTAAGTATATTAGTACTAGTGTTAAAATTAATCTTGTTAATAGCAGGTTTTTTAGTTTTAATGAGTAAAGCTTCTAGTATGTGGAGTTTTTGTGTATTAGTATTATGTTCTAGGATTTTAGTATTGTCTACGAGAAGTTTTCGGATTTGCGAGCGGGGACAGGAATGTTCATTAGTAAGGTGTCTAGCTATAGCACTATTATCGGATAGATGCATGGTCAACCTCCTGGACAGAGTCGTGGTGGTCGAGCCAATATATACGTGTTTTTGTTCCGGAAAATTGAAGGGATCAACACTAAAATAACCAGACAAAAATTAATAATACGTGTCTTAAAGAAAAAATGCTGCCTCGATACACATATATATATATATATATATATATATATATATATAGCATGTGTTTCTTGGTTAAAGATATGAATTTCTTCAAATTTGACAAAAAACAAATAACCAAATGGAAAACATAAAGACATGTAAAATTATAGGTGTTATTATGATTTTAATGTAAATTTTAATATTTCGACCAGTCCTCTGCTCTTTATCAAAAAATATATTCTTTGATGATAAAGTAATGAATGAAAATGAAACTATTGTGAAAATGTCAACATTTTCAACTTTGTGCAGCGTTCGTTCTTTGTTTCAACGTGAAAATCAGTCCATGCAAAGTCTCTCTACTGAACGGGAAAGAAAACGGCTGTCCTTTTTGAAGAAATGAACGTATGTTGTCAATTACTGCGAAGAGCAAATGATTCCTTCCGCCAACAAAGTTTCTTTCCAAAACTAAAGTTCTTCCTGAGTCTGTTAAATAGTTATACATATTCAAGACTTCCACATTGGACTGGTGATACCAGATCAGGCTGCCCTGTGGCTCCCTGAGACGAAATTCACCTACATTGACGTTTTTTTTTTTTTTTTTAATTTTTTTTTTTTTGTAAAACTTAATTATGTTCTACAAAACCAAAAACAAAAACAACAGCCCCTCTCCCTTTCTCCCTCCCCTTTTTTATTTTATTTTTAGAACTTGAAGCATAAATCTTTTACTATAATGACCAGATTCGGCATTAAATAACCCAAAAAGGGTTGATATGCCGTAAAACAAAACTACCAAACCAAAAACGATGATTAAACATTTGAAGATATGAAGAACTTGAAGCATAAAAACTTTTACTATAATGACCAGATTCGGCATTAAATAACCCAAAAAGGGTTGATATGCCGTAAAACAAAACTACCAAACCAAAAACGATGATTAAACATTTGAAGATATAAAGAACTTGAAGCATAAAAACTTTTACTATAATGACCAGATTCGGCATTAAATAACCCAAAAAGGGTTGATATGCCGTAAAACAAAACTACCATACCAAACCACATTGGAGTTCGGGCATGTTTTGTGCGTTTAGTTTTAAGATTCATTTAATTTCTTTTTGTTTGCGCACATATGTGGATGGAAATTTGGCATCTATTGAAATGTTTTGCTATTTGGGAGTAGGGTGTATTTTGGTCATCTGATGATTTGCATACCCTATGTAAATTTTATTTATTTTACTCCCAAGAAAGTTTAGTAGGCTTGCTACTATTTTTATTTCTTTAATTGATTTTTATGCTTTGTTTGTTTTTCAGAATTCAACCGTCCTTGTAACTTTGCTTCCAGCTGGCCATTGTCTTGGCTCAGTCATGTGAGTAAACTTGAATTCATTGGTACCCCGATTTATAAAATCGGGAAACTTATGTTTTGAGGCATGTCCGTCCGTCCGTCCGTCTGTCCGTCCTGATTTTTCTCCGCAACCATCCATTGAATTTCTCTGAAATTTTGCATCAAGTTGTAACTTTGGTCAGGTTAGAAAGTGACATTCTCCGATTTTAAAAAAAAAAATCTGGTTAGCCCCCCCCCAGGTGGTCAAAAGGCCCTGAAATGGCAAAAAATGACATTTTTTGCACCATAACTTTTCATCCATCAATTCAATTTCTCTGAAACTTGGCCAAAATGTGGAGGCAATTGTTCCTAATAGAAAATAAGTATTGCTGACCTTGGAAAAAATCTGATTCGCGCCCCCAGGGGGTCAAAAGCCCCCAAAATGGCAAAAAATGAACCTTTTCTCCCATAACGTTTGATCCATCCATTCAATTTTTCTGAAACTTGGCCAAAATGTAGAGGCAATTGCTCTGGATATAAAATGAGCATCCTTGACCTCAGAAAAATTTTGGTTAGGGGTCAAAGGGGGGTCAAAAATGCCCGAAATTGCCAAATTTATTGCATTTTACACTCGCCACATCGAGTCACATACAGAGGGGGACCACGCACGCGCGGCTTGTTTTTTTTAGATTGGCAAGAAAATAATGTTGGTTTTTTTACCTCTCTCTCCAAATGCTTAGATTCAAATCAGCTTAGATTCAACTTTATTTGTATTATTCAGACCTCTTGGCATTGAAGAAAATGATTCAATGCAACACGCCAAGATTAGAGAAAAGAATTGGCAGAGAATATGTACGTATTAAGTTCATTGAGTATGTTTTACCGCTTTCAAATCCTTTCATACATTTTATTACTCTACTCGCAAGCATCTTCTACGTCGCCTAAATATAATCATATGCGTGCGTGCACCTGTAACTATAATCATATGCGTGCGGACACCTGTAAATATAATCATATGCGTGCGTGCACCTATAATCATATACGTGCGGACACCTGTAAATATAATCATATGCGTGCGGACACCTGTAACTATAATCATATACGTGCGGACACCTGTAAATATAATCATATGCGTGCGGACACCTGTAAATATAATCATATGCGTGCGTGCACCTATAATCATATACGTGCGGACACCTGTAAATATAATCATATGCGTGCGGACACCTGTAACTATAATCATATACGTGCGGACACCTGTAAATATAATCATATGCGTGCGGACACCTGTAAATATAATCATATGCGTGCGTGCACCTATAATCATATACGTGCGGACACCTGTAAATATAATCATATGCGTGCGGACACCTGTAACTATAATCATATACGTGCGGACACCTGTAAATATAATCATATGCGTGCGTGCACCTATAATCATATACGTGCGGACACCTGTAAATATAATCATATGCGTGCGGACACCTGTAACTATAATCATATACGTGCGGACACCTGTAAATATAATCATATACGTGCGGACACCTGTAAATATAATCATATACGTGCGCCTGTAACTATAATCATATGCGTGCGCCTGTAAAAGTACCAATTTACCCCTTAACAAGGCCAAATATTTTATATATAGGTCAGCTTGGAAAGAACTTATCCACTGACTGTTACAATAATTGGCCTTGTTAAGGGGTAAATTGGTATATTTACGAGTGCACGCACGCATATGATTATATTTAGACAACGTGGAAGATGCTCACGAGTAGGTAATAAAATGTATAAAAGTGTTTGAAAGCGGTCAAACATACTCAATAAGCTTAAATGATTAAAAGTAAAAGAAAAGGTGTGGCGCAAATGTGTAATTGGATATGAATCTTGCCTGTTTAATTATACACCCATCCTTTCCCAACTGGTATAATACACATGATAAAAAATTTGTTATTGCTTATTTCATTTTTTTCCAAAGGTCTGAAGAAGCTGGTTCTCGAAAGAGGGTGCAGCTGAAACATGTATGCACATATGTAACCAATAATGTTTGTATAAATAAAAATTGATACTAAAAACAGCTCTACTTGTTATTGAACACTTTTTATAAACGCTGGAGTTTCATTGGATTAAAATCTAGATAATAACAATAGTACATGTACTGTATATATAAATATATATATATTTTTTTGTTTGCTTTTTGTAGAAAGAAAACTTTATAAATATTTTAAGTTAATTTTTCCCTTGCATCACTACATGTCCCTGCTGGAATATATATATAAAGTTTACATAATTTTATTGGATGTTTCATTAGAAAAGCTCAAGAAAGAACAAACGCAACAAAATAAAAATGTCCGTGAAAAATGTATCGATAATTTTTGTTGCTTTCTTTTTTTGTGTGTTTTTAGGTTTCTTTTTGAAGGAGACGAAGGCAACGTTTTGTACACTGGTGATTTCCGCTGGGGAATGAGCGAAGCGACGCGGATGCCGTACTTAGATCCAAGGTAGGTTGATGCTGATATCCTTCAGGAAGTAAGGGAGATAAATAGGATAGGTGGACGGAATAGATATAAAAACCTATGGTGGAAACCAGCGCTCTGGAGGCCTTCTTAGTTTTATTTTTTCTTCCCTTGATTAAAATTTTTGTCTGAAAAAATATGTAGAGTTGCTTTTTAATAGTAACGACCAATAAAAAACCCAAAACGTTACTTTGTCTGTACAGGGACGCAGGATGTACACCTGACCCTGACCCTTATGCGCCAGGGACGCAGGATGTACACCTAACCCTAACGTGCCAAGGATGCAGGACACCTAACCCTAACCCTTATGCGCCAGGGACGCAGGATGTACACCTAACCCTAACCCTTATGCGCCAGGGACACAGTATGTACACCTAACCCTAACGTACCAGGGATGCAGGACACCTAACCCTAACCCTTATGCGCCAGGGACGCAGGATGTACACCTAACGCTAATGTGCCAGGGATGCACGACACCTAACCCTAATGCGCCATGGATGCAGGATGTACACCTAACCGTAACCCTTATGCACCAGGAATGCAAGTTGCACACCTAACCCTAACGCGCCAGGGATGCAGGATGTACACCTAACCCTAATGCGCCAGGGATGCAGGATGTACACCTAACCCTAATGCGCCAGGGATGCAGGATGTACACCTAACCCTAATGCGCCAGGGACGCAGGATGTACACCTAACCCTAATGCGCCAGGGATGCAGGATGTACACCTAACCCTAACCCTAATGCGCCAGGGACGCAGGATGTACACCTAACCCTAATGCGCCAGGGACGCAGGATGTACACCTAACCCTAACGCGCCAGGGACGCAGGATGTACACCTAACCCTAATGCGCCAGGGATTCAGGATGTACCCCTAACACTATCATATTCTTTGTTAAGCTGTAATTATGATATCTTTTTTTTCTCCCCACTGTTTTTTTTTCAGATCAAAACCGCTGAGAAGCATTTATGTGGATACTACATTTTGTTGTCCGAAAGCCTTCCACATCCCAAGCCGTGAGCAGTGTGAATCTGGAGTGATCTCCCTTGTAGACTCTTATTTACAAGAACATGGCGCAAACGGTCACATATGGATGGAATCGAGGACCAGTTTTGGGCACGAGATGCTCCTCAAAGAGATTTCTTTGCACACAAAAATGAAGGTGAGGTTGAATTTAACTTTGAAATATCAATTTAAAAAGTGAAGAAGGCACGTCATTGGCTTAATGGATAACGTCTTTGGCAAGTTTCCCTGTGCTGTCTGTCATCATCATCATCATCAGGACCGGCGGGACAGTTATAAAAGTGGGGGCTCTCCTAAAAAGTGAGGGGGACGGTTGATGACCGTAAAGTGGGGGGTGGGGGCAAGTTAAAAAGTGTGTGTGTGTGTGTGTGGGGTTCAGCCCCCCCCCCCCCCCCCGGTGCCGCCGTCCATGATGATCATCATCATCCTCATCATCATTATCAGCATCATCATCATATTCGGTTTAATATCCATTTAACATGCTGGCATGCATTGGACGGCTGTAAGAAATTGACTTTAAAACTAATCTATCTCCGCCCAGGTTTTTATTTATCCCTCTTCCTCTCAAATCCTTGCCCTTCTCCTGTGATTGGACCTGCTACCTTAACTGTTCTATATCTACTAACCCAAGAACTCTCATCCATTCTTTCAACGTGGCCATAGAATCAAAGTCTACTCTTCTGCACACGTCTCCTTATATTGTCCAAATTTAATCTTCCACTGAAGTCATCAGAACTAAGGCTGTCTTTAATACTCACATTGCACATCAATCATATCATTTCGCTCCATACAACGCATGCCCTCAACCCTCACTGGCTATATTTCACTTCCATACATCATCACACTGCATACACGTGCTTCATAGACTCTTTCCTTGGTCGACAGTGGTAATGCTCTGCTGGTTAGTAATGAAAAAAGTTCACTGAACCTACTCCATCTACTCCTCACGTACTTGGCCTTTTGGCTAAGATCAAAGTGTAGTATCTGTTCCGATGGATACTACACCCCATAGACTAGTATTGTCTTGGCATTCAGGGTTTGATTTACGCCGGTCAATGGGTCTGTCCTGTGCAGTTCTAGTTGGTCCACCCTCCCAGGCTTCGCCTCCCCTCTTTGGGGAGGAGTAAGTTTATTGCATACTGTCTGAGGCGCCCCTACCGGGGAATGCCGACAGGACTGCCCAGGCAATTTTTAAATCCCACTTTCTCGACCCGATCTTGGGTCACATCTTACTTGTGGGAGTAAGATAAAAACTGGCCTTGTGCCTAACTCCTGGAGAGGAGTAAAGCAATACTCCATCTACTCCTAACTCTTGCAATCACACTAGCACTGTCTGTTTTTGTGTAAACCTCATTGAGTGCTTCCAATGCAAACTATGGGTCCACAAGAAGAGTAGTAGTCTTATTGGGAAGCTGGTAGTTCACTCGAATTATGTCTTTCATAGATGTCGGGGTGTTTCCCGCCAAGCGATAGTCGAGCTCAGGGTTACATGGATGCAGATGTTGCACTACTTGATATCGAAGCTATCACCTTGTAAAAATTTTCTTGCTGTGAAATTTTTACAAAAAAGAACTAGAAGTCGAAGCTCAGTTGAGCAACTTCCATGGAAATAACGATAGAGTAGAGAAAGACTAGCATCTCTTCTGTGTGAGGGAGAGATCACCCCCCACTAGATTGCAAATCGATTCTGAATTCTGTAAATGCAAGAAAGAGTCCTCTGAGCGGCGACACCTCCCCAGATGTGGCAGCAGTACCTCCCCATTTTAGGACGTATTTGGTTCTTATATAGTTAGATGATCGCATCAAATAAAATCTAATCTGATTTTTTTTTTTTTTCAGATTCATGTTGTTCATTGGAAAAAAATTTTGTATGACCAAATTCCTGGCCTCAAGGACATTTTCACAGAGGATCCGGAAGAAACGAGAATCCATGCTCACCCAAGGAATATATATCAAGTAACATAAAAATGATTGTTTATTTCTTTATTAAAAGCTGAAACAAAAAAATCTAGTAGAACTTTTTCTAAAAACTTATTTCTAAAAATATATATTCTGGCTCAGAATACTGTCAAAGTAGAACACATTTCCTTTACTCACCAAAATAAATTAAAGGAAAGTTATCATGTGCAATTATAATGAGTTCTCTCCCTTGAGTTCTTCAAAAATAAAAATATATATTAACTAGAAAAATAATCGGTCTTTGGAGCATTTTAAGGGGTTTTAGGGAGGCATGTTATGGACGCAAGCTCCCGTTTTAAAATTAAAATATATCAGACTTGCGTTAAATTTGGTCCATAGTCATTCGATACGAGTTAAGCAAGATTCCCTTAATTTCAATTTCTTCTTAAGACATCTTAAGTTTAAGCCTTAAATTTTAGACATTTTTTTAGTATCACAATCATGTAATAGATTTTGATCAACATTTGAATAAGGATTCTAGACATAAGGTTTAGTATCATTATATCTTGATTATAATCTTTGTAAGGGGACATAAAAGTGGTGCAGAACTGTTCTGTTCGGGGAATTAATTTTATCCATCCTATTAGTCTCACGTAAGGAACGAACGCAACCGGGACACAGAAAGCACGACCTCAAAAACCGCTGCTTTACACGAAGTTGCTGTAATGCCAAATGCGGAAGAACAAAATACACGATGTTGCTGAAAAAAAGCGAAGCATTCTTTTATAACAACAATTATCTTGGTTTTATACCAAGGGAAGCAACTCTTATTTCAACAGAAAATCAAAAGTTGTGTTGTCTTCCTTTCACACTGTAAGAAGATTACTCCGGTGTGATCGGAAAGGCAGGATAGTAAATATGTAGGGTAATGAAGTGTTGGTATACGTCAGGTTTGGAATGCGACTGTGATCGTTTTGATAATTTCAAGTTTGAGACTAAAATTGAAATTGTCAACATTTGTTTTTATTTTCAGATCGAAGTGAGCAGATGTTCCGCCTTATGAATGTAGGTCAAATATATGTGTAGATATTCCAAACATATTTATTTTCATCCAATATATAATATATATATATATATATATATATATATAAAATAAAGAGGTGTACTAAAAGCGAACTTTTAGGAGAGGTAAAACCTATTGTGAAGTGTATACAGCCCAATATTATATCAAAATTTAACTTGAATAAATTGCCTTTTTGCGGAATATACCTTGCTCTGAGCATTTGAATTGAATTTTGATTTGGCTTTTGCTTCTCTAATTCCTTTCCTTTCTTCTTCATATATATATATATATATATATATATATATTAGTAGTATGTTTTTAAAAGGCTGTGGGCAATGCAAATTCCGGGTAAGATGTAAGCTGGAAGGAACAAAAACAATAAATCGAAATGTGACTTACTATTTATTTTTTCTTAAAATCTTACATAACAGCAAGTGTGGTGTTAGCTGTTTGTGTGTTGTCCGGATGATTATTAAAAATCATTTATTTAATATTTCGGGAAAAGAAAACTTTCCTTTGTCAAAAATAGTAAACACCAGAGAAAAACTCCGTCTGTGCAGAGAATCTGCTTTTTGCACAAACAGAGTTTTCCTCTGGTGTTTATTATTTTTGACAAAGGGAAGTTTCTTTTTACCCGAAATATTAAATAAATGATTTTTAATAATCATCCGGACAACACACAAACAGCTAACACCACGCTTGCTGTTATGTTAGATTTTAAGAAAAAATAAATAGTAAGTCACATTTCGTATTCGATTTATTGTTTTTGTTCCTTCCAGCTTACATCTTACCCGGAATTTGCATTGCCCACAGCCTTTTAAAAACATACTACTACTATTCCAGCAATGCTTCAAGCAAACTACCATTCTCTCTCTCTCTCTCTCTATATATATATATATATATCCTGTTTTTGCTACTTTTGTAACAAAGCAGATTTGACGAGAAAGTAAAATCGATTATACTTACACTGAGTTTTTTTCACTCGAAGATTACTTGTTTTTTTATCCCAACACAAAACTGATGCCATCCATCAAATTTGATTTTTCTTAAAGTTAAAAAGAAAGAGGAAAACAAAAAGCTATAATAATAATAACAATGCCAGCGTTCACTCGGGTAGTAGAGTCGGTTACGCAAAAGCTTGAAATTCTTGAGGTCGGAGAGATGTACATGAAGAAGGTTGTAGGATACATTGGCCGAAACAGTTGTGAAAATAACAAGCAAAAAGAGAATATGTAGTACAAATAATCCGAAATACTAGTTTTGTTTCACAATATTCTTAGATTATCTCCCTTTAGCCGCCATCTTGAATCCTCATATGACGAAGCCTTTTCTTCTATATTTGTTGTATTTTCAGCGTTTGGAAAAGAATGCTTTACCGTGTGGTTATGTGCCGACAGATAAAAAGATGCATTTGATTCAAATCAAACCGTCCACAATGTGGTTCACTACGCTTCCAGAAATTGTCAACATCGTCCAACAGCAAGGAGCACAAATGTATCGAGCGTGTTATTCTTTCCACTCCTCCTATGCAGAGATACGAGATTTGATTCAATACCTGAAACCGGCACGAGTTTTTCCAAGTGTGATTCCAACCTCAAAAACATTTGATCAGGTAAGATTTTTTTTTTTTTAACATAGTTCACCCCAAACAAGGCAGGCCGCCACTGTAGACGTAAGGGGCTACTGAGAAAGAGGGTATAGGTTTTGGGGGTCATCCTAAGTTAGGAACTGTGCAGTGAGATGTCTGTTTACATTAGTTTTAAAATTTTTGCATGTCAGTACAGTCGGTGAAACAGGGAGCAGGGAGGGAGTTCCAGAGGCTGGCAGCATGAGGAAAAAAGCTATTGGAGTAGAAAGCTCTTCGGCATCTGGGGACTTCCACAGTGAATTGATGGGATTTAGCTGATTGTCGGTTTGGTCGAGTGTATTTACGTCGAAGGGGCACTAGAGCAGCAAGTTCGTCGAAGCACAATCTATTGAAGTACTTGTAAAACAGGCACAAGGATGCAACATTGCGGCGATGGGACAGGGGCTAGAGTTTGGAGGATAGTGAGGGACCTATTAAGTTGGTGACTCTTTATTGGACCTTGTCAAGGAGGGAGAGACTAGTGGGTATGTATCATCTTAGTAGTTGTGTAGTTGGAGTAAGTTTTTGTGTGAAAACATTGCGACAATTTCAGTTTGTCATCATATTGGTTCTTTTACAGTTGGTCTCTGCGTTGTGTGCTGGCAACCTTGAAACTGAACTGCGGTCAATGAGTTTGTTGCTTTTATATAAACCGATTGGCTCCAGTCACGCAGGAAGCAATATTGATCATAATCTGCTCATGTGACTTTCTGGTGCGAAAGACGACACGAAACACCAGAATAAAAATTGTACATCTTTTTATTTTATTAAATTGTCAGAGATTCATAGCATTTTGTGTGTTAGGGTTCATTGATGAACACTTAAACAGTAATGAACACTTTAAGTGTTCATTATTGTTTAAGTGTTCATTGATGTTTATGGGTTCATTACTGTTTAAATGCTCATTACTGTTTACGTGTTCATTACTGTTTAAGTGTTCATTACTGTTTAAGTGTTCATTGATGTTTATGGGTTCATTACTGTTTAAATGCTCATTACTGTTTAAGTGTTCATTACTGTTTAAGTGTTCATTACTGTTTAAGTGTTCATTGATGTTTATGGGTTCATTACTGTTTAAGTGTTCATTACTGTTTAAGTGTTCATTACTGTTTACGTGTTCATTACTGTTTAAATGCTCATTACTGTTTAAGTGTTCATTACTGTTTAAGTGTTCATCACTGTTTAAGTGTTCATTGCTGTTTATGGGTTCATTACTGTTTAAGTGTTCATTACTGTTTAAGTGTTCATTACTGTTTAAATGCTCATTACTGTTTATGTGTTCATTACTGTTTAAGTGTTCATTGATGTTTAAGTGTTCATCACTGTTTAAGTGTTCATTACTGTTTAAGTGTTCATTACTGTTTAAATGCTCATTACTGTTTATGGGTTCATTACTGTTTAAGTGTTCATTGATGTTTAAGTGTTCATTACTGTTTAAGTGTTCATTACTGTTTAAGTGTTCATTACTGTTTACGTGTTCATTACTGTTTACGTGTTCATTACTGTTTAAGTGTTCATTACTGTTTAAGTGTTCATTACTGTTTACGTGTTCATTACTGTTTAAGTGTTCATTACTGTTTAAGTGTTCATTACTGTTTAAGTGTTCATTACTGTTTAAGTGTTCATTACTGTTTAAGTGTTCATTACTGTTTAAGTGTTCATTACTGTTTACGTGTTCATTACTGTTTAAGTGTTCATTACTGTTTAAGTGTTCATTACTGTTTACGTGTTCATTACTGTTTAAGTGTTCATTACTGTTTAAGTGTTCATTGATGTTTACGTGTTCATTACTGTTTAAGTGTTCATTACTGTTTAAGTGTTCATTACTGTTTACGTGTTCATTACTGTTTAAGTGTTCATTACTGTTTAAGTGTTCATTACTGTTTACGTGTTCATTACTGTTTAAGTGTTCATTACTGTTTAAGTGTTCATTACTGTTTAAGTGTTCATTACTGTTTAAGTGTTCATCACTGTTTAAGTGTTCATTGCTGTTTACGTGTTCATTACTGTTTAAGTGTTCATTACTGTTTAAGTGTTCATTACTGTTTAAGTGTTCATTACTGTTTAAGTGTTCATCACTGTTTAAGTGTTCATTACTGTTTACGTGTTCATTACTGTTTAAGTGTTCATTACTGTTTAAGTGTTCATTGATGTTTACGTGTTCATTACTGTTTAAGTGTTCATTACTGTTTAAGTGTTCATTACTGTTTACGTGTTCATTACTGTTTAAGTGTTCATTACTGTTTAAGTGTTCATTACTGTTTACGTGTTCATTACTGTTTAAGTGTTCATTACTGTTTAAGTGTTCATTACTGTTTAAGTGTTCATTACTGTTTAAGTGTTCATCACTGTTTAAGTGTTCATTGCTGTTTACGTGTTCATTACTGTTTAAGTGTTCATTACTGTTTAAGTGTTCATTACTGTTTAAGTGTTCATTACTGTTTAAGTGTTCATCACTGTTTAAGTGTTCATTACTGTTTAAGTGTTCATTACTGTTTAAGTGTTCATCACTGTTTAAGTGTTCATTACTGTTTACGTGTTCATTACTGTTTAAGTGTTCATTACTGTTTAAGTGTTCATTGATGTTTACGTGTTCATTACTGTTTAAGTGTTCATTACTGTTTAAGTGTTCATTACTGTTTAAGTGTTCATCACTGTTTAAGTGTTCATTACTGTTTAAATGCTCATTACTGTTTATGTGTTCATTACTGTTTATGGGTTCATTACTGTTTAAGTGTTCATTGATGTTTAAGTGTTCATTACTGTTTAAGTGTTCATTACTGTTTAAGTGTTCATTACTGTTTAAGTGTTCATTACTGTTTACGTGTTCATTACTGTTTAAATGCTCATTACTGTTTACGTGTTCATTACTGTTTAAGTGTTCATTACTGTTTAAGTGTTCATTACTGTTTAAGTGTTCATTACTGTTTAAGTGTTCATTACTGTTTAAGTGTTCATTACTGTTTAAGTGTTCATTGATGTTTATGGGTTCATTGCTGTTTAAGTGTTCATTACTGTTTAAGTGTTCATTACTGTTTAAGTGTTCATTGATGTTTATGGGTTCATTGCTGTTTAAGTGTTCATTTACGTTTGAGTCTTCATGGTGACGTAACCCTAACCCTTTCTCTCTGTCTGGGTGCTGCAAAAATATCGGTGAGAAACCGAGGATGTAGACGACAACTATCAGCGATGACTTTGAGTCGTTCTCTGATCCACGAGTGGTTGATCTTCAACAGTGGAATCATTATTGGTTAATAACCATCTTTTATGACCTCGCTTAGGATCACCATAGTTCAAGACGTGGTGCAGGCCAGGAAAGAGGCTGGCTCAACCTGATCGGGTTAGCATCATTACAAATACAGATTAAAGAATGGGTTCTTTCAAGCTCCGTTTTGAACGAAAATATATTGGAGTCATTTTTGACTTTTATTCACTCCAAACAAAGCATATTGTCAGTGAAACGTAAGGGGGTACTGTGATTAAAGGCCAGATCTAAAAGGGAAATCCCAGTGGGGGAGTTGTGCAGCAAGATCTTTGTTCAGATTACATTTAACTTTCTGCATGTTGGTACAGTCGGGGAAACAGGGAGCAGGGAGGGAATTCCAGAAGCAATCTTTATTCCAATTTTGATCACAATCCATGACATGATTTTGATCACAATCTATGACATGATTTTGATCACAATCCATTGCATGATTTTGATCACAATCCATTGCATGATTTTGATTGTAGAAAATATCTAACATTTAAAGCTTAAGTTTTCTCTACACTTTTTTGTATTTTATCTCGTTTTTTTTATAAGAATTTCTGCCTCATAAATGAAACTATTTTTTATGTACTAACGAGTCACTGCTTATCAAGGCCCGAAGGCCACTCGAGGATAAGCGTTAATGAGTTTGTCAGGTGGACAGCGAAGCAACACCCTGAAGATTGGTAATGATGGTTTAAACTGGTCAGAATTTGATTATTTACGAGGACGGCTCAGCAAGAATTTGTTTACATTGGACATAAAAATGACCATGTTGTAGTCAGCTGGAAAACAGCCCTGTAGTATTATGTTCCACAGACGGGTTGTTCTTGGAAAGAAACTTTGCTCATGGAAGTTCCGTTTAGTTTTAGGTTTAGAGAGGAAGAAAGGAAAATTATTTACAGTGGTTGTAGCTAGACGAGTTTTTGTTGTGAATGATTTACATTTCGCTTTCCTTGTGTTACAGGTCCAAAATATTCTAAATTCCTTCCTTAAAACTAAACACTATAAGCATTTTAGTTCCGAGGAATCCGAAGAACCGACACTTGGAATCATGAAAATCTCCAAGAAATCTTCTACAGGTAAGTTTCTATTTTGTTTTTACCTGTGAATTATTGATCACTTTTGACAAATCAGTGAGATTTCTGTTTCAGAATTTTTGAGATGAGAATTCATAGTATAGATTATTCAGACTACTGTTTTCATCTTGGGCGTTATTTTCACAACATTTCGGCCGATGTAACCTCGACCGGAAATTTGAACAGGACCCTGGTGATACCAGATCAGGCTGCCCTGTGGCTCCCTGAGACGAAATTCACCTACATTAACGTTTTTTTTTTTTTTTTTTTTTTTTTTTTTGTAAAACTTAATTATGTTCTACAAAACCAAAAACAAAAACAACAGCCCCTCTCCCTTTCTCCCTCCCCTTTTTTATTTTATTTTTAGAACTTGAAGCATAAATCTTTTACTATAATGACCAGATTCGGCATTAAATAACCCAAAAAGGGTTGATATGCCGTAAAACAAAACTACCAAACCAAAAACGATGATTAAACATTTGAAGATATAAAGAACTTGAAGCATAAAAACTTTTACTATAATGACCAGATTCGGCATTAAATAACCCAAAAAGGGTTGATATGCCGTAAAACAAAACTACCAAACCAAAAACGATGATTAAACATTTGAAGATATAAAGAACTTGAAGCATAAAAACTTTTACTATAATGACCAGATTCGGCATTAAATAACCCAAAAAGGGTTGATATGCCGTAAAACAAAACTACCAAACCAAAAACGATGATTAAACATTTGAAGATATAAAGAACTTGAAGCATAAAAAACTTTTACTATAATGACCAGATTCGGCATTAAATAACCCAAAAAGGGTTGATATGCCGTAAAACAAAACTACCAAACTACCTTGAACAGGACCCTTTATTTAATCCATGGGGGTAGCTTGTCCTCATTCTGTCAGCCATGCCCGCGTAAAAGTCTTTAGTAATTCGTAATTGTGTTTTTAGTATTGCCCGTTATAAGGATTGAAATTTCAACCTCTCGAAGACTGTCGCTTGGAACGGATTATTACTTAACATTTTTATCCGTGGATCCATGGTGCAACGGATAAAAGTGCTAAGTGACAGTTTTCTGGAGGTGGAAAGTTCAACGGGCAATAGTACGAATACAATTAAGAACTACTTAAGACTTCTACCTGATCATGTCTGATAGAACGAGAACAAACTGCAACGGAGTTTACTTGCATAAAGGGTTCCGTTCAAAATTCCATGCAGATTCCCGAGTTCGACATAACGATTCCCGAGTTTGACAAGATGCATATGAAAAAGGTTTGAGGTGTCATCTGTCAAAACGTTGTTATGTTGCATACCTTAGATTTCTCCCTCGCTTGTAGAAGGTGGTCGTGTCGTCTAGTGGATGAATTCTTTCTTCTTTCTTTCCTGCCGCGAACCACACCGTCCGTTGTCTGCAACAAAAGCCTCATGACGTACTCCGAAGACAAATTCATTTTATTACAAGCGTTGTTATTTCAATTGGGAGTCATTCACTACGTTGAGAGAGAGGGAGAGAGCAAATCACTACTTTATTGTAGTTAGTTAACAATTATTTTGTTAACCATTCATAGAGAGGGAGAGAAAGGATTTCTCTCGCTTGTATTCCCTTAAGGGAAATAGTTCCCTTATCTGTTGTAAATTACATTTTAACACTCACGTCTCATCGGTTTGCTTCCAAAGACCTAGACTGATGAAAACTCGCTTTTCACGAGAACGAGTGACGTCACAGAGCCTCTCGCAGGTGCAGACTGACCCTTGATCTGGGGTCTCGTCACACGGTAACCGTGTCACGTCTGTTAGCTCTGACTGTGAGAACAAGCCCTATTCTGCACTCGACTGCATACGCGTTAATTTGCGCAAGTCAAACCAACGATTTCCAACAGATACGTCCATTCCCATAGGGCCATTATTCTCGACACGGATTGTTAGATAGAGTGTGGTGTCATCAGAAAATATACCCATCTCGGATACGATTGCATGAGGGATGTCGTTTATAAAAATCAGGAATAATAAAGGTCCTGGGACACACCCGCATTGACAAAACTTTCTTTTAGCTAAAAATAATCTGATTATATTAAGTATTCATCCAGTAATACCGTATGAATGAATTTTCCTAAAAGACTTTCATGCAAGACCTTGTAAAAGACTTTGGATATATCAAGCGCTACCGCCATAGCTTCACCTGCTTTATCCAGTGTATGAGACATGCGTTCAGAGATGATCATTTGCAGTAGTGGAATTGAATTTCCATTGTTGAGCCGTGGCCACCGAGAGTTACTACAGGCCGGTTGGCTAGAAAATGACGTCACTGCATCGCGTGTCAAAACAATGGCCGTCGTAATAACAATAAGAAGGCATTTCGACTTCTGCACTCGACTGCATCCGCGTTAATTTGCGCAAGTCAAACCAACGATTTCCAACAGATACGTCCATTCCCATAGGGCCATTATCCAACAGTTAGAATAACATCCAAATAATACTGTTAAGAGAATTAGCGAGTGAGCGTAGCATTAGACAGACAGGAGAAAGAGAGAGGGCGGAGGTAAAGCATTTACAAGATTTCACGATAAGAGTCTACTTTCTGCTTGGTATGTGGGGAGCAGACGATAACGTGAGATGAGGCGCAAAGTTTCAGGAGAGCGAATTGAACGAAAATAATGGAGAGTTGAACAATATATCCTGTCCTGCCAAAGATAAGGTTTTTACATGCCTGGAATATATATAAATGTTTTTTAATAAATTATTTATTTGAAGAAAATATAAAAATGCTGAATATTGAACGCATATAAAAACGAACGCATCTTTGCCGGGACATTTTTCTTCTATTTCAAGAATTATGATGAATGATCGAACTTATCGAAAAAGGAGGATTATGCGTCGGCAAACTGAAGTATATAAAGACAAAACACTCACTTGGGAAAAAGATGACCACGTATATATATATATATATATATATATATATATATATAAAATAAAATATGAAACTAAAAGTATACTTTTAGAGGATAGAACCTATAGTGAAATAGTTTAAGCTCAATATACGAGATAGAGCAATTGTAAAGATAAATGAAAGAAGAGGGATAAACATGTACGAATGACAAATCTATTTCAACTTCGATTGTTCAATGCAAGGCGTACTCGGTAAAAACATGTTTATTTTTCTTTCCTTAAGCCAAGGCTTTTCACAGATTAAAATCTTATCATCAGAGGAATTACATAGATGGATAAGTTGGCAGTGGAAAAGCCAAAAATCAAAATTTGAAAAAAATATAAAGTAATGGAGAGTAAGAGTGTGCGTGTAAAAATATGGAGTCTGTCCAGTTGGTGAATATCCGTGGATAAGGTGTCCGGTGAAAGGAGATTTAAAGATGGAAAAAAGGGTTTCATGAAGAATTAGAAGAAAGAATAGTATTTGGTTTAATCCACCCTATAACTGCAATGTGAAAACAAATATCGCTAAGGAATTCTTCAAGATTTTAGATAACTCATAACCCGCATAAATACAGCGCTATTTTAAATGAAAACTCTATTAAAATTTCCTACTCCACAATGGCCAATATAGCACAAACCGTCATCACATCTAATAACAAAAAAATTAAATCTGCCCAGCAACCAGCACCTACTATACATCCTACTAATAATTGTAACTGCCAGAAATCTAGAGAATGCCCGTTAAATGGCAATTGCATACAAAGTAACGTCATCTATGCTTGTACTGTTAAACAATTCCCCCAAAACACCATTATGCAAACAGACACCAACATACAAATTCTCAACTCAATCTATAACTCTCCACTTCTCCAACTCCCTGTACCAAACGACACTCTAAATAACACCTCTTACACTAACCAACAATAACCGTGATCTCACCCCTCAAATTCTCTCATCTTCTCCATCTATCAATAAATAAATGAATAAATAAAATTAAATAAATAAATAAATAAATAAATAAAAAAAAAAATTGTTGAGATAATAGCAAGTTTTATAGCTAATTAGATCATTTTAAATACATTTCTTTCAAACTTAACCCTATCCATAAACTAAGGATTTTTCTTACATGTATTTCATACCATCATTTACTTAAAAAAAAGCCAATGAGAAATATAGGCCGGCCTACCCAATTTTCTTATAATAAGATATCATTTATATTGGTTTGACTGTGAAGTAGATTTTTCTAGACTGTCAATTTAAGATTTTTATTGCTTTATAAACTTAAAATGAGACGAATGAGCAGACCTATCTTTGATATTTTCCGATTAATTTTTGAAGGGTTCTGTTCGGTGTATCAATTTCATGCCCACTTCTATGTTGTGATGGTTCAGTTTGTGTTTATTTATACTTGCATTATATATATTTACATACATAATTGTATGCATGCTTATATATATATCTTCCACTTTATGTGTGTTTATCCTGGTTAGTTTCTCTGTTTTCTTCCCTCTTATCGCCTTTACCCCCTCCACCTACCCCCCCCCCCATGCTTGCTCGGTGGGTGCGAAAATGGAAAAGAAAAGGAAAATGGATGAAGGTATAAAAAAAAGAATGAGAAATAAAGAGGAATATGTCACCTACTTGTCAAATCATATTTCAATGTAGCTAAGGGTCTTCTCATATGGTCCAATCGGATCATCTTTTCCTTCTTCCATTGTGTGCCTTCAAAATAAAATAAAATTGTTTCCAAATCTTCACTTTTTCTGAAGACGTTCGATAATACGAACGAAACCGGTCAAATCTCTTGTGTTTTCTTTTTCTCCTGCATTCTAACCTGTTTTCCGTTTGTCTTTTTTTCAAACATTTGGTCTACCACGGCATTTCATTTTCATGACTTATCGTGTACCTTACCCCATACCAGTAATCTATGCATATTTCTTTCTTTTTACCTTCTAAGAAATTTCTTTCTTGATATTTTTTTAGAGTCTGCTTCTATTGGTGATTGTGTCTTCGATGACAGCCAAAACCAGTCGGCAAATTCGCAAGAGGAAAATACCAACCCCAATTCCCAATCATCATACGCTGGAAGCCATAAGTCTGGCAGTGAACTGAATTTGTACAGCGACGAAGAATCGGTAAATCTCTCGCAGAAGTCTGTGTCAAAAGATGAACCGGCCGAAGATTCTGTACCGTCGAGCGGATCCTTGCAGACAGATGCTTCCCTACCTGCGCACATTGAAGATAATAGTGACGACAGCGAGTGCGAGGAGGATGAAAGTGCACATTTGAAGTTGCAGATTGATTTCGATTCGTCAAAACCCGAAGAGGAAAATGAAGAATCAGTTGAAAGATCGCAGGACGTTCTGGAAACGAGTTTGCTGGCAGAGAAGACGAATGGTCAAGAAATGAAGAAATCACCAAGTCCAGCTCATAAGTTAAAGCTGGGAGCTGGGGATTATTCTGATGACGAACGTAAGAGAGAGAAAAAATTGGTTGTGGCGTCCGATGTATCCGATGCCAATTCGAATATTCAAGGAGATAAAGTCAAAGAAATTTGTCCGGAAAAGGTTGACGATAAAGAGGCGGACATCTCCGGACAAAAAAGTGTAGATGACCCTGACATAAAGGTTGATGATAAAGAGGTGGACATCTCTGGACAAAAAAGTGTAGATGACCCTGACATAAAGGTTGATGATAAAGAGGTGGACATCTCTGGACAAAAAAGTGTAGATGACCCTGACATAAAGGTTGATGATAAAGAGGTGGACATCTCTGGACAAAAAAGTGTAGATGACCCTGACATAAAGGTTGATGATAAAGAGGTGGACATCTCTGGACAAAAAAGTGTAGATGACCCTGACATAAAGGTTGATGATAAAGAGGTGGACATCTCTGGACAAAAAAGTGTAGATGACCCTGACATAAAGGTTGATGATAAAGAGGTGGACATCTCTGGACAAAAAAGTGTAGATGACCCTGACATAAAGGTTGATGATAAAGAGGCGGACATCTCTGGACAAAAAAGTGTAGATGACCCTGGCATAAAGGTTGACGATAAAGAGGCGGACATCTCTGGACAAAAAAGTGTAGATGACCCTGGCATAAAGGTTGACGATAAAGAGGCGGACATCTCTGGACAAAAAAGTGTAGATGACCCTGACATAAAGGAACGAACAAGTGTGGCAGAAAAAAAAGAGGTTCAGCTGAACATATGTGAACAAGGAAGTGTGTGTGCATTAGACATACTGGCCCAGACATGTGTAGATGAACTGAATGTACGTGAACAAACAAGTCAGGGTATATCAGACGTACGGAGTCAAACGTGTGCAGGTGAGTCGGATAATGGTGAACATAGCGAAGATTCCATGGGCGACGATGTAAGCAGTAACTTGTCATTAAATGGAAATTCTATGGATTCATATCGCTCGGGAGAGGAAAAGTTCATAGACAATGATGAACCAAATGACAAAACAGATTTGGACGAATATAGATCAGCCGTGGTGAAAAAGGAAACCATGGAGCGCTTCGATTTCAAGCTTCCAGAGCTTGAAGAAAAGTTTTGCTCGCCAAAGCAAAATAAAAAACACAAGTTGAATAAATGTGAAGCGGATAAAAGTAGTCGAAGCAAATATTACAAAGTCGATTCAGAGAACGTTAATAGGAGTTTGCATGGAAGAATACCTTTGGAAGACAATGATGTCGCAGAAACATCCAATGATAAGGAAATGTCCGAAATAAAATTGCAGGTTGGTATAGCAAAAAAATATCAAAATAGTAATCTCACTTCCTCAAGTGGTTCTCAGATTTTAGATTCAAATTCATGCAGCCGTGTCGGCACCGATGAAACTCTTCAGGAAAATAACCGTTCGCTAAAATGTGGCAATGCCCGATCGTCTGCTGACGATGGAAATAAAAAGTATCACCAATCTCTAAAGTCTGATAAGATGACTCTTCATGAAAGGAAAGTCCCGTCGTCTTTTGATAACAGAGTTCCAACCATTGTTTCCAATTCGGAGAATTCTTCCATGACGGGCACACGCACCAGTTTGCAAAAGTCTAACAATGCCGAGGAGCTCAATTCTTCACAAGAAAGCGAAAGTTCTGTGAAAATTATTCAAGAATCTTCGAAAAATCAAAGAACATTGGTTGTTGAGATCAGTGACTCGGAAGATGAGTGTATAGCCATTGATTCTGATAGCGATATAACTGTTCCTCCAAGCCCTGGCTTCCTGGAGAGTTCCCAGGAACTCTTTAGCTCAACCGATGCAATTAAAGATCCGTCTAATGCTTCTGATACGACTGACAACGATGAAGTGATTTTTATAAAAACGAGTACGCCAATTCAAAATGTCGCCGGGAAAATAAAGAAAAGGGAATGCAGCATCATAAAGTTGGATTAAAATCGATATTATTTTATTTTCGTCCCCGTTGCTGTAATTTCTCAATGTTTCGGTCGTTGTACTCTCTGGTCTTCCTTAGATGACTTTTGTTGTTGTCGTTGTTATCGGTAACCTCGTAATTTTAAACTAAATCCATTATTCAATTCACTGGGATAGATTTAACTAATTTTTAATAATATGCTTTTTTTTAGATATTTAATATGAATTAATTTAATTTTAGATATCAATGCAGTCTAATTTTTTTAGATTAAACTAGATATCAATATTTTTTTTTTAGATTAAACGAGATATCAATATTTTTTTTTTAGATTAAACTAGATATCAATATTTTTTTTTTAGATTAAACTAGATATCAATATTTTTTTTTTAGATTAAACTAGATATCAATATTTTTTTTTTTAGATTATACTAGATATCAATATTCTTAGATTTCTAGTATAAATTACTATTTTTAGATTTCTAGTATAAATTACTATTTTTAGATTTCTAGTATAAATTACTATTTTTAGATTTCTAGTATAAATTACTATTTTTAGATTTCTAGTATAAATTAAATTTTTAGATTTCTAGTATAAATTAAATTTTTAGATTTCTTGTATAAATTACTATTTTTAGATTTCTAGTATAAATTACTATTTTTAGATTTCTAGTATAAATTACTATTTTAAGATTTCTTGTATAAATTACTATTTTAAGATTTCTAGTATAAATTACTATTTTTAGATTTCTAGTATAAATTACTATTTTAAGATTTCTTGTATAAATTACTATTTTTAGATTTCTTGTATGAATTAAATTTTAAGATTTCTAGTATAAATTAATATTTTTAGATTTCTAGTATGAATTAAATTTTTAGATTTCTTGTATTCATTACTATTTTTAGATTTCTAATATAAATTACTATTTGTAAATTTCTAGTATAAATTACTATTTTTAGATTTCTAGTATAAATTACTATTTTTAGATTTCTAGTATAAATTACTATTTTTAGATTTCTAGTATAAATTAATATTTTTAGATTTCTTATATAAATTACTATTTTTAGATTTCTAGTATAAATTAATATTTTTAGATTTCTTATATAAATTAATATTTTTAGATTTCTTGTATTAATTAATATTTTTAGATTTCTTGTATAAATTAATATTTTTAGATTTCTAGTATGAATTATTGTTTAAATATCAGTATAAATTATTTTTAGATATCTATATGAATGAGATATTGTTTATAGATATTTAATATGAACTAATTATTTAAGATATCTAGTGTATATACTATTAAGGCATCAAGTATAAATTCATATTTTAGATTTGTAGTACAAATAATTTTTTAAAATAAAAAGCCTGAATATATCTAGTATTATTTTTTCAGATATCTAGTTAAATTTTTTTAGATAAAAAGATATTTAGTATAAATTATTTTTTAGAAATCTCGTCTAAATTATTTTTTTAGATATCTAGTATGAATTATGTTTTTAGATATCGAATCTAAATTATGTTTTAGATATCTTGTCTAAATTATTTGTTTTAGATATCTAGTGTAAATTATTTTATTCAGATATATAGTATAAAGTTTTTTTAAAATATCTAGTCTAAATTATTTTTTTTAGATATCTAGTATGAATTATTTTTTTTAGATATCTAGTCTAAATTATTTGTTTTAGATATCTAGTCTAAATTATTTTTTTTAGATATCTAGTCTAAATTATTCTTTTTTAGATATCTAGTGTAAATTATTTTATTCAGATATATAGTATAAAGTTTTTTTTAAGATATTTAATATAAATTATTTTTTTTAGATATCTAGTCTAATTCTTTTTAGATATCTTGTGTACAGTTTTTATTAAATATCTAATATAAATTATTGTTTTTTTAAGATATCTAGTATGAATTATATTTTTAAATATTTAGTTAGTATAAATTATTTTGTTTTAAATATTTAGTATAAATTATTTGTTTTTTAGAAATCTATTATTAATCGTTTTTTTTTTAGATAACTAGTATAAATTATATATTTTAAATATCTAATATAAATTATATTTTTTAAATATCTAGTTAGTATAAATTATTTTTTTTAGAAATCTATTAATCGTGTTTTTAGATAACTAGTATAAATTATATATTTTAAATATCTAATATCAATTATATTTTTTAAATATATAGTATAAATGTTTTTTTTTCAAATATCTAGTTAGTATAAATTATTTTTTTTAGAAATCTATTAATCGTGTTTTTAGATAACTAGTATAAATTATATATTTTAAATATCTAATATCAATTATATTTTTTAAATATATAGTATAAATGTTTTTTTTTCAAATATCTAGTTAGTATAAATTATTTTTTTTAGAAATCTATTAATCGTGTTTTTAGATAACTAGTATAAATTATATTTTTAAATAACTAGTATAAATTATATTTTTTAAATATCTAGTTAGTATAAATTATTTGTTTTTTTAGAAATCTATTAATCGTTTTTTTAGATAACTAGTATAAATTATATATTTTAAATATCTAATATCAATTATATTTTTTAAATATATAGTATAAATGTTTTTTTTTCAAATATCTAGTTAGTATAAATTATTTTTTTTAGAAATCTATTAATCGTGTTTTTAGATAACTAGTATAAATTATATATTTTAAATATCTAATATCAATTATATTTTTTAAATATATAGTATAAATTATTTTTTTTCAAATATCTAGTTAGTATAAATTATTTTTTTTAGAAATCTATTAATCGTGTTTTTAGATAACTAGTATGAATTATATATTTTAAATATCTAATATAAATTATATTTTTAAAATATATAGTATAAATTATTTTTTCAAATATCTAGTTAGTATAAATTATTTTTTTTAGAAATCTATTAATCGTGTTTTTAGATAACTAGTATGAATTATATATTTTAAATATCTAATATAAATTATATTTTTTAAATATATAGTATAAATTATTTTTTCAAATATCTAGTTAGTATAAATTATTTTTTTTAGAAATCTATTAATCGTGTTTTTAGATAACTAGTATAAATTATATTTTTAAATAACTAGTATAAATTATATTTTTTAAATATCTAGTTAGTATAAATTATTTGTTTTTTTAGAAATCTATTAATCGTTTTTTTAGATAACTAGTATAAATTATATATTTTAAATATCTAATATCAATTATATTTTTTAAATATATAGTATAAATAATTTTTTTTTAAATATCTAGTTAGTATAAATTATTTTTTTTAGAAATCTATTAATCGTGTTTTTAGATAACTAATATAAATTATATATTTTAAATATCTAATATCAATTATATTTTTTAAATATATAGTATGAATTTTTTTTTCAAATATCTAGTTAGTATAATTATTTTTTTTAGAAATCTATTAATCGTGTTTTTAGATAACTAGTATGAATTATATATTTTAAATATCTAATATAAATTATATTTTTTAAATATATAGTATAAATTATTTTTTTTAGATATCTAGTATAATTTTTTTTTTTTAGAAATCTATTAATCATTTTTTTAGATAACTAGTATAAATGATATTTTTTAAATATCTAATATAAATTATATTTTTTAAATATATAGTATAAATTATTTTTTCAAATATCTAGTTAGTATAAATTATTTTTTTAGATATCTAGTATAATTTTTTTTTTTTAGAAATCTATTATGAATCGCTTTTTTAGATAACTGGTATAAATTAATTTTTAATGAAGTTCCTTCACCTGGGATTGGGGTGGTTGTAGTAAAGTTGATACTACTGCAGACTGATGACTCAACGTGTCATGTTTAAGTTCTGCTGGTTTCAATATATGACACTTCTTTTACTATGGACATAGCAACCTTTTCAGGGCCCATACTGTGAGTATCTGATTCAAAACAGAATTGAGGAGACTAATGCCAACGATTGTTTGGGAATAATACGAATCCCGTTTCATTGTAAATAAATAGGGATCTTAAACTAACAAATTACGTGTGAAGGAATTAAAGAAAAAAATGAACTGATATTTGACATCTAAAAAACATGTAACGCGGAATGATAGCAATCTACCCCCCCCCCCTTTAGCTAAGATCAAAGTGTAGTATCTGTTTCGATGGATACTGCACCCCATAGACTGGTATTGTCTTGGCCTTCGGGGCTTGATTTACGACGGTCTATAGGTCTGTCCTGTGCAGTTCTAGTTGGTCCACCCTCCCAGGCTTCGCCTCCCCTCTTTGGGGAGGAGTAAGTTTATTGCTTACTGCCTGAGGCGCCCCTACAAGGGAATGCCGACGGGGCTGCCCAGGCAATTTTTAAACCCCACTTTCCCGACCCGACCTTGGGTCACATCTTACTTGTGGGAGTAAGATAAAAACTGGCCTTGTGCCTTACTCCTGGAGAGGAGTAAATCAATACCCCGGGTGGATTAAATAAAAAGGTTTAGTTGAACATACTCTAAATAAAGGCACTTAAAGATGACCTGGAAGTACAATGACCAGAACATTCGGGATATAACAACAACAAAGATAAAGATAAAAACTTGAAACCTGTAAATATATATATATATATATATATTAATAGCTTGAAACATAGACTGATATATATATATATATATAGTTAATTATTTCATGTATATACACATATAATACTATAAGGTGATATAATATATTGCGTATATACACTTTCGGTATTTACTTCAACAGTTCACATTACGTGAGTAGAGCTTAGTAGTATGAAAATATATTTATGGCAATTAAGCTACACAGAAACGTTCATGTTTTATTTCCGAAGGAAATCGTTAAGCTAAATGTGTGGATGTATGGTTTTGTATCTATGCATTTAACCTGATGATTTCCTTCAGGAATGAAACATGAACATTTCTGTTTAGCTTACTTGCCATAAATATATTTTCATACTTCTCTCTCTCTCTCATATATATATATATATATATATATATATATATATATATATATATATATATATATATAAGATAAATGAAGGAAGAGAGATAAAGATGTGTAAATGACAAATCTATTTCATCTTCGATTGTTCAATACAAGGTGTACTCGATAAAAACATGTTTATTTTTCTTTCCTTAAGCCAGGTTTTTCAAAGATTAAAATCTTATCATCAAAGGAATTACATACATGGATAAGTTGGCAGGGTAATAGCCAAAATTCAATATATATATATATATATATATATATATATAATGTACGAGGGCGGATGAAAACATTTATGGAATTTAAAAAAAATTAATTTATTTTACAAAAACAACATATATACATGAACTCATTTCTCAACATAGTTGCCATTCAGATCAATGCACTTCTGAGGTCGATGTTTCCAGGTTCGAAGACCATCTTTGAAGAATTCTGGAGGATGTTTTCGGAAATAAGTAGTGGCACAATGTTTTGCTTTTTCTATGCCATTAAAATTTGTTCCTTTGAGGATTTCTTTGAGTTTTGGAAAAAGGAAGAAGACTGATGGAGCTAAATCGAGACTATATGGTGGGTGAGGAAGCACTTCCCATCCAAATTTTTGAAGGAGATCTTGCGCAACCCTCGAAGAATTGCTGGTACATTGCTATGATGAAACAGAACCTCACCATGATGTTCGCTTTCCGTTTTTTAATCAAAGCATCTTTTAGCTTCCTTAAAACCTCAGCATAATAAACTCCTGTTACTGCCTTTGATTTTCAAGGTAATCTATCAGTATCTCACCCTCTGAATCTCATAAAACCGTGGTCATCACTTTTTGAGCCGACTTTTGAGATTTGAACTTGATCGGTCCTGAAGATCAACGTTGGAGCCATTGCTTTGACTGTTTTTTTGAACTCAGGATCATACTGATAAATCAAAGTTTTATTTCCGGTGATTATTTTTGCCAGAAATTGCTCTTCGTCTGCTTCAATTTTGTTCAAAAAAGTTGAGAGATCACTTTGAAGATTCTGTTGATCGAGCCACACCTTTGTTTTTTTTTTTTTTGGGGGGGGGGGGGGAGGGGTGAACCCATCGTACTGAAAGCTTGCTCAGTCCCAAATTATCATGAGGAATTGAATTTGTTGACCCATAGGAAATGTCTAGGGACGTAGCTATCTGATTAACAGTTATTCGCCGATCTTCTCCAATTAAATTTTGTTACTTTTCTTTGATTTGTCGGGTTCAGAAGCTGCACCAGTATCAAATATTTTTACACGCTCTTTTTTAGCGCAGGGTCAGGGTTAGGGTCAGTTCAAACAATGTTTATTCTTTGTAATCTTCTACATTTCACTGCTCATTATTATGCTCCTTCATTTTTAATATGTTTATTTACCTCTGGCAGGAATTACGTGTCATCACCATCATCATCATCATCAACAACCGGGTTTATTTGTTGAATCAGGCCACAATTAATCCTCTGATGAGGTTGAGCCCGATTGTCCAGTCGTGATCTAAGTCTTCCCCTCCATTCTTGCCTTTAGTGAGGCCCAACGGAATCCATACCCAAGGCTCTCCTATCACGTTTGATCACGTCCATCTCAAGACAACTTGGGTCTGCCAGAGGTGGTCTTCTCTGCTGGCACGTTCAACTGTCGGGCTTTAGCAATCCAGCCATTGCTGCGCTCAACGTACCCCAACCAACGCAGTCTGATCTTCTGCATGACATCCGCGAGGCTTTCCAAGTTGACTTGCGTGAGCAGAGACCCAAAAGGCATGCTTTGTTCAGGCCTCACCATACAGACCCATCTGACCATTGCCATGTCATTATGGTGCAGTTTCTTTCGTGTGTCGGCAGAGACAGCTCAGGTTTCGGAGCCATACACCAGCACACAAAAACACAACCTAATCCTAATTCTGTGTGGAAAAATACAACCTCTGCATGAATTCAATTTTGTTCATATGGATTCTTTTGTCCTGTCATCAATTGCAATTTTAGACTATTTATGGATAAATCCTATTTTAATCACGTAAATTACTTACATTGAAACAGCGACTTAACACTTTTTAGCGTGTTCATTTACCTTCTGCAGGAAATCCATGTGTAAACCCCCCCCCCTCCAAAACCTGTATTCGGGCAAATATTGTTTTTCTGACGGTTAAAATCATTCTTTTTTATTTACCCATGCAACACAAGGAACCGGATCGTTGTAATATTAGTATAAATTTTTATTTATAAAAAACACTGTGCCCTGAAGTAGCTAGACTTTGAATAAGATCGTAGTTGAAATATGTATGCACATATGCAGCCAAAAATATTTGTATAAATAAAAATTTATACTAAAATACTGCTCTACTTGTTATTGAGCACTATCTTATAAACACCTTAGCTTCATGGGATTAACACCTTGGAACTAACAACCCTACAAACACACACACACACATAATATATATATATATATATATATATAACGACTATTAAATTAAATTCATTTTTTATCGTGTTGTAGTATTTGCTGGCATTTCACCCCCCCCTCCCTTGCTCTTCATTTTTGTTGATACATTTGATTGATTATACTAACGGTTGCTCCTGACGAGATGATATTCGAAAGAGCTCTAGTGAGTTTTTTGCAAATTATTTTCAAAAGCATATATATAATATATGTATATATATATATAAATGTGTGTCAGGGTATGTTAAAAAGAAATCAATAAAGTGCTCGATCCTAATGTTTGCGAGAACTAAAATACAAATTATTTATTTAAAAACTATACATTACTATGGACCATAGTTTCATTGATATAGAAGACCGTTACTGTTTAGAAAAGACCCTTAGAGTCCCTATCAACTCCACAGCATCTCATAAAAACGAGGGCAATAAAAAAGAAATGGGACAGACGGTGGCGAACATTGTCTCTGAACATCCAGTGTTTTATTTCAAGCCGGCCCTTCTGGGGGTAGTTCCGTGTTCATAGGGGCTGTTTATATTGACCCGAGAGATATTATATAAACCACCTCCACATCTTTCCTACTAACCCAACTACTACCTACACCCCCAGAAGCCCAACCAATCAAAATAAATGTACATTTAGTAATATACTAACATATTTAAATCATTAAATATATTAAATATCTTACTATAAATAACTAGAAATATATTTATAGAGTATACTTTAAACTAAATAAAATAATATATATGACCAATAATTAGATCTAACCGATACACACTGGCCCTGCGATAGATATATACATTAACGTAATTAGCTTGCCACAAAGACCCCTCCACGAGCTCGTCTGAAGTCACAACACCCATTCTCGGAGCATACAATATAAATGCTTTATTTACTGATCCATGAGATAGAGATCGGATTAGTTTATTCTTTTGAAATAAAACTTATCTCACATTTTTTTTTGTTGTAAAACTTTACTCATGTATTTTTTCTTTTAATTGGCATATTTTTTTTTTTTGTAAGTTTTACCTAGTGATGAGATGATTCCAATATTTTCCCCGATTCTGTGCTAAATTCTCGATTCCGATACAATTCCCGATTCA
>OY744546.1:61932283-61947283 GCA_963556195.1 Sepiola atlantica | reverse complement strand
ACTGCCTGAGGCGCCCCTACCGGGGAATGCCGACGGGGCTGCCCAGGCAATTTTTAAACCCCACTTTCCCGACCCGACCTTGGATCACATCTTACGTGTGGGAGTAAGATAAAAAAACTGGCCTTGTGCCTAACTCCTGGAGAGGAGTAAATCAATACTCTCTATACAAACAAATCTATTTTATAAAAAAAAAAATCTTTTTTCTCCAAATAAAAAACACAAAACTATGTTTTTACAATAACTCCACCCTGAAAAAAAAGAAGCCTTATTACTTTTCAATATTATTACTTTTCAATATTAATACAATTATGTTATAATCTTTCATGTGTCTGTATGTGTGTTTCTCGCCTCTACGTGATTTAAGTATTATTATTTCGTATTTACTATTAGTTGAATATTTATTAAAATAAAATCCGCAATAGCATAAAATAAAACGAAATTGAATCACACAATTTGAATTTTCACTGCACACTTTAATATGGCAATGTTAAACATAAAAACAGATATATTACACTGATCTATTCGGTGAAATAGTAAACTATAAGATTAATAATTCAATAAATAATTAATAAATCCCTTATTCGTCACTTAGACATTGTTTAGTTTAATATCAAGAAATCCTGATTCCTTATATATAATCGTATCACAGTCCATAGTTTTCTTCGTATGTCCGGCTGACTTGGCAGGCCGAGAGCAGACTCAAGGCGTTTCCACGAATAATGGCGATAGAGAGGCGCTCATAAAGCCAAGACAATTCGCGATTGTCTCCGGTGTTGCGGGTCATTTATAGACCAAGGCTGCCGAGGAAGTTGCGTGTGGCAGAGCCAATCAATCCACAGCGATCGGTTGAAATACAAATCTGTCGAGAAGATCGGCATATTTGACCGCTTGCGGCTCTCTGCTGACGCTGCTGCATGTCCAGGGTTTGTTGCTGATTCTATCACTGATGAGGGCGCAAAAGTGTCGACACAAGTCGCATCCCATATCAGTGACTTAGCGTTTGCAAAGGGAAACACCGTCAGACCATCAGGTCGTTTGCTATCCCCTCTGTCAAGGCCAACCGGTTCGAGGATCGACGGGAAGCCAGTGATGTCTAGTGCTCGTCGAACGACATCATTGAGAGCGTTGTAATTAAATCACTTTGTTTGTAAACAAGTCAACCATTTTAATATTTTGTTGGGTACTTTGTTACTTTGGGACCCGCGCTAAAAGTCCCTCGGCTTCGGTGCTTTCCGGCAAATTACGGTAAACGCCGGAAAGCCCCGAAGCAAGACACATAAGCAGGCGACATCTAAGCAGTCAAACTGAATGAAACGCTGAACTTGCAAACTGGTTGAAACGCGATTGCAACAGAATTTTTTTTACATGTTATCACTGTCGATACTCGGGAAGGAACGATAAATTTCTGTCCTTACTTAACTGCTTTTTTTAAATTGATTGCTAAAGAAAAAGAAATGTGGAAATAAATGTTGAGGTGGGTCGCTGAAAGAGTATTTCTTTTTGAAACCCTCCTTCTGGGTATCGCCTCATAAAATATTTTTCCAACACATGTAAGTCACTAAAAGACTTTACATATTTTAATTGGAACGAGTTCCGATTCTCGTTTTTAACGACTATCGTCTATCCAATGAAACATGTTGCCATCTTGGAAATAAGCCGATAATACTAGCATATGTACCAATTTAAAAAAGTGTTTTTTCCCTCCTATTAAATATACAAGGTTTGGTTAGGGATTCCTTGAGACCTGTAATTTAGGTGCTTTTATAGAACAAGTCACATTTCGACACAAATGTTGCCAATTGCTATTTAATGAACAGATCGGAAACTATCGAAGTAGTTTACAATTCAAAAGTTGCGAAAAAAATGTAAAAAGGCAAAAGACATTAAGCATACGAATGAAAAAAAAAAAAAAAAAAAATTTAACCGTAGTTAAAAAAAATGTTTAAAAAAACAAATGCCGATTCACTTACTGATTTGACGAAAATTATTAAATCCATTCTTAATAAAGAGAAGGGCGGGGGGGAGTTGTTAATTCATACTAACCTTAAATCATACTGTTCGGCGACGGCTCGGTCATTTCCGGCTCGTTTCGTAAATCCCAATCAGAAACATTTGTATCGATATGGGCCCTGTTCAGCAGAAGTCCAGGAATTTTTTTTAAGGGTTACGCAGAGATAAAAAAGGTTGAGGCGTAAGCAGTCATAGAGTTACTTTGTAATGCATATCAGTGTCTCTGTGAGCTGATTGGCCAAACCAGCTCACAGGGGACATTTTAAGAATAGAGGATTGGTTATCCACTATTCTTAATTCAACGACACAAAACTGAATTGAAGAAACAAACGAAACCTTTTTCACAACAACAAACGAAAGGGTTTTTTTCGTATATTTGAGGTTTCCTATACCGTTTAGTATAGGTAGAAAGAAACTTAAGACAGTGTCCGAAAGAAGAAGTTCAAATATCTTAGATATCGAAGATATCAGGCGCCGTGAGAGTCCAGTGGACGAGGAGGCAGGAGAGAGGCTGAGGCGATCCGCCCTGGCTGGTGCCAGGGTATCGTTTGGTGATCGTCCGCATATCCTAAGGGAACTCAAGTAGTCCCTAAGGGAACTAATGGTATCAATGCGCCCCGCGAGCTGATTGGTCAAACCAGCTCACAGGGACACTGATGCACATTACAAAGTAACTTTATGACTGCTACAGAGGAACGCTGTTAAAAATATAAGGAAGTAAGGTACTTATAAAATAGATAAGGTGTGGCACATATGAAAACGCTTTGATATACTAATGTATCAGGTAAAAATATCTACACCAAAAATTATCGAGTAGAATTTTAATTAAATGTAAAAATCAGTTTTATCGTTTTTTACAGATCCGCCATTGATCCGAGCAAAAAACACGTAAATCAGCCTGTCATATAAACAAGTAATAAACGAATGGCGGTCGGCAAAATACGATGAAACTGATGTTTATTTTTAATTAAAATTTTACTCGATAATTTTCCCTAATTTTTGGTGATACTTATTTTTGCCTGATACGTGAGTATTTGATTTACTTCCTCTCCAGACCTTGTGTCTAACCTCCTGGAGAGGAAGTAAATCAAATACTTACCTATCACATTTTTGTTAAACCAGTAAACAAAAATTGAGTTATCTCCCTTGTTATTTCATAAGTGAAAATGTCTAACGAAACGCAAGATCGTTTTTTTCCTTCTTTTTCTTATAATTTAATAAATACTGGATGAATTTGCGTAATTTTTTTCTGTACAATCTTATTTTCAGCTAACACATAACAAAGTTTATACATTTCTTTAAATATTTTCATGTCGGGGCGAAACAGCAGAAGCCCTAAAAATTGTTTTGGACTAATTTCCCAACTGTATTTCCTTAAAAATAATTTATGGTAAATTTGAAATAAGTCCAAAACAATTTATTTGGGTTTACTTACTCATTTGTGCGGTCGAAAAAAAAAAATCGGAAATTAGTAGACGGTTCATTGTCCGTCATTTTGACTGCGAAATGACAAAATCGCCACTTTTTTAAGGATTACGTAACGGTAAAAAGTTTGAGAAACGCTGTTCTAAATAAAAGAATAAATTAATTAAACAATTTATAATAATAATAATAATAATAATAATAAATAAATAAACAGACAAAGAAGATAAGTTATTTATTCTTATTTTTTGCTTTCCCCATCGTCTTCCATATCCAAAACAGCCGAACGTATTCCAATTTTAGACAATTCTTCGATAAGTTCACCACTTTTATGTTTTTCTAACATAATATCACAACCGCCGACGAATTCGCCGTCCATGTAAACCTGGGGAATGGTCGGCCAGTTGGAATAGTCCTTGATTCCTTGTCGGAGGTTTTCGTCGTCGAGGACATTGTGGGCTTTGAAGTCTTCCACGCCGTGGAATCGGAGGATCTGAAGGACAAGGTTACTGAAGCCGCAACGGGGCGCGTCCGGCGTGCCCTTCATGAAGAGGACGAGTCTTTTCTCCGAAACGAGTTCGTCGAGGTGTTCCTTGCTGCCAGATTGCGGGTTGCTACAATATCCACGGTAGGCTAGAAGACGGGAGAGGCCGGTAATTCCCAGTCGGAGAGAACAAATCGGAGGTCGAAACATTAGGGCAGCCATGTTCTCAGTTTCAAAATACGAAAATTAATTCAAGGGAGATGACTCTATTAAACTTCCGGTTTTGTAAAAAAACGATAACTCTTATCTAAAGTTATCTCCCTTGAACGAGATGATCAATTTTCGGTAAATTTATACAACTAAAAAAGTTTTTTTTTGGGGGGGGGGGGGGGTTAAAAACAAAACAAAAAAAACATACTTGACTGCTTTTTTTAAATTATAAGAAAAAGAAAGAAAAAAAAACGATCTTGCGTTTCGTTAGACATTTTCACTTATGAACTAACAAGGGAGATAACTCAATTTTGTTTACTGGTTTAACAAAAATGTAATACGTAAGTATTTGATTTACTTCCTCTCCAGGAGGTTAGATTTAAAATTCAAATTTTTGAAAAAGAGCCCACACCCACCGGAAAATTTCAATATACTCACAATTACTGATCGCTTACAATTTTTTTCTCGTGAAATTAATTTCCGGCGGGTTTGAAGTTGAATTAGGGTTAGGGTTAAGGTTAGGGTTTAGATTAACACCTTCCGCTAAATCGCCCCCCTCCCCCTCCTCTGAGATTCTAGTTTTTTTTTTATTACGTGTGAATATCCTGAAAAAATTGGCGGAAAGAAGAAAATAAAAAACAAACAAACACAAAACAATTATTTAAAGTAAAATAACAACCCCCACATTCCGGACAAGTCTAGCGTTTTAGGTCAGTTAACCAAAAAGTATATATTCTTTTGCTGTGAGAGATAAATCCTGCGCGTTTTTAGGGAGGGGAATGAGATCTACTTTTTTTCAGGCGATTATGTGTGGTTTTACGACCTTGCCACCCGGACTTAAGGTTAGTGTTAAAACATTTGATTTACTGCCCTCAAAAGCTAGAATGCCCCAGAAAAGGGGGATCATCTTACGTTAATTTTATATACTCTAAATAATAAAATAATTTTTTATTGCTAAATTTTCCAGGGTGTTCATACAAAATCGCCGAAATTTGGGGGATTGAGTTCATCGAAAAGTATTACTCTACAAATGGACAAAAATTAGTTTAAATCAATAATAATAATAAAAATAATAATAAAAAAAAAAAAATAAAAAAAAAAAATACATTTTTATGCGAAAAAGATTAGATTTAAAATTCAAATTTTTGAAAAAGAGCCCACACCCACCGGAAAATATCAATATACTTACAATTACTGCTCGCTTCAAATTAACTTATATCTGAGTGAAGTATGGTTCTATTTGATTTTAGAATACTGTCCTCCCAGGCATTACCCCCTTCCGCGGGAGAATGGGTTGGTTTATTGTTAGTATTGCCGCCCCCTCCCTCACCACCCACACCGCTGAATGCTCACTGGACCGAACGCGACAATTTTTGCAACCCCTTTAGGGGATCTTAATTCCCGACATTAAACAGACCTCGTGTCAAATCCATTCTTATCTATCTGTGAGCAAAAGAAAGAGTGGGGGAGAAAGGTACTCACTGATTGTGGGTTCGGCGTTTTTTTTGGGGGGGGGGGGGGATATATCCGACAAGCGAAAGTAGACGGATGGGTTTATAGTCAGGAATGGGGTGACCAGAGTGGTAGTGCGTTCTTGACTCACTATTAAACCAGACGCTGGATCTTGTTCCAGCAGAGAAATCCGTTTTCTGCCCATTACTTGTTGTTACTATATCGTGTTGGCCTTTTGGCTAAGATCAAAGCATGGCCTTGTGCCTAATTGGTTTTGAATATAACATGTATTTTCTGCAAATAAATATTTCAAAGTGTAGTATCTGTTTCGATGGATACTGCACCCCATAGACTGGTATTTTCTTGGCCTTCGGGGCTTGATTCCGCCGGTCTATGTGTTTGTCCTGTGCAGTTCTAGGAGGTCCACCCTCCCAGGCTTAGCCTCCCCTCTTTGGGGAGGAGTAAGTTTATTGCTTACTGCCTGCGGCGCCTCTACCGGGGAATGCCGACGGGGCTGGCCAGGCAATTTTTAAACCCCACTTTCCCGACCCGACCTTGGGTCACATCTTACTTGTGGGAGTAAGATAAAAACTGGCCTTGTGCCTAACTCCTGGAGAGGAGTAAATCAATACTTGCTTAATGAAAGACCTATTGACTTCAAAGTTGACATGGTTACAGTCAACGTCATTTATAGAGATAAATTTGAAAATTTAATTGAGAGAAGTTAAGATGTAGAGTATTTATTTACCTCCTCTCCAGGAGTTAGGCACAAGGCCAGTTTTATTTTACTCCCACAAGTAAGATGTGACGCAAGGTCGAGTCGGGAAAGTGGCGTTTGAAAAGCCAGCGCCCGAGAAAGTGAGCACTCTGGCCATTAAAATTTGCCTGGGCAGCCCCGTCGGCATTCCCCGTAGGGGCGCCTCAGGCAGTAAGCAATAAACTTACTCTTCCTCAAAGAGGGGAGGCAAAGCCTGGGAGGGTGGACCTCCCAGAACTGCACAGGACAGACCCATAGACCGGCGTAAACCAAGCCCCGAAGGCCAAGACGACACAGGTCTATGGGGTGCAGTATCCATCGGAACAGATACTACACTTTGATCTTAGCCAAAAGGCCAAATTTTATTTATCTACCTCCGACAAGGTAAGATGTGACACAAGGTCGGGAAAGTGGGATTAGATAAGCCAGCGCTCGAGAGGTGAGCACTCTGGCCATTTAAAAATTGCCTGGGCAGCCCCGTCGGCATTCCCCGGTAGGGTCACCTCAGACAGTAAGCAGTAAACTTACTCCATCTCAAAGAGGGGAGGCAAAGCCTGGGAGGGTGGACCTCCTAGAACTGAACAGACCCATTGACAGGCGTAAATCAAGCCCCGAAGGCCAAGACGACACAGGTCTATGGGGTGCAGTATCCATCGGAACAGATACTACACTTTGATCTTAACCAAAAGGCCAAGTTAAGATGTAGAGTATATTTTAAAAAAAATAACGAGCAAACAAGAAAGAGTAATTTAAGATGCACCCATTTAATCTGCGCGTTTATCGATGAAAATGCGATTTCAAACGGAAGCGTGACCGACCGACAAAAAGGGGCGCTTGTGTAGTCGGGGTCGTTAATGCAGTGGGAATAACTATTATTTTCAAGGGACAATTGGGACGCTGAAATAATCAATCGAACAATGAAATAATGCTAAGAAAAAGAAATCCCCCAAAAACTTGTTAATTAAAAATATTTTTAATATAAATACGTTAATTATTTTCACACTGATCCACAAATTAGGAATTTTAATAAAAGTACAAAAAATAAGTAAATAAACTGTAACACTATTTAAAACAAAATACGTTAATTATTAAGCGAATTCGGAATAGCGGCGGCTAAGTAAAATAGAGTTATCCCCCTCAGATGGGTTACTGCTTATACAAGAGCGCCATTATTTCCACACGTATCTACAAATTAGGAAAAAAACATATATATCACATATTAATCCCTGTACCCAATTAAATTTTTTTTTTATCATATTGGGGGTGGGGAGGTCTACTTTTAAAAGCAAACTTGGGTCAGTTTACCAGTTATTATTTTTTTGGTTGGGGGAGGGGGGATTCTTCTTTGGATCTTTTTAAGAAGCTCCCCGTCAAAAATAAAGCCCCGCTATTCAAGGGAGACAACTTTTCAGCCACTTTTGCTTAAAAAAATGAACAAAATAAGAATGTATAACTTATTATATACGATTTTAGTATTAATGGATTTTATTTTTTTGTAATTAAATTTTTCATAAATTAACAAAATAAGAATGTCTTATTATTTCGGAGAGTAACTTCTGTCCGACATTGACGTGAATCACATTGCCATCTGCACCAATTGCTCGATAAAACCATTTGATGGCCATTGTTGCAGAGACGCTACTGATGTGGTTTTGCAAAAAAAAAAAAAAAAAAAAACTACAGCAGACTCCTTGTCGTGAACCAGGGTTGGGAGTCTTCGAAAATTCATGAGCAAAGAAAACTTTAAGGAAACGTGCACTCAAACACGTGTGAAAAGGGTTAACGCGTAAAGAATTTAGCAAGCCGAAAAGTTGTCTCCCTTGGCAGCGGGGTTATTCGTAGAGGCCGACTAACTTTAGCACTAGTGGCGGGGAGCTTTTTAAAAAGATCCTCTTCTTTTTTAGGCAATTACGTGTGGTTTTATACCTGGCGGAGAATGCAAAAGGGAGAAGTATCCCCTCGTATAATTCTTGCAATTAGGGATTAATATCCATCATCATCATCATCATCATCATCATCATCATCATCATCATCATCATCATCATCATCATCATCATCATTTCGTTAATTAACAAGTTTATTTCATTTTTGTAGTTGGTCAATTAACATTGTTTCATTGTAACACTTTATTTACTTTTTATTGTTTTGTGTACGTTAATTAACAAGTTTAATTAATTTTTTTACTTAACATTTTTTCATTTTTAGTTCGTTAATTAACTTGTTCTATTTTTCCATTGATTAATTAATTAATTATCATTGTTCAGGTATTCGTGTAATCATTTCTTCATTACAATTCCTAATTGTTTCATTGTTGGATTTTGCTTTTTTCAGCGTCCCAACTTATCTCTTGCAAATATGCTTATTTTCTGAGTCATTCCCAGCTATCGCCCCGAAAATTATATGCGGCCATTTAACCTGCAAGAGTTTCACTGAGTTTATTCACTTTCATTGACATTGAGAAGGTCTGTGGCAGACGCCACAACCGGCCAGGGGATGTTTGTTGCGACTCCTTTCTTTCTTTGTTTACTCATCCCTTCTTCGTCTCTGAGGGAGAGGGGAGGGGCTGCTCTCGTGAAAGCACGTTGGCCGAAGATTCCGGCCAGTCAGGAACCAACAGGTCAGCTTGACAACGCGTGATTTGACTCCCTATAAAACAAGTCACGCATCCTCTTTTCTCTCTCTTTTCTCTTCCGCTTTCCGGCCGAACGCACACAGAGGAGATCGTCGATCCCCCCACCGGCTCGACCGGTGGGGGTGGGGGGTGGAGGGCAAAAGTCCAAAAGTAGGTAATCTCTTTTACTTCCTACCACGAATAACAAACTATTCTGTCAAGCACACACCATTACAATTGGCACAAAAATACATCAAACACGCTCGCATATACACATTCGTACAAACATGAACTTACAAACGGAACTTTTTCACTACTTAAAAATATGAACTCTGTAACTGATAGCCATACAAAATGTTTTAGTCAAATAAATTGTTTTGTTTAATATAAATGTTTTACTCTTAATTATTGATTTTACAAAATACCATTCCTGTGTGTTAGCTTTATTATTCCTTCGCTTTCTTTCTAATATAATTTCAGATATAATGATAATGTTTTCTTTCTTCCCTTTGTTTGTTTTAATGTTTTAACCTGTTAATTATTATCCACACGTGGTCGGGCCACTTCGAACAATTCACACGCGGGAAGGCCATTTCGAACAGTGGGAATGACATGTTGCTATAAAGGCATCTCTCTCACAACCTTTGGTCGGGGGACCCCGCATAGATTTAACCCTTTGTCTAAAACCCTAATTCGGCCATAGGTCTGCATGGATAATAAGAGGAACAAGTAATCCAGCAATACAAAATATATGCCTTGAATTGAGTTTATTCACTTCAAGAAGAGTAAAACAAAATAAAAATACTAGAACAAAAGAGTAACAGAAAAGAATATGCAATGGATTCTGTTTATTCACTTTCATTGACTATTGTCACAAATAAAGAAGGACACCATTTCGTGATATTTTATGAAGTTGTGTTTCTTTGATGATTGTTGCTCTATGCCTACGTTTTGGTAGGGAAGGTGAAGCGCTCTTTAGCAATCACCTAGAGATTGTGTCTCGATAAAAAAAACACTGGTCCCCATCACCACACCGGGTTGGCATCAGGAAGAGCATCCAACCTATCAGAATCTTGCCTTAATTAAGGAAATGATTTCAAAAGAAGACTAGTAAACATCATTTTGTTCATCAACCATATAATTGGGAAATTGATTATTAATAATCAATTTCCCAATTATATGGTTGATGAACAAATAAAATTAATGATTAGAAATTTAGATAATCGTACCAATAATAAGCTAAATAATTCCCACTACATAAATCTATTCTATTGTAACCAAATGCATCCAAACTTTAAATTGGATGAAAAAGCTCTTAAAAATATAATACATCGCTATATTCTGATGATAAAATACGATTTATCATCTATTATAAAAAAATGAAAACATCAAACCATGTTGTTAAAAATAACACTTCTAAAACCCAAAATACATTAGGAAGAACCAATGTAATATATCAGTTCCAATGCCCTATGGGAGAATGTATCTCCGACAACAATAAAAAACTAATTCTTACATAGGTTTCACTTCCACAACCCTATCCCGAAGACTCACCCTACATCTCTCCGACACTAGCTCTATAGGCCAACACCTAAAAAACATAATTGTACCCCCTCCCAATATAGAAACATCCTTATTAACAATACCAAAATAATACACCACGATACCAATATCAAAAAATTAAAAATACTCGAAGCCCTCTACATAAAAACTAAACATCCCACAATTAATAATGTCAATTATGAAACTATCGCAACATTTTAAAGTGTCTAGCATAATAATTAACATTACCAAATTCTTAGTCATTAGGTAGTTATGCGTTTGAATTGTATGCACTTTCTTTAACGTCATACATTTCTTAACGGTTTAAACAGTCAAACTTTTAAATCTCCCATATGTGTAGAACGCCATCACGCTCTCATGTACATTTCAACTTTACGACGCATTTTCAAGTTATAATCTACTCGCCGTTATAATTCAAAAATGAGCACAACAGTAAAGTCATAATTTGTAGAAACACTAAAACTAATACCGCCTGAAGATGATTTGACGATTCAAATCGAAAGTACTTGCAAAAAAGAAAAAAGAATGGAACAAGAAACCCATGGATCATATTTATATCAATTTGACCGAAACATTAGATGGACAATTCGGAAAATTGAAAAAATAAAAAAAGTCGCATCAAACAAAACCACTCCGTGTTATTTAATAATGTTTGCCTAAATGAAAATATGCTGCCTAAATACACATACAATATATATATATATATATATATATATATATATATATATATATATATATATATATATATATATATATATATATATATATATATTAGTATTTCTGAAGACGTTCGTTGATCCGAACGAAACCGGTAAAATCTCTCATTTTTTTGATGATTTTTTCCTGTATTTAAAATTTGTTTTTTCCGTTTGTCACATAATGCAATGCCAAAGAAGTTAGACGTATCAAGGGGCGTAACTCTGCTAAAAGCTCACAAATTGTTATCACCCTTTGCCCGTTATGTTTTATCTAACATATCCAATTTGAGTTAAATAATCATACGAGTTTTGTCGTGCGTCCACTTGTAAACGAATTACGAATGCAAATTGTACTCCTCCTAATAGGACCCATTTTTTTATTGACTTGAGTTGGTTTTCTGTTTAACTTGAGCACTCTGTTGAGGTTGTTTAAATATCTCTAACAAAATGTTAAGTGAAAAGATTGCATCAATAAACGCAGTTTCCGGAAGGCAAGAATGTCGCAGCTGATTCACATGTTGAACCGAGGCAAAGGATTGTACATTCACACAGTAAACAACGTAGCATTGTGACGACGTTTCTACTACGGTAAAATAGGCATTGGTAGATGAACTGTTAAATTGTGAATGAGAATGGATCATTGATAAACCTATAATGGGAACTTGATTATTAAAAGATGGATCCGTTGTAAAATCTAATGGGAAGGTTATTACCTAAAAAATGTATCTTTGATAACATTTAATTGGAACTCAATTATTCAGATGGACCGTTGTTAAAAAATAATGGTAACTTCATTATCGAAAGATGGATCCGTTGTCAACTTTAATAGACCCTGTACGCAAAGGATACAATGCTAAGAATACCTGAACGCCAGCCATTTTATAGTCCTAACTCCAATGTTGAGAAATTGCAATACCGAAATATTAATGATTTTACAGTCAATCAACGGCACCCGTGTAAACTGTCTTAACGTTAAATCGGAGATATTAAGAATCTGCCCATATTTAGAAGATATCTGTTAGCCAAGTATCCAATAAGGAGACTGACCTAAAACTCAGGGCATAGTCTGTGAAGCACATTACCTCATTAACTCCTGACAGAGTACTATACATATCAGACACTATATCACCGTACCTGGCTTTTCATCTTTCTTAGTACCCTTCATGTTTATAAACATCTAATTAACGGGTTCCTGTCCGATTATTTCATCTAACCGCCATCGTTGCCCCACGATAGCACCCCATTGCTTATATAACTTGCACATAAATTGCAAACTGACCCCTCCCAAGCGGGCCGTAGCTCCATCCTTAATAACTTTCTCTACGCACGATATGTCCAGCCTCTGCCGAGTGGCATATCTACACCGTTCTTAGGGCAGGAGTCCCCCGTAACCACACTCAACGCTTGTCTCTTACGCCATCCCAGTTTCTCTCTCTCCTCTGTGCAATCATTCCATACAATCTGTTAACCTAATCTTAACGTAGACTTATTCAAAGACAGATTTGATCAGTAGGAATTTTGTGAATTTCTTTGATAGCTCCTTACATCAAGTGGCTTCATGCCTTGTCTGGAGCGATTTACATAAAACACCGAAAGAAACCCAGACAAATAGGCATCAGGTAAAACATAACCTCTTCCGTAGGAGTAAAACAATAAAAAAAGAAATTGAGGATTTTTCAGATGCGTCATTGCATTTCTATGAGAGGTTTTGTCCGTCGGTCGGTTGGTTTGTCACGCTCAAGTCTGTCATGCTTCAGTTGGGACAAACAGACAAACAAACAAAAAGCATGTAAAACATAATAACCCCCCCCCCACCCTTTTGTGTCGAAGGCACTTTTTTCTTTATATTATCGTCTTTTGGAATATCGAAAAAAAATGTCAAGGTGACCCGATGATTGAAAGAGGGGGGGGGTGAGGGTGAAGGTGACGGGGGGATTTGCTTTTAGGTCTGTTTATATCCGACACGGATTCTCGTTTGGTTTTCGGTTGAGCGAAGAACCTTTCGGAAATCTGTCAATTGATGACAGTCGAATGCCAAGAAAAGCCAGCATTACCACTAGAAATATGATATATTCAGGAAGCCCTAGGGATGTTCTGCACTGCGCGATCTGATCAATATATACGGACATATGAAGGCACACACACACACACACACACACACACACACACACACACACACACACACACACACACACACACACACACACACACACACACACACACACGCAAGCACGCACGCGCACGCACACACACACACACACACGCAAGCACGCACACGCACGCACGTGCACGCACGCACACACACACACACACACACACACAAGCACACACATAGACACACGCGCACACACATAGACACACGCACGCACGCACGCACGCACGCACGGGCGCACGCACGCACGCACGCACGCACGCACGCACGCACGGGCGCACACACACACGCTCGAACACACACGCACGCATGCACACACACACACGCTCGCACGCATGAACGCGCGCACACACACACACGCGCACACACACACACACACGCACGCACGCACGCACGCACGTATGCACACACACGCGCGCGCGCGCACACACACACACGCACCCACATAGACACACACGCACACGCATACACACATACACATACCCACGGAAGTTTCATATAAATAGGATACATAATAGTGCTCAATCACAAGTAGATCAGTATTATATTTCAGAGATGAGTATTGATATGTTTTTTAAAAAAATTATTTACGGACCCGTGACGCAACGGATAAAAGTGCTAAGTAACCATCAGTTCTAAGTGACAGTCAACTGGAGGTTGAAGGTTCAATCCTCAGTGCGGGCGATACTAAGAATACAATTACGAATTATTTAAGACTGCTACCCGGTCATGGCTGACGGAACGAGAGCAAGCTCCACCCGTGAATTAAATCAGGGCTTCCGTTCGTAATTCCGAGGTCGAAGGTTACATCGGTCGAAACGTTGCGAGAAGAGTAACATCCAAGATGAGAACAGTAGTCCAAATAATCCACATAATATGAATAGATATGTGTATTTATTTAGTATAAATTTTTATTTATACAAATTCTTTGGCTACATATGTGAATACAAATTTTAGGTACTTAACTTGGTCAGTTCAGACGTTGGCCTGGCATAGGATCTACCATTGGTATATATCTCTGTTTCAATAGTCCTCGATGCTAAAATAGTCATTAGTAGAGCTGGCGCATTCATATATTCAAAAGTACAGTGAGTATTGATTTACTCCTCTCCAGGAGTTAGGCACAAGGCCAGTTTTTATCCTACTCCCACAAGTAAGATGTGACCCAAGGTCGGGTCGGGAAAGTGGGGTTTGAAAAGCCCGCGCTCGAGAGGTGAGCACTCTGGCCATTTAAAAATTGCCTGGGCAGCCCCGTCGGCATTCCCCGGTAGGGGCGCCTCAGACAGTAAGCAGTAAACTTACTCCTCCCCAAAGAGGGGAGGCAAAGCCTGGGAGGGTGCTCCTCCTAGAACTGCACAGGACAGACCCATAGACCGGCGTAAGTCAAGCCCCGAAGGACAAGACAATACCAGTATGGGGTGCAGTATCCATCGGAACAGATACTACACTTTGATCTTAGCCAAATCTCTTTTGTTAATGTTAACATTTAGGGACAGGGGTATATATATATATATATATATATATATATATATATATATATATATATACACACCCACACATACACACACACATACATAACACACACACGCACACACACACACACACACATATCTATCTATCTATCTATATATATATATATAT
>OY744546.1:61922283-61927283 GCA_963556195.1 Sepiola atlantica | reverse complement strand
TAGAAGGTTTCCATCCATGAATCTGTAAAGACGTCAGATCTTCTATCTGAGCTGCAAGTCAAAAGTAAGTAGAAAAGAGAGAGAGAGAGAGAGAGAGAGAGAGAGAGAGAGAAAGAGAGAGAGAGAGTAAATTTTGATACATAGATGAATAGAGAGAGAGAGATAGGTAGATAGATAGATATTGTGAGAGAGAGATATGTAGATAGATAGATATTGTGAGAGAGAGAGAGAGAGAGAGAGAGAGAGAGAGAGAGAAAGAAGAAGAGAGGAAGAGAGAGAGAGAGAGAGTGGGTAAATATTGATTAATAGAAAGAGATAGAAAGGGAGATAGAGGGAAATATAGATAGAGAAAGAAAGAAAGATAGATATATAGAGAGATAGAATGAGATGGGAAGTTATATATATATATATATATATGTATGTATATGTATATATATATATATATATATATATATATATATATGAGAGAGAGAGAGGGTAAATATTGATAGATAGATGAATAGAAAGAGAGAGAGATAGAGAGATAGATAGATAGATATCGTGAGAAAGAGAAAAAAGGAGAGATAGATAGATAGATAGATATCGTGAGAAAGAGAAAAAAGGAGGGGGAGAGAGAGAGAGAGAGAGAGAGAGAGAGAGAGAGAGAGGCTGTCTGGTTATACCAGTGGATCTCTCTCGCCAAACTCCGAGGAAACCACTTCTCCACGGTTTCGTCAGGTTTATATGGAAAATCATAAAAAAAAGAAAATATACATAATTATGCTTTTAAATGTATTTTTATTTCTCATTTTTTCCCTTTCTATTTGACGCCATCAAATAAATGACGTAATTGCACGCCAAAAATGTCTCCGTTTCGTGGACGCATCCTTCGTTCAACTTGAAACAATCGAACAACAACTAACCACACTTTTACAAGTACAACATTAAACATTGTGAATCTGATCATGCACTAAACACGTGATCGAGCAGCACGCCCCATCGCATCTGCGTAGGCACCGTCATCTTCATTCTCAACCGAAGATTTCATAGTCAACGGTTGATCAACATCTACTCTACGGTCCCGTTTGCACTGATCCCTGTACAAGTGACGTTTTTTTTAAAACAATCTTTATTAATTAAAACACTTGGAGGCTATTTACAATAACATTGGAATTTAAACATAACAATAAAACTGGCAACCCAGAAGAGTACCCGACTCAAAGTCAGCAGAAAACGGTGTTGGGTCAGATTTAGTTCCTGATCATAAACTTTATTCGTAAGATAATTTCCGGCGAGATTTTCAGTTTCTCCAAATTTATTAATTTATTTATTAAATTATTAGGTGAAAATACAGAATAGTTAACAAATCCCCCTCATTATTTTAAGAATGGCTTTTAAAATTATAACGTTATTATTTCAGCACGGCCCGTAAACTGCAGAAGATTATTTAGACAGCCATTCTTAACAAGAGGAGGGAAGGTTTTGTTTACTATTCTGTATTTTCCCTTAACACAAATTAAATAAATGAATAAATAAAAATTAGTTCAAAACTTGGTAAACCATAAGAGTAAGCGACCACAAAACAGGAAGTCTTTAATATCAGGAACTAAATCTGACCGAACACCGTTTGCTTCTGACTTTGAGTCGGGTACTTTTCTGGTTTGCAATAAAATTATACATTCATAACAGAATAAAATAATAAACAAATTCTTTTCTTATAATCGTGAATTACAAACTGGTGCTAAGTACATCAATATAAAAAAAAGAAAAAAAAAGATTCCTATATTTTTTATTAATTATTTATTTGTTTTAACTGAAAAAAATACTATTAATCTTTACAGATTAATTAGAAATTATTAAAAAAAAACATAAAAATGCATTTAATAAAATTTAGAACATTGTTGATGAGATGATGTAGCAGATTTTGTAAAACATTAAGGACCATGAATTTTGTTTTTATTTATAAATTCTGGATGATATTAGCTGGCGTTTCTCAGTGAAAATTCTAGGTTTTTGCTGAGGTGGACTAGCGTTATTTCCTCCTCGCTTCCAATCTCCTTCCTTCTCTCCGCATCTTTGATATTTTTATCTTCTTTTTCCACAAACGCACTTCCTCTCTCTGCACAGATTGTTTTCGAAACAATTAACATTTGGAGGCTATTCTAATAACATAATACTTGAAAAATAACAGCAAAATTATAAATTCATAACAAACAGAGTCAGAGAATAAACAAATATTTATTTACAATATTGAATCACGAGCCAGGGCTAAGTATACAACTTGATTAAAAAAAGAAGAAAAAGCTTCCGATTCGAATCAAATTGACAATGGAAATAGTAAGAATTTGCGCAATTTATAATAATTTTGGAATTGATACTTTGATATATTTTTGTTAATGTTAAATTATTTATTTGTTATAACTGAAAAAATACTGTTAATCGCTCTTCTGTAAAATAAACGCCAATTAGAAAAAAAAAACGAATTTAATAAAATTTAGAACATTTTTAATGAAATCACGATAAAATTAGTTTTGGTTTTAAATTGTGGATAATCTGAGCTCTAAGTTTTCAGTGAAAATTTTAGAATTTTTTTAACGTATACTAGCGTTATTTCTTTTTCTCTTCCACTCTCCCCAATTCTTTCCTCCTCTATAATATTTGTATCTTCAGTTCTGCCCACTCTTCATGCCCGTTTCTCGCCTCGTCCCCTTCTATCTTCTTCTTGTAACACGATTAGATAGAAGTGTAATTGAGCATAAATTATGGAATTGATACTTTGATATATTTTTGTTAATGTTAAATTATTTATTTGTTATAACTGAAAAAATACTGTTAATCTCTCTTCTGTAAAATAAACGCCAGTTAGAAATTAAAAAAAAACGAATTAAATAAAATTTAGAACATTGTTAATGAAATCACGATGAACATTCTTTTAAATTAGCAAAGATAAAATTAGTTTTGGTTTTAAATTGTGGATAATCTGAGCTCTGGGTTTTCAGTGAAAATTTTAGAATTTTGTTAACGTATACTAGCGTTATTTCTTTTTCTCTTCCACTCTCCCCAATTCTTTCCTCCTCTATGATATTTTTTATCTTCAGTTCTGCCAACTCTCCATGCTCGTCTTTCGCCTCGCCCCTTCTATCTTCTTTTTCTTGTAACACGATTAGATAGAAGTGTAATTGAGCATAAATTATTGACGAAGGACTTAAAATCATAGAAATAAACATCGTGTTGGGTTAGGACGTTTTATAACGCCAGTCAACGGACAATGAACAATTAGAATCTGGTAAACAAATGAAGATTTCAAAATAGGTCAGATAGTTTATTAGGAATTTAATAAACAATATTCTAGCAGCAAAAATATCCGTATTCGAATTAATGCGAAGAATGTGCATGTAAAGCATGACGCATGCGATATAGTTAAAAAGAGAGAAAGTGTAGAAGACAAAAAAACGGAACGACAGAGCGGGAGAGAAGGAAAACGAACGCGTTTATGTTAAAGCCAGGTAAACGTAAATAAACACACATGAACACACACGACAGCCGTAACGTCAGTAATAACTTAACAGACAAGTACACGCACGTTTGCTGACAGACTGCTGCGTGTAACAGTCTCTCAAATAAAGCATGAATGAACTGTCAGCGTAATATTGTTCTGTGTCATCCGCGTAAATAAAGAAAATTGGAAATAGTTTTTTTTACAACCGAAAGCAAGCTGTACGTGTTTTTTCTTTGTGGTGTTTTGTGTGTACAAACAGCGACTTATCAGGGATTACAAATAATCAATAAAGCAATCAATGAAGACAACAAGCCTAGGGCGCTGAACAAGGAAGCTACTGCTGATAAACAAGCTACAGACAGCGACTACATTCTTCTTCTTTTTCTTCTTCTTTTTCTTCTTCTTTATAACAAGGCGTAACAAAGATACACATCACAATGGAACTAATACAGCCCGTGACAATAGGGATTAGGGCTCGCAAAAACCGACTAGCACTCACAACTGAGTTGTAAGTGCTAGTTATTCTCAAACCCGGTTAAATTTTTTAATGTTTCTTTTTAATAAATTGACACCAAACGTTCAAATTATCGTGAAACAATATTTTTTTTTCCGGCGATGGTGGATCATTACGTCATTCAAGTTTATAGAAAAACGACCCTTAATGGAACCGGTCATAACCTTTAGAAGTTCAGAGTTTAAAAAGTCATTTGAATTTCTTCACCGTTTTTTTTTTTTAACCCGGAGAGTTCAAGGGAATAACACCTAAAAATGCTATCCGGATTGTAAATATATACACCCTTACACATTCTGTTATAAACAGCGCAAAAATAGAATGGCATAAAACGTGCAATGAAAGAAAAAAAAAACATGATTAAATACAAAATTAACTTGTTATTTTTCAAAGAATTAGGTTGGAGAATTATTTTTATTTTGTCGCTGTTTTCAACATAGAGCAATCGAGTCTATGATATTTAAAATTGTTTACACTGTTGTAGGTTACGTCATTTGATTTATTTTTCAAAGAATTAGGTTGGAGAATTATTTTTATTTTCTCGCTGTTTTCAACATAGAGCAATCGAGTCTATGATATTTAAAATTGTTTACACTGTTGTAGGTTACGTCATTTGATTTATTTTTCAAAGAATTAGGTTGGAGAATTATTTTTATTTTCTCGCTGTTTTCAACATAGAGCAATCGAGTCTATGATATTTAAAATTGTTTACACTGTTGTAGGTTACGTCATTTGATTTATTTTTCAAAGAATTAGGTTGGAGAATTATTTTTATTTTGTCGCTGTTTTCAACATAGAGCAATCGAGTCTATGATATTTAAAATTGTTTACACTGTTGTAGGTTACGTCATTTGATTTATTTTTCAAAGAATTAGGTTGGAGAATTATTTTTATTTTCTCGCTGTTTTCAACATAGAGCAATCGAGTCTATGATATTTAAAATTGTTTACACTGTTGTAGGTTACGTCATTTGATTTATTTTTCAAAGAATTAGGTTGGAGAATTATTTTT
>OY744546.1:61902283-61917283 GCA_963556195.1 Sepiola atlantica | reverse complement strand
GTATAAGACGGCCTTAAATTGTTTGTATAAGACGGAATTAAATTGTTTGTATAAGACGGCATTAAATTGTTTGTATAAGACGGCATTAAATTATTTGTATAAGACGGCATTAAATTGTTTGTATAAGACGGCATTAAATTATTTGTATAAGACGGCATTAAATCGTTTGTATAAGACGGCATTAAATTATTTGTATAAGACGGCATTACATTGTTTGTATAAGACGGCATTAAATTATTTGTATAAGACGGCATTAAATTGTTTGTATAAGACGGCATTAAATTAGTTGTATAAGACGGCATTAAATTGTTTGTATAAGACGGCATCAAATTGTTTGTATAAGACGGCATTAAATTGTTTGTATAAAACGGCATCAAATTGTTTGTATAAGACGGCATTAAATTGTTTGTATAAGACGGTATCAAATTGTTTGTATAAGACGGCATCAAATTGTTTGTATAAGACGGACTTAAATTATTTGTATAAAACGGCATTAAATTGTTTATATAAGACGGCATTAAATTGTTTGTATAAGACGGAATTAAATTGTTTGTAGAAGACGGCATTAAATTGTTAGTATAAGACGCCATCAAATTGTTTGTATAAGACGGCATTAAATTGTTTGTATAAGACGGCATCAAATTGTTTGTATGAGACGGCATTAAATTGTTTGTATGAGACGGCATTAAATTGTTTGTATGAGACAGCATCAAATTGTTTGTATAAGACGTCATTAAATTATTAGTATAAGACGGCATCAAATTGTTTGTACAAGACGGCATCAAATTGTTTGTATAAGACGGCATCAAATTGTTTGTATGAGACGGCATCAAATTGTTTGTATAAGACGGCATCAAATTGTTTGTATAAGACGGCATTAAATTGTTTGTATAAGACGGCATCAAATTGTTTGTATAAGAGGGCATTAAATTGTTTGTATGAGACGGCCTTAAATTGTTTGTATAAGACGGCCTTAAATTGTTTGTATAAGACGGCCTTAAATTGTTTGTATAAGACGGCATTAAATTGTTTGTATAAGACGGCATTAAATTGTTTGTATAAGACGGCATTAAATTATTTGTATAAGACGGCATTAAATTGTTTGTATAAGAGGGCATTAAATTATTTGTATAAGACGGCATTAAATCGTTTGTATAAGACGGCATTAAATTATTTGTATAAGACGGCATTACATTGTTTGTATAAGACGGCATTAAATTATTTGTATAACACGGCATTAAATTGTTTGTATAAGACGGCATTAAATTAGTTGTATAAGACGGCATTAAATTGTTTGTATAAGACGGCATCAAATTGTTTGTATAAGACGGCATTAAATTGTTTGTATAAAACGGCATCAAATTGTTTGTATAAGACGGCATTAAATTGTTTGTATAAGACGGTATCAAATTGTTTGTATAAGACGGCATCAAATTGTTTGTATAAGACGGCATTAAATTATTTGTATAAAACGGCATTAAATTGTTTATATAAGACGGCATTAAATTGTTTGTATAAGACGGAATTAAATTGTTTGTATAAGACGGCATTAAATTGTTTGTATAAGACGCCATCAAATTGTTTGTATAAGACGGCATTAAATTGTTTGTATAAGACGGCATCAAATTGTTTGTATGAGACGGCATTAAATTGTTTGTATGAGACGGCATTAAATTGTTTGTATGAGACAGCATCAAATTGTTTGTATAAGACGGCATTAAATTATTAGTATAAGACGGCATCAAATTGTTTGTATAAGACGGCATCAAATTGTTTGTATAAGACGGCATCAAATTGTTTGTATGAGACGGCATCAAATTGTTTGTATAAGACGGCATCAAATTGTTTGTATAAGACGGCATTAAATTGTTTGTATAAGACGGCATCAAATTGTTTGTATAAGACGGCATTAAATTGTTTGTATGAGACAGCATTAAATTGTTTGTATAAGACGGCATTAAATTATTTGTATAAGACGGCATTAAATTGTTTGTATGAGACGGCATTAAATTGTTTGTATGAGACGGCATTAAATTGTTTGTATGAGACGGCATTAAATTATTTGTATAAGACGGCATTAAATTATTTGTATAAGACGGCATTAAATTATTTGTATGAGAAGGAATTAAATTGTTTGTATAAGACGGCATTAAATTATTTGTATCAGACGGCATTAAATTGTTTATATAAGACGACATTAAATTGTTTGCATAAGACGGCATAAAATTGTTTGTATGAGACGGCATTAAATTATTTGTATGAGACGGCATTAAATTATTTGTATAAGACGGCATTAAATTGTTTGTATTAGACGGCATTAAATTGTTTGTATTAGACGGCATAAAATTGTTTGTATAAGACGGCATTAAATTGTTCATATAAGACGACATTACATTATTCGTATAAGACGGCATTAAATTATTTGTATGAGACGGCATTAAATTGTTTGTATAAGACTGTATTAAATTGTTTGTATAAGACGGCATTAAATTGTTTGTATGAGACGGCATTAAATTATTTGTATGAGACGGCATAAAATTGTTTGTTTAAGACGGCATTAAATTGTTTGTATAAGACGGCATTAAATTATTTTAATATTACGGCATTAAATGGTTTATATAAGACGGCATTTAATTGTTTGTATGAGACGGCATCAAATTGTTTGTATGAGACGGCATTAAATTGTTTGTATAAGACGGAATTAAATTGTTTGTATGAGACGGCATTAAATTGTTTATATAAGACGGCATTAAATTGTTTGTATAAGACGGCATTAAAATGTTTGTGTAAGACGGAATTACATTGTTTGTATGAGACGGCATTAAATTGTTTATATAAGACGGCATTGAATTATTTGCATAAGACGGAATTAAATTGTTTGTATGAGACGGCATTAAATTGTTTGTATAAGACGGAATAAAATTGTTTGTATAAGACGGCATTAAATTCTTTGTATGAGACGGAATTAAATTGTTTGTATGAGACGGCATTGAATTTTTTGTTTAAGACGGCATTACATTGTTTGTATAAGACGGCATTAAATTGTTTGTATGAGACGGCATTAAACTGTTTGCATGAGACGTCATTAAATTATTTGTATAAGACGGCCTTAAATTGTTTTTATAAGACCGCATTAAATTGTTTGTATAAGACGGCATTAAATTGTTTGTATGAGACGGAATTAAATTGTTTGTATGAGACGGCATTAAATTGTTTATATAAGACGGCATTAAATTGTTTGTATAAGACGGCATTAAATTGTTTATATAAGACGGCATTCAATTGTTTGTAGAAGACGGCATAAAATTGTTTGTATGAGACGGCATTAAATTGTTTGTATGAGACAGCATTAAATTGTTTGTATGACACGACATTAACTTGTTTGTATAAGACGGCATTAAATTGTTTGAATAAGACGACATTAAACTGTTTATACAAGACGGCATTAAATTGTTTGTATAGGACGGCATTACATTTTTTATATAAGACGGCATTAAATTGTTCGTATGAGACGCCATTAAATTGTTTGTATTAGACGGCATTAAATTGTTTATATAAGAGGACATTAAATTATTCGTATAAGACGGCATTAAATTGTTTGTATAAGACGGCATTAAATTGTTTGTATAAGACGGCATTAAATTGTTTGTATAAGACGGCATTAAATTGTTTATATCAGACGGCATTAAATTGTTTGTATAAGACGGCATTAAATTGTTTATATAAGACGACATTAAATTATTCGTATAAGACGGCACTAAATTGTTTGTATAAGACGGCATAAAATTGTTTGTATAAGACGGCATTAAATTGTTTGTATGAGACGGCGTAAAATTGTTTGTATGAGACAGCATCAAATTATTTGTATACGATGGCGTTAAATTGTTTGTATAAGAAGGCATTAAATTGTTTGTATAAGACGGCATTAAATTGTTTATATAAGACGGCATTAAATTGTTTGTATAAGACGGCATTAAATTATTTGTATAAGACGGCATTAAATTGTTTGTATTAGACGGCATTAAATTGTTTGTATAAGACGGAATTACATTGTTTGTATGAGACGGCATAAAATTGTTTGTATAAGACGGTATTAAATTGTTTGTATAAGACGGCATTAAATTGTTTGTATAAGACGGCATTCAATTGTTTGTATAAGACGGCCTTAAATTGTTTGTATGAGACAGCATTAAATTGTTTGTATAAGACGGCATTAAATTGTTTTCATATTACGGCATTAAATGGTTTGATAAGACGGCATTTAATTGTTTGTATAAGACGGCATTAAATTGTTTGTATAAGACGGCATTAAATTATTTGTATCAGACGGCATAAAATTGTTTGTATAAGATGGCATTAAATTGTTTGTATGAGACGGCATTAAACTGTTTGTATGAGACGTCATTAAATTATTTGTATAAGACGGCATTAAATTGTTTGTATAAGAACGCATTAAATTATTTGTATAAGACGGCATTAAATTGTTTTTTATAAGACCGCATTAAATTGTTTGTATAAGACGGCATTAAATTATTTGTATACGACGGCATTAAATTGTTTGTATAAGTCGGCATTAAATTGTTTATATAAGACGGCATTAAATGGTTTGTATAAGACTGAATTAAATTTGTTTGTATGAGACGGCATTACATTGTCTGTATGAGACGGAATTAAATTTTTTGTTTAAGACGGCATTACATTGTTTGTATAAGACGGCATTAAATTGTTTGTATAAGACGGAATTAAATTGTTTGTATGAGACGGCATTGAATTTTTTGTTTAAGACAGCATTATATTGTTTGTATAAGACGGCATTAAATTGTTTGTATCAGACGGAATTAAATTGTTTGTATTAGACGGCATTGAACTTTTTGTTTAAGACGGCATTACATTGTTTGTATAAGACGGCATTAAATTGTTTGTATAAGACGGAATTAAATGGTTTGTATGAGACGGCATTGAATTTTTTGTTTAAGACGGCATTACATTGTTTGTATAAGACGGCATTAAATTGTTTGTATGAGACGGAATTAAATTGTTTGTATGAGACGGCATTGAATTTTTTGTTTAAGACGGCATTACATTGTTTGTATAAGACGGCATTAAATTGTTTGTATAAGACGGAATTAAATTTTTTGTATGAGACGGCATTGAATTTTTTGTTTAAGACAGCATTACATTGTTTGTATAAGACGGCATTAAATTGTTTGTATAAGACGGAATTAAATTGTTTGTATGAGACGGCATTGAATTTTTTGTTTAAGACAGCATTACATTGTTTGTATAAGACGGCATTAAATTGTTTGTATAAGACGGCATTAAATTGTTTTCATATTACGGCATTAAATGGTTTGATAAGACGGCATTTAATTGTTTGTATAAGACGGCATTAAATTGTTTGTATAAGACGGCATTAAATTATTTGTATCAGACGGCATAAAATTGTTTGTATAAGATGGCATTAAATTGTTTGTATGAGACGGCATTAAACTGTTTGTATGAGACGTCATTAAATTATTTGTATAAGACGGCATTAAATTGTTTGTATAAGAACGCATTAAATTATTTGTATAAGACGGCATTAAATTGTTTTTTATAAGACCGCATTAAATTGTTTGTATAAGACGGCATTAAATTATTTGTATACGACGGCATTAAATTGTTTGTATAAGTCGGCATTAAATTGTTTATATAAGACGGCATTAAATGGTTTGTATAAGACTGAATTAAATTTGTTTGTATGAGACGGCATTACATTGTCTGTATGAGACGGAATTAAATTTTTTGTTTAAGACGGCATTACATTGTTTGTATAAGACGGCATTAAATTGTTTGTATAAGACGGAATTAAATGGTTTGTATGAGACGGCATTGAATTTTTTGTTTAAGACAGCATTATATTGTTTGTATAAGACGGCATTAAATTGTTTGTATAAGACGGAATTAAATGGTTTGTATGAGACGGCATTGAATTTTTTGTTTAAGACAGCATTACATTGTTTGTATAAGACGGCATTAAATTGTTTGTATAAGACGGAATTAAATGGTTTGTATGAGACGGCATTGAATTTTTTGTTTAAGACAGCATTACATTGTTTGTATAAGACGGCATTAAATTGTTTGTATAAGACGGAATTAAATTGTTTGTATGAGACGGCATTGAATTTTTTGTTTAAGACAGCATTATATTGTTTGTATAAGACGGCATTAAATTGTTTGTATCAGACGGAATTAAATTGTTTGTATTAGACGGCATTGAACTTTTTGTTTAAGACGGCATTACATTGTTTGTATAAGACGGCATTAAATTGTTTGTATAAGACGGAATTAAATGGTTTGTATGAGACGGCATTGAATTTTTTGTTTAAGACGGCATTACATTGTTTGTATAAGACGGCATTAAATTGTTTGTATGAGACGGAATTAAATTGTTTGTATGAGACGGCATTGAATTTTTTGTTTAAGACGGCATTACATTGTTTGTATAAGACGGCATTAAATTGTTTGTATAAGACGGAATTAAATTTTTTGTATGAGACGGCATTGAATTTTTTGTTTAAGACAGCATTACATTGTTTGTATAAGACGGCATTAAATTTTTTGTATAAGACGGAATTAAATTGTTTGTATGAGACGGCATTGAATTTTTTGTTTAAGACAGCATTACATTGTTTGTATAAGACGGCATTAAATTGTTTGTATAAGACGGAATTAAATTGTTTGTATTAGACGGCATTGAATTTTTTGTTTAAGACGGCATTACATTGTTTGTATAAGACGGCATTAAGGTGTTTGTATGAGACGGAATTAAATGGTTTGTATGAGACGGCATTGAATTTTTTGTTTAAGACGGCATTACATTGTTTGTATAAGACGGCATTAAATTGTTTGTATAAGACGGAATTAAATGGTTTGTATGAGACGGCATTGAATTTTTTGTTTAAGACGGCATTACATTGTTTGTATAAGACGGCATTAAATTGTTTGTATGAGACGGAATTAAATTGTTTGTATGAGACGGCATTGAATTTTTTGTTTAAGACGGCATTACATTGTTTATATAAGACGGTATTAAATTGTTTGTATAAGACGGAATTAAATTGTTTGTATGAGACGGCATTGAATTTTTTGTTTAAGACGGCATTACATTGTTTGTATGAGACGGCATTAAATTGTTTGTATGAGACGGAATTAAATTGTTTGTATGAGACGGCATTAAATTGTTTATATAAGACGGCATTAAATTGTTTATAAAAGACGGCATTAAATTGTTTGTATAAGACGACATTAAATTGTTTGTATGAGACGGCATTAAATTGTTTGTATAAGACGACATTAAACTGTTTATACAAGACGACATTAAATTGTTTGTATAGGACGGCATTACATTTTTTATATAATACGGCATTAAATTGTTCGTATGAGACGGCATTAAATTGTTTGTATTAGACGGCATTAAATTGTTTATATAAGACGACATTAAATTATTCGTATAAGACGGCATTAAATTGTTTGTATAAGACGGCATTAAATTGTTTGTATAAGACGACATTAAATTGTTTGTATAAGACGGCATTAAATTGTTTGTATACGACGACTTTAAATTGTTCATATAAGACGGCATTAAATTGTTTGTATAAGACGGCATTAAATTGTTTATATAAGACGGCATTAAATTGTTTGTATTAGACGGCATTAAATTGTTTATATAAGACGACATTAAATTATTCGTATAAGACGGCATTAAATTGTTTGTATAAGACGGCATCAAATTGTTTGTATAAGACGGCATTAAATTGTTTGTATGAGACGGCGTTAAATTGTTTGTATGAGACAGCATCAAATTATGTGTATAAGATGGCGTTAAATTGTTTGTATAAGAAGGCATTAAATTGTTTTTATAAGACGGCATTAGATTGTTTGTATAAGACGGCATTTGATTGTTTGTATGAGACGGCATTAAATTATGTGTATGAGACGGCATTAAATTATTTGTATAAGACGGTATTTAATTGTTTGTATTAGACGGCATTAAATTGTTTGTATAAGACGGAATTACATTGTTTGTATGAGACGGCATCAAATTGTTTGTATAAGACGGTATTAAATTGTTTGTGTAAGACGGCATTAAATTGTTTGTATAAGACGGCATTAAATTATCTGTATGAGACGGCATTAAATTGTTTGTTTAAGACGGCATTACATTGTTTGTATAAGACGGTATTAAATTGTTTTCATATTACGGCATTAAATTGTTTGTATAAGACGGCATTTAATTGTTTGTATAAGACGGCATTAAATTGTTTGTATAAGACGGCATTAAATTATCGGTATCAGACGGCATTAAATTGTTTGTATAAGACGTCATTAAATTATTTTTATAAGACGGCATTAAATTGTTTGTATAAGAACGCATTAAATTATTTGTATAAGACGGCATCAAATTGTTTTTTTAAGACCGCATTAAATTGTTGGTATAAGACGGCATTAAATTATTTGTATACGACGGCATTAAATTCTTTGTATAAGTCGGCATTAAATTGTATATAAGACGGCATTAAATTGTTTGTATAAGACGGAATGAAATTGTTTGTATGAGACGGCATTAAATTGTTTGTATGAGACGGAATTACATTGTTTGTATAAGACGGCATTAAATTGTTTGTATGAGACGGAATTAAATGGTTTGTATGAGACGGCATTAAATTGTTTATATAAGACGGCATTAAATTGTTTGTATAAGAGTGCATTAAATTGTTTATATAAGACGGCATTCAATTGTTTGTATAAGACGGCATTAAATTGTTTGTATGAGACGGAATTAAATTGTTTGTATAAGACGGAATTAAATTGTTTGTATAAGACGGCATTAAATTGTTTATAAACGACGGCATTAAAGTGTTTGTATAAGACGACATTAAATTGTTTGTATAAGACGGCATTAAATTGTTTGTATAAGACGACATTAAACTGTTTATACAAGACGGCATTAAATTGTTTGTATAGCACGGCATTACATTTTTTATATAAGACGGCATTAAATTGTTCGTATGAGACGGCATTAAATTGTTGGTATACGACGACTTTAAATTGTTCATATGAGACGGCATTAAATTGTTTATATAAGACGACATTAAATTATTCGTATAAGACGGCATTAAATTGTTTGTATAAGACGGCATTAAATTGTTTGTATAAGACGACATTAAATTGTTTGTATGAGACGGCATTAAATTGTTTGTATACGATTACTTTAAATTGTTCATATAAGACGGCATTAAATTGTTTGTATAAGACGGCATTAAATTGTTTATATAAGAGGGCATTAAATTCTTTGTATAAGACGGCATTAAATTGTTTATATAAGACGACATTAAATTATTCGCATAAGACGGCATTAAATTGTTTGTTTAAGACGGCATAAAATTGTTTGTATAAGACGGCGTTAAATTGTTTGTATGAGACAGCATCAAATTATTTGTATAAGATGCCGTTAAATTGTTTGTATAAGAAGGCATTAAATTGTTTGTATAAGACGGCATTAAATTGTTTGTATAAGACGGCATTAAATTGTTTGTATAAGACAGCATTAGATTGTTTGTATGAGACGGCATTAAATTATTTGTATGAGACGGCATTAAATTATTTGTATAAGACGGCATTAAATTGTTTGTATTAGACGGCATTAAATTGTTTGTATGAGACGGAATTACATTGTTTGTATGAGACGGCATTAAATTGTTTGTATAAGACGGTATTAAATTGTTTGTATAAGACGGCATTAAATTATCTGTATAAGACGGCATTAAATTATCTGTATGAGACGGCATTAAATTGTTTGTTTAAGATGACATTACATTGTTTGTATAAGACGGCATTAAATTGTTTTCATATTACGGCATTAAATGGTTTGTATAAGACGGCATTTAATTGTTTGTATAAGACGGCATTAAATTGTTTGTATAAGACGGCATTAAATTATTTGTATCAGACGGCATTAAATTGTTTGTATAAGACGGCATTAAATTGTTTGTATAAGACGGAATGAAATTGTTTGTATGAGACGGCATTTAATTGTTTGTATAAGACGGAATTACATTGTTTGTATAAGACGGCATTAAATTGTTTGTATGAGACGGAATTAAATTGTTTATATAAGACGGCATTAAATTGTTTGTATAAGACGGCATTAAATTGTTTATATAAGACGGCATTCAATTGTTTGTATAAGACGGCATTAAATTGTTTGTATGAGACAGCATTTAATTGTTTGTATAAGACGGCATTAAATTGTTTGTATGAGACGGAATTAAATTGTTTGTATAAGACGGAATTAAATTGTTTGTATAAGACGGAATTAAATTGTTTGTATAAGACGGCATTAAATTGTTTATAAACGACGGCATTAAATTGTTTGTATAAGACGAGATTAAATTGTTTGTATAAGACGGCATTAAATTGTTTGTATAAGACGACATTAAACTGTTTATACAAGACGGCATTAAATTGTTTGTATAGCACGGCATTACATTTTTTATATAAGACGGCATTAAATTGTTCGTATGAGACGGCATTAAATTGTTTGTATACGACGACTTTAAATTGTTCATATAAGACGGCATTAAATTGTTTATATAAGACGACATTAAATTATTCGTATAAGACGGCATTAAATTGTTTGTATAAGACGGCATTAAATTGTTTGTATAAGACGACATTAAATTGTTTGTATGAGACGGCATTAAATTGTTTGTATACGATTACTTTAAATTGTTCATATAAGACGGCATTAAATTGTTTGTATAAGACGGCATTAAATTGTTTATATAAGACGGCATTAAATTCTTTGTATAAGACGGCATTAAATTGTTTATATAAGACGACATTAAATTATTAGTATAAGACGGCATTAAATTGTTTGTATAAGACAGCATAAAATTGTTTGTATAAGACGGCATTAAATTGTTTGTATGAGACGGCGTTAAATTGTTTGTATGAGACAGCATCAAATTATTTGTATAAGATGCCGTTAAATTGTTTGTATAAGAAGGCATTAAATTGTTTGTATAAGACGGCATTAAATTATTTGTATAAGACGGCATTAAATTGTTTGTATGAGACGGCATTAAATTGTTTGTATAAGACGGAATTAAATTGTTTGTATGAGACGGCATTAAATTATTTGTATAAGACGGCATTAAATTATTTGTATAAGACGGCATTAAATTGTTCGTATAAGACGGCATTTAATTGTTTGCATAAGACGGAATGAAATTGTTTGTATAAGACGGCAATAATTTTTTTTTATAAGACGGCCTTAAATTGTTTGTATAAGACGGCATCAAATTTTTTGTATAAGACGGCATTAAATTGTTTGTATGAGACGGTATTTGATTGTTTGTATAAGACGGCATTAAATTTTTTGTATAAGATGACATTAAACTGTTTATATAAGACGGCATTAAATTGTTTGTATAAGACGGCATTAAATTGTTTGTATAAGACGGAATTACATTGTTTATATAAGACGACATTAAATTATTCGTATAAGACGGCATTAAATTGTTTGTATAAGACGGCTTTAAGTGTTTGTATAAGACGGCATTAAATTGTTTGTATAAGACGGCATTAAATTGTTTGTATAAGACGACATTAAATTGTTTATATAAGACGGCATTAAATTGTTTATATAAGACGGCATTAAATTGTTTGTATAAGACGGCATTAAATTGTTTATATAAGACGGCATTACATTATTCGTATAAGATGGCATTAAATTGTTTGTATAAGACGGCTTTAAATTGTTTGTATAAGACGGCATTAAATTGTTTGTATAAGACGGTATTAAATTCAACCCTACAAATGCAATGCGTGTGCATTGCCTGCATATTTGTCACGCGTGCCGATGAAAGATAGAAGGCAGGCTAGATATGGCCAATGCCAGGGTCGGTATTAGTTAAAGAAGTGAAACTTACAATACCCAACCACTGAACAACCTTTTTTGTTGTGTGAAGTTTGAATTCTTTGAAGTTGGTCATTGCGATTTGGATAGAACTGGGCAGAATACATTGCAAGCTTTTTTCTGACTCCAATCCTGATCACTACTGACGTCTCCCTCCTTCTACACCATTCTGTGAGCCTTATCAGGATGGATAGCAAGATTATATGTAAGTGTGTGAAAATAAAGTTAAAAACGGTATTTTCCGCGAAAGGTTGAAATAAAGCAGAGAGTGGAAAATTCCATTCGAATCAAGGTAGAAGTTAGCAGATGACACGATGGACAGGAAGTCCTAAAAGAAACGTGGCGAAGAGGAAAGGAAGATCGGTTGCTGTTTTTCGAAACTTTATCTCCAGAGAGCGAGAGAAATGAAGCTCACGTAATGCGTAAAAGAATAAAACATTAAAAAAATGACGCCATGGAGCAAATATGGGTTTGCGTTTTCTTTTAAATTTGAGCTGCTACACCACTTGTACGGACATATTTATCACTAAACGTCACTATCCAATGAGCCAACTACCATGTTCCAATGAGAGAGACGAACAGCTGTTTCGGTCGAAGAACTCCCCCACGCTATGCTACAGGTGTATCTGTAAACCAAATTTCAAATCTGTAGCTTCTTAGATGAGAAAGATATGGATGTCCATACGAATATTCACATAAATACTGACGTTGAAGTGGCTTACAACGGCTGCTCTCTTTTACAGCTAGACTTCGACAGGCGTGTTAAAGAAACGATTGGATACAAGCCAAGAGAAGTTTTGCCCCAACACACACACACACACACACCCACAAAAGAATGACACAGAAGCAACGTCGCCACTTGCTATACGCAGAGGCAAATACGACAAGAGGACGACGGATCCTGATGGTGACACCTCCCGGATTTTCACCAGAGCCCTGTTAGCCGAGTTGCAGCCTTGATATAACTTGGTGCCAAACTTGTCCGTTATGGGTGGCTCTGTCAGGAGCCAGAGCTCCAGACGGCATAGCTATGACACTATCAGATTGCCACCTCCCCTACCAGGGTGAGGAAGGGTTGGAATTTAGGAGGGGGGGGGTTGCCGCTGTAAAAACTTGTTGTCTATAAATCATTTTGAAAATTGTTCTGTTTTTTTTGTCATTGCATTTGCCACGAAACAACGTATGAATCATTTTTTATAAAATAGTTTTACCTCGAAAATTATCACTAAACACACACGTACATTAAAGAATATTGATTTACTCCTCTCCAGGAGTTAGGCACAAGACCAGTTTTTATCTTACTCCCACAAGTAAGATGTGACCCAAGGTCGGGTCGGGAAAGTGGGGTTTAAAAATTGCCTGGGCAGCCATTCCCCGGTAGGGGCGCCTCAGGCAGTAAGCAATAAACTTACTCCTCTCCAAAGAGGGGAGGCGAAGCCTGGGAGGGTGGACCTCCTAGAACTGCACAGGACAGACCCATAGACCGGCGTAAATCAAGCCCCGAAGGTCAAAACAATACCAGTTTATGGGGTGTAGTATCCATCGGAACAGATACTACACTTTGATCTTAGTCAAAAGGCCTACGTTAAAGAGTATACAAGAGTGAAGCTGACTGAGAGAGCAGCTAAGATTATGGATGCAGGAGGTGGGTTCATGCTCTTTAGCCGACCCCGCCGTAGAAGCGCTAACTGTCGTAACCGTATCGTTTTAATTGCAGACAACACATTCTAACCCTATAGTTAGGCTACTACAGAAATATGACCCTTTTTCTTTCGCCAGTCTGTCATGTTTAAGTCTGAAAATAGCATTTCACCGGCGTAAGTTTAAAATGGCATTTAAAGCTTTCATCTTTCTGTAATACTTCAGTTTGAAATGGCATTTTCATCGCTAAACGCGCAAATTGAATGGATGCATCTTAACAATATCCTCTCCTGTTTTCTATGAAGATTTACTTATCGTTTCAATTCACTTACCGTCGTCTTTGTGTATGGTTTTCTTTTACGGAAACGTCAAGCGATGTTTATTGATCTCGCAAGTCTCGTAATTGGCGTTAATAAACGCGAGAGTTTAAACCCAAATCTCGCGAGACACATTTTTCTTTTCCGGTTGTCTTGTTTGTTCGTCTCTTTGAATTTACGACTTATCCCAAATCAACGCCGGAACTTCATCGCAATAAACAGACCCCCGTATCCCATCTCTTTCTCTTTCCATGTCTATGTCTCTAATTCTCTCTCTCTCTTTCACTCTTTCTCACAAACACTTTCTATCTGTCTATCTCTCTGTCTGTCTCAGATTTTGTCCCTCTGTCCCTCTGTCTGTCTGTCTGTCTGTCTGTCTGTCTGTCCCACTCTTTCTCTCATACACACGTTCTATCTTTTTTTATTTCTTGCTCTGGGCCTCTCTATCTCATCTGTTTGATATCTAATCTAAATACGCGGAACCTTTACGTCCCACCCTGTATAATGCCATACATTAAACAGCAGAGAAGACTAGACTATCAAGTCTTAGTAGAGCAAATAGTCTAGAAGAAGGGCAACTCCGAAACCACACCAGTACTGCTCCAACCCCTGTCCCATCGCCGCAATGTTGCATCCTTGTATCTATTTTACAAGTACTTCAATGGATTGTGCTCCGATGAACTTGCTGCCCTAGTTCCCTCTCGATGTAAATACACTCGACCAACCCGACAATCAGCTAAATCCCATCCATTCACTGAGGAGGTCCCTAGATGCCGAAGAGCCTTCTACTCTAATAGCTTTCTTCCTTGTGCTGCTGGACTCGTGAACTCCCTCCCTGTTCCCTGTTTTTCCGACTGTACCGACATGCATAACTTTAAAACTAATGTAAACAGATATCTCGCTGGACAGCTCAACATTTTAGGATGACCTCCGAAACTTTCACCCTAATTCTTAGAAGCCCCTTTACGTCTACAGTGGCGACCTGCCTTGTTTTGGGTGAACCATGTTAAAAAAAACAGTTAATAGGGTTTCCTTGACGACTTGTTATGTAAAGTATGAATGACTGAAAACATAATTTCG
>OY744546.1:61879783-61897283 GCA_963556195.1 Sepiola atlantica | reverse complement strand
ATTTATTTACCGTTGAAAGTTTTTTTTTTTGCCTGTGTGCAAATGGTCTCTACAGTTCCTTTCACCGAGTGCAGATAAATTGTTAATCTACACCAATATTTTCTAAAAGAATATATAAAATAAATAATAATAAATAAATGGATCGATCATAGTCGAGGATCTTTATTTCAGACCTTAAATTTTCACCTCGTTCCTCATTCCAATAATGGAGGAGGACTTGAACGTCTACTGGACCCCCCCCTCGGGTGTCTTCGGTCTCTGTACAGGGGGTTGTCAGAGACTCTGGCATGACGATGCTTCTTATTTCAAGTAAAACCTGACTAAATATAAATAAAAAAAATGGTGTGCTGTATCCTCAAGCCATCCAGCACGTCTTCCGAATTGCGGACGGGGGCACCCCCTCTATTAATAGAGGGTAGCTTCGAATAATAAATTAGAAGCCGTTGACAATGAGGAAATGAAAAGAAAAAAATGAATAAAAACAAAAATAGAAACTGGCAGGCCTGCAACCAAGATAAAAAGGACCCATCAACCCGTTCATACACCAGGCGGGAAGATGTAAGCAATGGTGAAAACCTTCCTGCCTCTGGAAATGGTGCTCCAGCCATGACAGAGGCCAACCAGGATCAGCCATCAGGCCTTGAGACAAAAGTTCCTGGCTCCTATTTCCATCAAATGCAGCAGCAACAACAAAAAAGAAACATAAGAGGCTTAAAAGCCCAACTATGGACTGTTGCACAAAAGAAGGTGCTATTGTTTTGCTACCACTACTCAAAGTTTGAAAAGTGGAACAAAACATCCAATGAGATTCTAGCTGATAAGATCCAAGAATCTACTCTCCTCGAAAAAAAAAAGAAATAGGAATCTTAGGAAAATCTCCATCACCCCAGGAATTATAGGAGCAACAGGACTAATGAAAAATAAGTTCAAAAGCTATCTGGTGAATATACCCGGTGAACCGAGTGCAAGAGAAATACAAACAATTGCACTTAAAGGGACCTTAAAAAGATCTCTCGGCTGGAGTGTCTGAAATAGCCGGTGAATGTCTGGCATCCAATAGGATGCCCCATCCCCAGCAAAAACAAACATATAAGAAAATTAAAAATATATATATGTATATGAAAAGTGAAGCAAAACATCCAATCAAATCCTGGCCAAAAAGATAAACTCAACAACAATTAGCTTTTACTTCAAATTACGTATATCGACCGCAAACCTCTTCCACGTCACATGACCAATATTAACCAATGGGATGCCCACGATGCAACACAATGGAGGCGGTTTGTGTCAGCCATTATTAATCATACCTGAATGACGTTTCATATCTGACATTATTCTACTATAAAATGCGAAAACATTTAATAGCAATCTCAACCACATGTAATTATTTTTTGTTACTATTTAATCACCACGTTTCAAGGCCAAGAGCCACTCGAGGATTAAGGTTAATGAGATGGAACGATTTTTAGTCGAAAGATGAAGAACACTATGGGAGTACTAGAATTGATAAATGCAATGAACTAAGCTGGATTACTTATGGGACAGTTCACGATAAGAGGTTGTGGACATTGCATTTGAAGACGACTATGTTGTAGTCTGCAGGGAAGCAGTCCGCAGTAATGTGTTCCTATAGACGGGAAGGTCTTGCAAAATCTATGTTCATGGAAATTCTACCTGATGCTAGGAACAGGAGGAAAAATGGGAAAGTCTTTTCCCGTTGTGGTAGAAGGCGAGTTTTTGTTGTGAATGTCTTACAAGGATGAGCCAGAGATTGGAGTTCAGCTGAGCACCTTCCATAAAAATAGCGATATAGAGTAGAGAGAGAGAGAGAGAGAGAGAGAGAGAGAGAGAGAGAGAGAGAGAAATAGAGAGAGACAGCGATAGATAGATAGATAAATAGAGAAAGAAAGAGAGAAAGAAAGAGAGAGATTAGTTTTAAATATCTGCATGTCGGTACAGTCGGGGAAACAGGAAGCAGGGAGGGAGTTTCAACGGCCAGCATGACGAGGAAAGAAGCTATTAGAGTAGAAGGCTCTCCAGCATCTGGGGACCTCCACAGTGAATGGATGGGATTTAGCTGATTGTCGGTTTGTATCGAGTGTATTTACGTCGAGGGAGCACTCAGAGCAGCTAGTTCATCGGAGCACATTTCATTGAAGTACTTGTAAAACAAGCACAAGGATGCAACATTGCGGCGATGGGATAGGCGTTGAAGCTGGTTGGATAGTGAAGTAACCTATTAGATTAGAGACTCGGTTTTGGACTTTGTCTAAGAGAGAGAGAGAGAGAGAGAGAGAGAGAGAGAGAGAGAGAGAGAGAGAGAAACAGACAGACAGACAGACAGACAGACAGAGAGACTAGTGGATGGTGCACCAGCCCAGATGTGACAATAATACTCCATACATGGGCGAATGGTGGCTTTGTAGAGATATAGTAATAATACCACCTCCCTCGAGATTAACAGACATGTCAGCTAGTTTTAAAAAAAGACAACATATCCCACAACATACCTGGAACTTGGAATGTCGAGGATTTCCCAGGTGATGACGGTAAACAAGGGGGTCCAGCAGATGAAGAACTCCAAGACGACGACAAAAAGCATTTTGACGACACGTTTCTTGTTTTGCAGCGAGCGTTCCTGCTGAACTTGTTGGAAGGGCATGGTTTCCATGGTCGACGATTTGATGGTACGCCGGAAAAACGGCACCGACCGATTCTCGCTGGTGTAGTTGTTCTTTTTCAAGTTCTTGTCGGTTCCGCCGCCGAAGCCCGTGGTCGTAGACGAGGCATCTTTGCTCAGTTTGAGGCTCATCTCGTTCGAGCTGCGTTTGCATCGCCCTTTCGAACCTGCAAGAAAGAGTGTCATCGGAGATCATTCAAATCAAAACAGAAAATCTAGACAATCAATACGAAAAGTAGATTTAGAAACATTTCTTTTTCACTTATGGGTCATCACTTATCAAGGCTAAAATGAACTCGAGGATAAAGGTTAATGAAATGGATAGATTGTCAGTTGGATGATGAATAATATCATGAGATGATTGACAATTATGAATGGAATTAACAAAGTTTTATGACTTATGAGAACGGTTTATCACGATTATTTGTTGTATTATTGGATTCGAAGATGACCACGTATTATATCCATATATTAATACGCTAGCGTCTACCAACCCATGTCACGCTCTAACACCCCTTTTTAAGAAGATGAGATCGCCCGATCGCCGGAGATTTATTTATGTATAATGTTTTTCAACGATGAGCTTAATATACATCGAAGGGGGGAGAGGGAAGACAGATTTAGTACTTACTTTTCCCCCAGACAACGAGGAGAGAAGGGGAGCGGTTGTAAGGAGAGGGGGGAGGAAGGAAAGGAGCCGAGCGCGAAGACAGTGGGGCGAGTGAGAGAGGGGGAGTGACCTGGGGAGAGATGGCGACCGCGGAAGGCAGAGCTTTTGCCCCGGGCAACCGGTTAATATAGATTCATATATATATATATATATATATATATATATATATATATATATATATATATATATATATATATATATATATATATATATATATACAGGGTGTCCCAAAATAATGTATACACCCTTTGAATTGTTATAAGTCGTTCAATTTACTGATTTTTATTTGCAAGATTGATAAACGAGATTGAGTAAGAATATTCATTTAAAAATACTGACAGTAAAATTAACAAAAACATAGAAAATTAACTTTTAACAAAGATAAAGGCTACTTAGGGTAATTTCAGAATGTTCATAAAATGAACCCTCATTCTAACCCCAACCCGTTCTGCTCAATACACTTTCCATATAGTGAAGACGTGAAGAATTGTACCTACAAACGTCCTGCGACATTTACTCCGGTATTTGAGCACATTCTACTACAATTACTACTCCCATTTGTTTGCAATTACTTCAGGTTTCTTGCTTTAAACATTGTAGCCTTTACGTTTATTAAAAGTTAATTTTCTATGTTTTTGTTAATTTTACTTTCAGTATTTTTAAATGTGTATCTTACTGTTCTACTCTTTTATCAATTTTGTTTGCAAATCAAACTCGGTAAATTGAACGAGTTATAACGATTCAAACGATGTATACATTATTTTGGGACACCCTGTATATATATATATATATTACTTCCATCCCGTCATGCATAAGTTAGCGAGTAAAATATGTGCGTATTTCTAGCCACCGGAACATTACTAACAGTAAATTATACAACTTGATGGAGATAACACCGCGGAATTGGTAACGGGATCCTGCTAAACACACACACAAATTAAAATACATCATGTGAGAAAAACATGTTTAAATTTAAAGTTTTTTTTTTTTAAAGCTGAGTAAAAATTTCTGAAAACTTGTGTATAATACAAAATTCAATTTTCATAAAAAATTCTTGAAAAAAAAAACTCTGTTCAAGGAAATCCCACCTGATGATCGGCACTCGAAAGAAAAAAAGTGAAAGTTCATTTTGATTTTGTATCAAGTCAACTTATTGCCGTGATTTTTTTACAAAGAGGAACCAGAGATTCGAGCTCAGTCGAGCACCTTCAATAGAGTAGAAAGAGACTATCTGGGTCTCTTCTATTAGAAAGAAGCTGTAAAAACAGCAGGAATATTTGCCCACTAGATTGCCAATCTGTTTTATCAAGATAAGAAGATGAGCGGCATTTTCCTTACTCCATCTTGACTCATATATAGCTGGAGAGTTGTATCAAGATCAGGTACTTTCTAGAGTAATAGAATGATCCAACCATTTCTCCAGCAACTATAGCAACATATTGTATGTCTTCCATTTTAGATCTGGAGTGAAAGTCAGTCCCAGGAGCTTACTTAAACAAGGGATTCCTCAAAATGTATACAACCCAATCAAGCAGTGCTTTTCTTCCTTTTTGCTGAAGTGGAACCCCATGGAAACATTCTACTGGCTCGAGGAACCCCTGTGCAAAATGTTTGTTATCTTATGCAAAAAATAGCATTTAATTATACAAAAAAAAAATTTGTAATAAAATTAAAATACTCATGTTCAGAGTATTGTACATGAAATGAAAACAAAAATGTTTATGTTTGAATAGATTACATTTATTCATATAAAAAAAGTCAATGGGAAATTTGAGCCTGGTGTTTCTTGCACAACTCTTTAAGATTGGGTCGTGTTTTTGATAGGCACACACGAAGTTCATCTTCCATAATAATAATATTTGTATACTTGTATTTGTATAAATATAACATTTTTAAAGCATGTTTTCATATGTCGGACCGTATAGGGTTAAAAGATATGCATATATTGATAAAATAGATTTTCGAAATTGAATTTAATATGTTGTTTATTTGTTCGTTGTTCTAATTTAGAAATTGCGGAACCCCTGGACTGTACTGGCGGAACCCTAAGGTTCCGCGGAACCCTGGTTGAAAACCACTGTTCTAGAGTAATAGAATGATCCAACCATTTCCCCAGCAACTATAGCAACATATTGTATGTCTTCCATTTTAGATCTGGAGTGAAAGTCAGTCCCAGGAGCTTACTTAAACAAGGGATTCCTCAAAATGTATACAACCCAATCAAATAACATTAATATTACGTCTAATCCATTAATCCATTATAAAATGATGTCTATTTGTATGTGTTTAGAAACTGCTTAAGATATACACATAAACTGTAAATCACCGTAAAAAGGGAGAATTGTCCCCTGCAAAATAATTGCTTGATAAAAAGCAGAATCTATCAAGTTGCAATATCTACTGCATACAAATCCGAGCGACAAAAATACTACATAGGAGAAACCAGCTTAGACCATAAAACCGATTCTATAATCAGAAAAGTTAATTTAATAGCAATAAATATAGTACAGTAAATGGCGTATTAGTGGGTACCCACCCCACGTGTGAGTTTGCTCTTTTCTTTGCTTTTTGTTTGGTTCCACCCCAAAATGAACCACTGTATAGGGTAGGTTTTTTCAAGACACTTTAATCCAAGAACTTTTTACTCTTTGTGAATTTTTCTGATGATTTTGTAATGTTGCAGAAACGATATTGACATAAAAACGTTGTTTGGCACAAGACAAATGAAACGGACCGTAAAAATATATCTCACAGAAATGTTATGTTTTTTGAAAATGTGAAAAAATAAAAATAAAAATAAAAATAATAAAATAAAAACATGGTTATTGGAATATATGAACCTTTTATATATATATATATATATATATATATATATATATATATATATATATATATATATATATATATATATATAGTAAGCTATGAAAATATATTTATGGCAATTAAGCTACACAGAGGCTCCAGCGTTTCATCCCCGGGGGAAATCTTCAGGCTAAAATGCATGGAGTTATTTTTGCCGGGTGTTTTTATATACACGGCTAGCTAGTAAACCAATCAGATTCTTTGTTGTTCTCTCAGCCAATCGTTTCCCCCCACCCGTGGATGAAACGTGGGAGCCTCTGTGTAGCTTAATTGCCATAAATATATTTTCATAGCTTACTATCTAGCTCTACTTACGTATCGAGCACTGTTGAAGTAAATACTGAAAACTGATACATAAAAAATTATATCTCCTTAAAAAATTTCATGCGGATACATGAAATATATATATATATATATATATATATATATATATATATATATATATATATATATATATATTCTATGAAAAATGACTGTATACTGAAATCATATGCCCTTAATATGGTTAAGATAAAAATTCATGTATACTAAATGTACAAAAGCAAGGAAATTCCCAAATTTTTACACTTTTATTGCCATTAAGGATATGCGAGCACAACAGGGCTATGTATTGTACTGGTAGGAATTTTTCTTCAACACACCTCACACACTTCATCCACTCATGCATAGAGATTTATACTGTAGTGATGTGATAATGAAATGGTTTGGTTGATATGTAGTCATACTCTTAATGACAATAAAAGTGTAAAAATTTGGGAATTTTCTTGCCTTTTTACATTTAGTGTATATGAATTTTCATCTTAACCCTATTAAGGGCATATGATTTCAGTATACTGGCATTTTTCATGGAATGTCACTACTTTTGTAAAGGCTATGCCTCAATACAATGGTCATTTTAAAGTTTTTTTGGAATTTTCTGGAAAACTAAGGTATATGGTAAACTGAAATTAAAATGCCATCAACTAGACCCTAGAACCTCTCTCTCTGCCAAAAACCATCTAAATCCATCAAATAGTTGATGAGATACAGGGTGGCACATACGTACGTACGTACGTACACACAGATAACATGATTTCATGATTGAACTTTCTGGATCTCTGGGTTGCCTTGACTAATGATGCTGAAATTCTACACACGTATAGAACCTATCAAATAAATATTTTGTGCAAAGTTTTAACTAATTTGGTTTATTGGTTTTTGAGTTATGATTGATCAAAGAAATGAGATTTCTAGCATAGGCCAGTCGTGAGGTCTATTAAGGGATAGAGCACTCTCGCGCCTCCCTTGATATATATATATATATATATATATATATATATTTTAATACATTAATTATTGATTAATCAATTTTAATTTGCATCACTCCCCCCACACATGATATCCGATCAGATAATTAAAAAACAACATCCTTTTAAGGTGAACGCACTTTGTGATTGCGAATTATCTGCCGATGAGTTTAAGAACAATTTGTAAAAATTAAACAAAGTTTAAATTTTGAATTCTGTTTACATTTAAAAGGTCGATGAATAATGAAAGAAAAAAAAAATTTCTTCCCAAGTAATTAATTCTTTTTCTTTTTTTTTCGCTATTCAAATTTTTTTTCCGGTTTTCCCGCTTCCTTTTTCTTCCGCTAATTCCAAACGAATCAAAAATCATTTAAGGAACAACAGAAAATTATGCATGAAAAAACAAAACGCTAAAACAAAAAAAAAGAATCATCATTTAAGATGCGTCCAAGAATCTCTTATATAAATAAAGATTTTGTCCGTCCGTTCGACAGTCACATTTTTTCCGTCAATCACAATTTATTTTTAAACGTAATAAACAAATTGCGGAATTTGTTTTATTTCGAAATATCAGAGATCTTAACTACTTTTAGAAATGGAAAATATTGCATTAATAGTTAATAATAAATTCTCAACGAATAAAGCGGATGCCATGACTGGAAATCGAAACCGAAACCTTCAGATCTTCAGTCTGAGGTTCTGTCAACTGATCGATTTGGACTTTTCTTTTAAATGGAGCTTAAAACATTACCGTAACAAAATAATTATAGCTCTGGCATAATTTATGAATTATATATATATATATATATATATATATATATATATATATATATATATATATATATATATATACAACTTGAAGAAAGAGGCAAAATTCCCTAGAAAAAACATGTGTTAGATGCATATAATTTTTATTAAAATCAAAATACTATTTTTTTTTCATATTGACTTTTTTCTAATAATTTCGCTCTGTTAACGAGCTTCATCAGAGATTTAAACAAATAAAAGGTATTAACCTATTTTTTTTTCCTTTTTTTTTAGAAGTGGCGTCCGATGTTGTGTGGACTAACGGTGAAACGTCTCTTTTAAAATTGAACTTAAATCGCGCATGGTCGCTGGTAGGTATACATTTGGGAAAGTTCATTTTTTAAGCATCTTTAAAATTTAAAACTTAAAGAAAGAGGCAAAATGCCTTAAAAAACATGTGTTAGATGAAGATATTTTTTATTAAAATCCAAAATACTTGTGATACTGAGCGAAATTATTAGAAAAAAGTGAAGATGGAAAAAATAGTATTTTGACTTTAATAAAAATATCTTCATCCAACACATGGTTTTTGAAGGCATTTTGCCTCTCTCTTTAAGTTTTAAATTTTAAAGATGCTCAAATTTTTTTCAAAAGAGTGATTAATATGCGACGATTGTCCAAATTTATTTCAAATTTCAATATATATATATATATATATATATATATATATATATATATAAAGTAAATTCCAATGACCAAGTCTTTATTGTTTATTATATATTGACTGTTAACATTCATCGAACTTTTAGATGGAACAGTTTTGGTAAATCTTCTTAAAATTTAATTACACAAATATATTTCACACACACACACACACACACACACACACACACACACACACACACACACACACACACACACACACCCACACACACACACACCCACACACACACTCCTTCAATAACTACAAAAACCCTCTTCAACAACCGATTCTCGTGGCCACTAACACCTTACCTGAGAGTTCATCATTCAAACTCCTCGCTCTAACTTTCACAGATAACATGAATTGGAATAAATACAGTGAAGACATTGCCAGGGCTTCTGCAAAGAAGGTGGGCTTCCTCTACCGTACCAGTAAACTACTCACACCTGACATTATCCTATATCTCTACAAAGCCACCATCCGCCCATGCATGGAGTATTATGGCCCCATCTGATCCGAGGCATCATCCACTAGTCTCTCCCTCTTAGACAAGGTCCAAAAAAAGAGTCGCCAACTTAATAGGTCCTTCACTATCCACCAAGTTCCAGCCCCTGTCCCATCGCCGCAATGTTACTTCTTTGTGCCTGTTTTACAAGTACTTCAATGGATTGCGCTCTGATGAGCTTGCTGCTCTGGCGCCCCCACGACGTAAATTCACTAGACCAAACCGACAATCAGCTAAATCCCATCCGTTCACTGTGGAGGTCCCCAGATGTCGGAGAGCCTTTTTCTCCAATAGCTTATTTTCTCGTGCTGCCAGCCTTTGGAACTCCCTCACAATTCCCTGTTTCCTCGACTGTACAGACATGTAGAAATTTAAAACTAATGTAAACAGACATCTCGCTGCGAAGCTCCCAATTTAGGTTGACCCCCCCTCAAAACCTTCACCCTTTTTTCAGTAGCCCCTTACGTCTACAGTGGCGGGCTGCCTTGTTTGGAGTGAAATGTGTACACACACACACACACACGCCCCCCCACATACGCCCCCCACACATATATATATATATATTTTCGAGAAAATTCTTGGTCTGATGAGGTTGACTTTCTGGGAAAAGTGCAACCGAAACATGTATGCACATATGTAACCAATAGTGTTTGTATAAATAAAAATTTATACTTATAAACAGCTCTACTTGGTATTGAGCACTTTTTATAAACACTTGAGTTTCTACGGATTTACATTTACAGAAACTAATACAATACATGTACTATATATATATATAGAGAGAGAGATAGAAGAAAAAAGAGTGATAAATATGCGACGATTGTCTAGATTTATTTCAAATTTCAATTGTTCAATGCAAGGTGTAATCAGTAATAAACTAGTGTTTATTTTTCTTTCCTTAAGCCAAGGCTTTTCAAAGATCGAAATCTTATTTATCACTCTTTTTTCTTCTATCTCTACTATTGCTCTATCTCGTATATTGAGCTAATCCTTTTCACAATAGGTTCCATATACTATAAGTTTTCACTTTGGTTTATTTTGATCCTACTATATATATATATATATATATATATATATATATATATATATATATATATATATATATATATATATATATATCTAGGCAGTATTTTTCTTGAAGACATATTTCCTTAAATATTACAGATAACTTGTGTCTGCACATTTTTTATTTGATCATTTCTAGATTGCTGATTAATTTTAGAGTTTCATACTTCAACTGGCAGATGAATTTGCCGTACTCATTGTGTATTTCCGGTTCCTTCTGGAGCCATTTTCTAGAGCGTGAGTATTGAGTAAAGAACATGTATTTTTAAATATTTAATGATGTTTTCGGTTGTAGTATTAATAGATTATTAGAATAAGTCTTAAAAGTATTTTAGGAATGTTTTCACTGTTATCGAAATTAATTTTTATTATGGCTGACTTTTGTAGTTTTTGTTTGTAGAGATTCTCATATCAGTTGTCTTAGTTATTTTTATAGTTGAATATAGTTGTATATATATATATATACAGGGTGATTCATAAGTCACTTAGCTATTTATTTTTGAAATTCTAAAGTTAAAAAATACGGTAATACAAAACAGAAAGTTTATTTACCAAATTCATTTATGGGAGTTTTAAAGAACAACAAATTATGGGAGTTTAAAATTACAAGGTTTTGTTTCAAACAAGGTTTGGATTTCTTCTTCTTTTGCATCATTACGTTTCGGAGCACCTAGATATATATATATATATATATATATATATATATATATATATATAGAAGCAAATATATAAACGAACAAATTTAAAATAACAAATAGCAGTAATCAGAGAGTAAGATAACAATTATCAAAAGTTCATAGTATGTTTGTGCTTCATATGGTAATCATTTTAAATAGCTAAGTGAAGTGCCTTATGAATCATCCTGTATATCATATACAGGGTGGGCAAAAATAAGGGTCCTATTTTTAAAAATTCATAACTTTTTTATTTATTGATTTTTTTTTTTTTTTTAGAATAAGTAAAGGACCCCTTCCGAAGCAAGCATGAGCCGTATTAGCCCTAAGGAACGTACCCTCATTTAGAAAACATTATTTTTGCTTAAAAAACTCAAAACAGTGTAAAAAACAATACTTTAGTTTTTGTAAGTTTTAAGAAGTGTTTTTCGGCTAAAATTTGTTTTGTTTATTTCAAAAAATCTCGGAAGGGTCAGTCTACACACACATAAAGTTTGGTGAGTTTAACTTTTATTTTGTGGAAGTTATTCAAATTCAAGTTATTCAAATTTAAAGATAGGACCCTTATTTTGGCCCACCCTGTATAATGATAAATGTACGTTCAATATATTTGATAACGTAACGGGGAGGTCAGCTAGTAGCCAGTGTATTATTTTACTTCTTCCGTCTTGTATTACAAAGGACATTCCTTTATTACTTGAATGAACTGACTTTCTCAGCCGTTCAAAATACGCACGGACGATTTGATTGGTTGATAGTATTCGCACCGAGTGACTAGAAACACGTTACTCGGCAAAACCAATAAGTGCGCCGATAAGAAGCGAACGTTTTGTATGTGCAGACGTGCAATGTTGTCTTTTCTGTTCTTCTGTTAGATACGTCCACGCATCATATCGGAGGATTTGTCCGTCAACCGAGCCAAGTTTAGATGCGTCCAACCGTCTCTATAAAATGCATTTTCTGTCGGTGTGTCTGTTATTTCAAACATTTTTGTCGGTTTCCCACTTAAGTTTAAAATTACATTTTCCACGCTCTGTCACGTTTGTACAAAATATTATTTTCGTTGGTTTGTCACGCTTAAGTTTGAATAAGATTTACGTTGGTCGATCACGTTTAATCTTGAAACATAATTTCATTTTTTGTCACGCCTTAGTTCGAAATATCATTTTCGTTGGTCTGTCACGCTTAAGTTTAGATATCATTTTTGGTGGTCTGTCACGCCTAATTTGAAATAACATTTTCGTCGGTTCATATTTGAAGATATAAAGCACTTGGAGCATAAAAACTATTATCAAAATGACCAGATTCAGCATTAAATAACCCGAAAAGGGTTGATATGTCGTAAAACGGAACAACCAAACAACATGTAATGAAATAATTTTATTTTTATTTTCTACTTAGTGTTTTAAAAAAAAGTATTCAATCAATAGTGTCTTATACAATGTCCAAGTTTTTTTTTTTATATTTCGAGGTTGATCAGATCACCTCCTTTTCAAAATAAATCTGGGTGTGTCGTGTGTTGGTATTGTGACAGCCTTCTAAACCTCAAACTTAAATAAATAATGTTTCAAGATTTCATATGATAATTTAAGAAACTATTAATGGTTAATTAGCAGTCACAATTATAAAAGGAAGAAAGATAGAGTAAGTACTCACGATTTTTGGGTGTCAATTATATAAAACAGAGTTATCTTCTTTTTTCCTCTAACCAGTTATCTCCCTTTGTTCATCATGACAATGGATTAGCTCCCTTGATTTCTTTAATATTCTAATTTGGTTGGCGGAGGCAATTCTTCTTGATTTATCAGCAACACCTTATTTTGGCGGGCTGGATGTAAACATCCTTTTTTCGTCCTCTTTTGAATGAGTTCGTTGTCCTTTCAACACGTAAGGACATTCCCCCTTAATTGAATGCGACGACTTGAATCTGAACAATTCCGGGAGCCGTTTATTTTTCATTGGACGTTAACAAACTCTTTTATTAGTTGGACGTCTTTAAGCCGCAAACACTATTAGTTTCGCAAGACTTTTCTGTATTCTTGTTCAATTAAACAATATTAATACATATTATCCTTTATCTTTGTCTTCTGTGTCTTCTGTACTCTTTCGTTTAGCATTTTTCTGATTTCGGCAAGTGACAACTGATCCGTTCTTTTGCTGAATAACTTTAACACCAACCACTTCCAATTACACGTACTCAATGTCACGACCACAATATTGACCGAATTTTTAGAAGATACCTTCTGACATCCCCACAACTAGTACTTTTAACAAGATTACTTTATGATTTTAATTTAAGAGAAAACGCCTTATGATTTAAAAATAAGGTGTTCTTAAGATACGTCCATTAAATCTACGCGTTTAGCGGTGAAAATGATATGTTAAATTTAAACGTGACCGGCGACGGACCGAGCCTTTTATAGAGATGCGAGGATGCATCTAAAATGCTATGGTAATGGTCTAGTTTGGAGGTTTGTAATAAAGAAATTCTCTGAAAATGGTTTTAAATAATTCCGAGTAAAACTCTACTTATTATTAGCCGTTTTTAGACGTTTTACTACATTTTCGTCTAAAATACGCAATATCGACATCAAGCATACGAAAACGTGGATTGTGAAGCATGGAGTACTGAAACGAACTCTTGTACCGAATTATAAAAATAATTTATTCAATTTTTTTTTTGTGATTTCACAACTTGTGTTATCTCAATAAAAATACAAATGTTAAAATGTCTTTCACCCTTTTGTTTTATCGCAAAGTGAATTAAAAATATAAGTGCCGGTTTCGTTTTGTTTCGTTTCGTTTCGTTTCGTACTTCCATTCCATTTTTCGTTAGGCCCCACTTCCGGTCTTTTCGCGTCCATTTTCTATCATTTTCTATGCTATTTTGTAGCTAATTTACACATTTCAAACATGTTTTTTCTTCCGATTATAAGTGGATTTTTTTTTACTAGAAATGGTTCCTCATTTAATATTATTAAAAACAACAACAATCTAAAACCATTTTCATCGCCTATACATAATTTTTGATTACAAAACTCCAAACTAGACCATTACCAATTCTATTGCAAACTTAAGCGTGACCGACTCACAAAAATAATACTTAAGACTTCAGGATGACAGACAGACGCACGGAATGAACCTCTTACATAGATAGTTGAACGCATGTAAAATAAGAAATGTCTATTAAATACTCACGCCATCCATTATATGCGGGTTGTAATATAAACAAACAAACAAAAAACGCTTAATCACTTTCTAAAGAGGATCGATTCCTTTCATGTCATTGAGTATTTCTATAAACACATCGTTTACCTTATATTTTTGCCTCCACATAAACTCACACAGAGAGGTGTCCACCATTCCGCGATGCGTTCCACAGTGGCGTTTATCCTACATTTTGTCCGGCGATAAATGAAGGTTTCATCGATCCAATCTCAACGTGGAGATCTGAACCTTAACCCAAACCCTAACCTCGATCCGAGGCGTTTCTAGAGAGGACAAACAAGTAGAGCAAGGGTGTTTGCGCGCACTGCGCATGCGTGGAGGGCCTATTTTTTTTTTTGTAAAACTGATTTTCCCATTAGTAGCGGGTTCTTCTACAAACGATCCCGCTTAGCAATTAAAATGCTATTTCAAACTTAAATGTGACATCCTAAAGAAAATGCTGTTTAAGATTTAAGCGTGACAGACCGACTGAAAAACAGAACTTTTTATAGATACGTTTGGACGCGTCTCAAATAAGATGAACCCTAACATATCCGTCTACGCGTTTAGCGATTACAATGCTTTTTTTAAACTGAAGCGCGACCGACAGACTGAACCTCTAATAAAGATGCCAGGACGCATGTAAAAATATACATGATAATCGTGTCGCCTTCAATGGCCGACGATGGTAAATCTAATTCTACATATTAAAGCGCTGAATGATAACAATTGAATTTGTATGTTTTTTCCCTCAACAATATTGAAAAAAAACAAACCAAAACGTTAAGGAATAAAAATATAAAAAAATATCTTTATAAGACACATGACTTGTTTAGTTGCGTAAGAATATAAAAATAATCACAAATTTTTTTGTAAAAATTGCAAGAAAATCATTAAAATACGTGGCTTCTCTTAGCAAGCGTAAACAAGTTTTTCCTTGAGTTTTTTTTGCGACAGTTAAAAAATATATTGAATAATATTTTTTTTTGCGACAGTTAAAAAATATATTGAATAATATAAAAAAAACGCAAATACGTTTCCTATAATTTAAAAATGTGTTCCCTTTTCCGACATTACAAATGTAATGTAATTGCAATAAATTATTGCAAAAAGTTGTTTTACAATCTTTATATATTGACTACCTGAAGTACACATCTACGTCGTGTTTCTCAACATCTTCCTCTTCTTATTATTTTACTTTAAATAAAAAGATTAAAATCACTTTTTCCTATTATTTAGATTATTTGGACCAGTGTTCTCATCTTGGATATTATTCGCACAAGGTTTCGGCCGATGTAATCTCCGACCTTCTTTATGTGCATCTTGTAAAACTCGGGAATCTTTATATCGCAATTTCGAACGGAATTCTTTATTTTTATTCCACAGGAGTATTTTGCGTTCGTTCCGTCAGCCACACCGGGTAGAAATACTAAGTAATTCTTAATTATATTATTACTTTCGTCCATGCTGAGGATTGAACCTTCAACCCCCAGAAGACGATCACTGAGAACCGATTATGATTTAGTACTTTATCCGTGGACTTCTGAGGGTCGAAGGTTCAATCCTCAGTGCAGACGATACTAAGAATACAATTACGAATTACTTAAGACTTTTACCCGGTCATGGCTGACGGAACGAGAACAATCTACCCCCGCGGATTAAATAAAGCGTTCAGTTCGAAATTCAGCACAGATTTCCGAGTTCCACATAAAGATGCCTGAGCTCGACAAGACGCACCTAAAGAAGGTCGGAGGTTACATCGGCCGAAACGTTGTAAGAATGGCATCCAAGAATAAAACAATAGTCCGAATAATACAGATAGTAAAAATGATAAATCATCATTTAATTAATTTTCATTCAATAACCGTTTACTTACGATAAAGGCAAATATAAATTACTTATTATAAATTACTTATTATAAATTACTTATTATAAAATACTTATTATAACTTATTATCAATTACTTATTATCAATTAGTTATTATAAATTACTTATTATCAATTACTTATTATAAATTACTTATTATCAATTACTTATTATCAATTACTTATTATAACTTATTATACATTACTTATTATAAATTACTTATTATAAAATACTTATTATCAATTACTTATTATAAATTACTTATTATAACTTATTATACATTACTTATTATAATTGAATAAATTAGGTCAACGTTAACGCCATTTGCAGTATGTATCTGCTGCAAAATTACCTCCCTTCGACAAGTCATCTTCACAAGACGTCTACGCTGGCTGGGTCATGACCCTCACCGTCAAACAGGAGTTTTCATCTACGAAACAATTGTCCCAGCTCCTCTAAAGGGTCGGAAAAAAGCGATGTGGTGGACCCCCCCCCCCGGCACCCGAATCTACAGAGTTCGCCGTTGGAACAACGAATGTCTAGAGATCACCCAATCGTTGGCCTCAAATCGTCAGGCTGGGTCGGCCTTCGCGAGGGACGCAGTGACAAGGATTGAATGCTGTTTCAAGTACAAGAAGAAAGTAAAAAGCAGTACATACACCATACGTACATATACGATAACGTTGTCTATTATATGAAGGAAAGTTGTGTTTCAGTTTCTCTTTATGTCTGGCTGGAACCCAGAAACTACCAAAGGTACACTTACAAACCTTGCATACTCCGATCTAGTATTACCCCGAGTTGGTTATGGTAGAATTACTGATATTAATGCGTTCACCAGAAACGAAATTAGTGCAATGGGTGGTCAGGGAAATACATTAATTCATTCTCATTGGTAATTGTTTAAAAACAAACACTGAAACGGTTTTTCTTTCTTTGTTTTATCTTAAAACAGTTACAAGTTTGCGTATTAATCGGAGAGATCGGCAACCGGAGGGTGAGGTGCGTTAAAACGATAAGGTGACAGAGAGAGAGAGATAGAGAGAGAGAGAGAGAGAGAGAGAGAGAGAGAGAGAGAGAGAGAGAGTGAAATAGAGAGAGATATAGAGAAAGAGAGAAAGAGAGTGAAATAGAGAGAGATAGAGAGAAAGAGAGAGAGAGAGTGAAATAGAGAGAGATAGAGAGAGAGAGAGAGAGAGAGAGAGAAAGAGAGAAAGAGAGAAAGAGAGTGAAA
>OY744546.1:61872283-61877283 GCA_963556195.1 Sepiola atlantica | reverse complement strand
AATTATCATGTGGATAAAAATGTTTGATAATTTTAATTTAGGGTATTAATTGCTACTTTTGCATTTTATTTATTTTATTTTAATGTTTTGTTTATTATTTGTAGTGAATTTTGTTGTGATTATATTTTTTAAGTTGTGATTATATTATACCGAGATCAATACTAGTGGAATCATTTTATAAGAGAAGTTTTCTGGTGTTACCAGCTTTTTATGCCATTTGAATTCCTTTCGCCGGCCCGATGAGTTGGTCGCTATTCGCACCAATGAAACAAAACTTGTTTTGTCGCAACTAATGGAATAAAATCAAAAAATATATATTTTGCTCTGAATTTTCATTGAGCACTCTCATAAACCCGGTTTCAACTTCCTTCGGATTCATACCCCCTGGATATTTGTTACAAGTTAATTATATATATATATATATATATTACTATTTCATATATGCACATAAAATTTTATAAGGAGATATAATTTTTTATGTCTCAATTTTCAGTATTTACTTCAACAGTGCTCGATACGTAAGTAGAGCTAGGTAGTAAGCTATAAAAAATATATTTATAGCAATTAAGCTACACAGAGGCTCCCGCGTTTCATCACCGGGGGGAATCTTCAAGCTAAAATGAAGATTCCCACAGGGGATGAAACACGGGAGCCTCTGTGTAGCTTAATTGCCATAAATATATTTTCATAGTTTAATATATATATATATATATAGTGAATGTTTTTATTCAAACATTACAAGATCTACTGCACTGGCATGTCGATGTTATCGATCTACAGCTATCAAGAGCTGAGGTCTCATCAGGCAGAAAGTTCGATAACATCGACATGCCAGTGTAGCAGACCTTGTACATGTTCGAATAAAAGCATTCACAATACAGCTCTATATCTTTATTGAGCACTCTTTTATAAGCCCGGTTTGATTCCCTTTGGATTTCTACCCTGTGGATTTTTACCCTACCTGGATTACTATATATATATATATATATATATATATATATATATATATATATATATATATATATATATATATGAAAAAACATCTCTTTCAACATAAATGTTGTTATTTGTTTTTCGTTATAAATTAAAATAATATTATGATGGTTGTACTTTTATTAGTACTAGGTTTGTTCTGTAGTTTTTGTGTTTGTTTTGATCGACAAACTTTCGGAGGTAATTCTTGACAACATCTCATCGTAATCCTCTTTCAGCGAAAAAAAAGCTCCGAAGATTAGGAATTTAAACGAAAAAAGAATTCTGTCTGTCACGACGCATTTAATCTCCCGTGAACAAAAACACAAACAGAAAATATTTTTCATGCATCTCAGCGAGAAATCTATATGTGAGATGTGTCTGAAAAGTAACGGGACTCGATTCACAAGCAATTTATTTCGTTTCCAAAACAATAGATTACATGGTTTACCCCTTCAAAGTAACCCCACTCGATTATAACGCACATTCCAATCCTTTTCTGTTATACCGATATGGGTAAAAATGTAATTTGATACGAGGCTTTGCCACTGAATTATAAACGCATCCTACCATGAGAAATATACGGAATAAGTAAAGTCCACAGCCTCTCATTTGAATTTCTATTTCGGTCCGAAGAAGCTGACTCTCTATTGCAGAGGACAACTGAAACATGTATGCACATATGTAACCAATAAAAATTTATACTATATATATATATATATATATATATATATATATATATATATATATATATATATATTATGTACGTATGAAATTAATAAAAATATATTAACGAAAAATACGTCCTATAAAGTTAAGGGCGACTAATAATGCAATTTTCTGCATCTTAATCACTTAGGAAGTAGGACAATCGAAATAATAGTAAGCAAAAAAACAAAAGAAAACAGCAAACGCTGCAATCAGCAATAAAAATAATTACATAAAAATACATTATATATATATATATATATATATATATATATATATATATGCATCTTTTCATTTATCTATATATATACACATTGTCTCATATCTCTCTCTCTCTCGCTATCTATCTGTCTCTCTCTCTATATATATAAATATATATATATATGTCTCTCTCTCTCTCTCTCTCTCTATATATATATATATATATATATATATATATGTATCTCTATATATCTATCTATCTGTATGTCTGTCTGTCTATCTATCTATTTATCTATATATTTATCTATCTATGCACTTGTTGTTATGTAAAACTACACATGCTCACGTGCACACGTGTATATCATGACTCATGCATTGTTTATCTACCTGACAATTGCACATTAACCTAATCCTTCTCTGTCATACCGATATGCACTGCTAAAAAGATTATTTTAGGAATGCCCCTCATCTTTATCGTTATGAAGCTCTTGAGTACTTACGCGCCTTTAAAACGGGTCCCCCTTTTATGATCCCCTTGCGCATGGAAAAAAGAACAAAAAAGTCATATGCCGTGAGATCAGGTGAATATGGAGGTCTTTCCAGTATGACGATGTGTGGCACAATGCGTAATCTTTTTGGGAGCGAAGTGCTTCCCGTTATATTCGTGACCCTTGCGCCAGACTTGAGTTGCAAATAAAGTGAATTCGCTGCACTAAAAATGTCAGCTTACTAATCGGGGTATTCGGTGTAATCCGATGTAAGCTAAAATATAAACAATGCTGGAGACACCAGCCAGGTTCAAGAGGTCAAAGAAAACCTGCCACCGAGATTTGTTGAAACACTGACGACGGCTGTATTCCCCCTCTCTCTCTTTCTCTCTTTCTCTATTTCTCTATTTCTCTGTCTCTCTCTCCTTTTCTCTCACTTTCCCCCATTCTCTCTCTCTCTCTCTCTCTCTCTCTAGAAAAGAGATTGAACATTGAGAGACTGGTTTGAATTCTGACAGAGACGCCCGCGTCTTGTCGCGCGCTCTGAGATGTTTCTTTTCGAAATATAATAAATTATATTTTTATATAAAAAGTAAAATGGTTTGTTCCATCATTACATAATGTTTGATTTGCAGCACGATGGTCCCGACCAAACAGCCCGCTAGCCAGTCCCAGAAGCAGACGACAGTGACTATCGTCAGTCGATGATTGCTCACTGGCCATAACAAGATGAGACATTGCACATACGTGCACATGTTGTCACACATCGTCCCGTCTCTTCAATTCGTTGTGATGTCAAACTACACATTCTCACGTGCACACGTGTATATCATGACTTATGCACTGTTTATCTACCTGATAATTGCACATTACCCTATGCACTATGCATGCATTTCTGATGAGATAGTGCACCTGAGCACTGCACCCCAACATTTCACTGGTATCATTTGTTTATAAATTCCTTAATCGTTTCTCCATCTACCCATGCCTGTATACATTGACCTTTACCGCTTATCTCGACCTGAATATCTATTAACGACATGCAATCTAACGACGACATGTTCAGGATGACTAAAAAAGCCGGTCTCCTGTCAAACGTCATTGTCGTCCGGTCACGATCCCGAAAGGAAGATAATCGCCCACGCCATGTTTCCCAGATGGCAAGCGCCAATCGGAATTTGTCAGATTGCAATAATTGAATTATTGTGGAAATGCAATCATCAACCGAATGCATTCGTTATCGATTTATTATGTTTATTGCGGAAACTGAATTTAATAATACGCCACGTGAATTAAATTAACAACATTTTTGTCTTGTAATATCGAAATGATTTATGCCAACGAAAGAAAGCGATGAGGTTATCTCTCTTGGTGATTTGATTTTACACCGTTGCATTTTCGTTGATATGTGTCTGAGGAATTGGAATAATTCAAGATTTTTAGATTTTCTTGAAGAATTCTTCATCTGTTTTTTTTTTTTTAATTTACGCATTCGTCATCCAATTTGACACTCGAAGTGAAATAAAAACAATTATCTATCATTATATAATAGAACAATTATCTATTATTATATAATAGAACAGAGTAAGCTATGAAAATATATTCATGGCAATTAAGCTACACAGAGGCTCCCGCGTTTCATCCGCGGGGGAATCTTCAGGCACTGAAAATTGATACATAAAAAATTATATCTCCTTATAAAATTTGATGCGGATACATGAAATACTAATATATATATACTAATATATATATATATATATATATATATATATATATATATATATATATATATGTGTATCGAGGCAGCATTTTTTCTTTTAGACACGTATTATTAAAAATAACCGACAATTTTTGTCTGGCTATTTTAGTGTTGATCCGTTCAATTTTCCGGATTAAAATCTTAATCTCGGAAGGAAATTGGCTGATGAAACTGCCATAGTGTACATGTTGGTCCAGAGTACTTTCTGACCCGTCTGGGTCCATCGTCAGTGGAATAATGACAAACAGGTAAAGACCTGGAGTGAGATTTATAATTAATTATGTCGGGAAAATTTAACTATGTTTATTAGGTATTATAAGCATTTAAGTATATTAGTGCTAGTGTTAAAATTAATCTTGTTAATAGCAGGTTTTTTAGTTTTAATGAGTAAAGCTTCTAGTATGTGGAGTTTTTGAGTATTAGTATTATGTTCTAAGATTTTAGTATTGTCTTCCCACCGACCCAAATAAAAAAGTTAAACTAATTATTTACTACAATAAAACTAAAACTACTAATCTTATTATTACAAATAATTATTCACCCTTGATTAGAGTCCTGGATAGGACGGGCCTAGTATACGAGTTTAAATGTCCTTTGGGAGACTGTGTCTCCGACAACCAACAAGAACACGTATATATTGGCTCGACCACCACGACTCTGTCCAGGAGGTTGACCATGCATCTATCCGATAATAGTGCTATAGCTAGACACCTTACTAATGAACATTCCTGTCCCCGCTCTCAAATCCGAAAACTTCTCGTAGACAATACTAAAATCTTAGAACATAATACTAATACTCAAAAACTCCACATACTAGAAGCTTTACTCATTAAAACTAAAAAACCTGCTATTAACAAGATTAATTTTAACAC
>OY744546.1:61839783-61864783 GCA_963556195.1 Sepiola atlantica | reverse complement strand
TATTTAAATATTTAATATTTATTAAAAAAAATATTATTGTTTATCAGCCCCCCTTCCCACAAGGGCTGGGCACTTTCGAGTAGCTTTAATAACAAGCAGTACTAATAGCTATATGCGAGATCCGAACACCGTTTCGTAAGATCACTCTAAGCTGCCTGGTAAATGGCGGCCACGTGTCGCTATTTACAGTTAAAGTTACTCTATACTCTAGGTATTTAAATATTTAATATTTATTAAAAAAAAAAATATTATTGTATATATATATATATATATATATATATATATATATATATATATATATGATTGTTTTTATTTATACAGACATGTACAAAATCTGCGACACTGGCATGTCGATGTTATCGATCAACAGCTCTTATAAACTGAAATCTCACCAGGCAGAGTTAGAATCCGATCTTAACCTTAGATCATATTTGGTTCGATAACATCGACATGCCAGTGTCGCAGATTTTTTTACATGTCTGTGTAAATAAAAATAATCATATATAAAAGCTCTATTTGATATTGAGCACTTTTTATAAATCCGGTTGAAATTCTTTGGATTACTACTTTGTGGATGTTTTACCTGGATTATTATTGTTATTCTCTCTCTCTCTCTCTCTCTCTCTCTCTCTCTCTCTCTCTCTCTCTCTCTCTCTCTCTCTCTCTCTATATATATATATATATATATATATATATATATATATATATATATATATATATATATATATATATTAAATGCTCTAGACTACTTTTATTAAACCCCAGAAACCTACAATTAATAAGATTAAGTATTTAACAAGTAACAGCATTTTAAAATGCTTAACGTAATACAATTCCTTTTGTGATGATAATTCTGGCGTCCCGGAATTTAAATTCTAACCGTCTTTCTTGGATCTGCACTTGTCTGTTCTTTTGATATCTAATTGACTTCACGTACGTGTTGTCGGCTGCTTTTTAAACATTCTCTTCTCTCCAACATTTTGTTCATTTGTTTTTGTCACTTGAAGATGATTCGACGAAGAATCGAAAACGTTCGTGATACATATGGGACATATATTATTATTATTTTTATTTTAACACAAAATATCAGTAAAAAAGAAATAATAAAAAAACATAATCACGCAAGAATTCTGTTATGTTTTATAATGTTTGCATAAATAAAAGAATACTGCCTAAATACACACAATTCATATATATATATATATATATATATATATATATATATATATATATAATGATATTAGAATTAACGATAATTGAAGTATCGTAAAGTGATCTATCGCGATACAGTAAAGCTCAATACGTTGAGTAGAGCAATCGATTTTTAAGAAAAAAAGATGAAGATAACAAATTGCATAAAATTACTTAAAATTACATAAAGTTACATAAAATTAATACAAATTTTATTACATCTGCACCATAGCGCCCCCTTTTGTCTTCAAAAATGGCTACTCAATACTGCTAATTTTTCCTTCCCGGCCATTTATTTCTTTATCCCCAATCTTTCTAGTTTTATTCTTCAATTTTTCAAAGTTAAATGGAACTAGGTAATATGTATTTATTATAAATACCACATTACCAAATTTTATCCTCTGACGAGAAGAGTTTTATCTTTGAAAAACCATGGTTTAAGGATTAATGTAACTCCTTGCATCTGAACTTTCGATGTAATAAAATTTGTATTAATTTTATGTAATTTTGTTATTTTCACCTTTCTTTCTTTAAATATATATATATATATATATATATATATATATATATATATATATATATATATATATATATATATATATATATATATATATATAATTGTGAAAGTCTCCAAATGCCGGCTGTAGGGAATACATAATCTTTGTAAAGTTTTTCCGCCCACCTTTCATTAAAAGATCATTAATCACCCAACGAATTTATTTTTATCCATAGAGAGAAAATAAGAAAACAAGTTTATCTTTATTTGGCAATAGTCTAACAGCCGAGTTAAGTAACGTGTGCACTTTCGCGCCGAGGGATTTTGACTTCAGATATTGTGAATAGACTATCAGAGACTGATAAAAAAGTGTCTGTCATGGCCAGGTCGATGGTAAATTTTCCGCCATTTTGAATTCGTGAAAGCCTCCATTTAATTAACAAAGAGGTCGTATTTAGAAGGTTTTGTTTTTTCTGATGGCTGACCACTTATCATTGGCCAGGGGACCACTCGAGGATAAGGATTAAAAAAGTCGTCAGTAGGGCGATGATCGACACCACGGAAACAATGGTTAAAGATTACTGCGGAGGCATTGATTTTCCTAGAGGACGGCCGAACAAGTATTTGTTTGCATTAGACTTCAAGACGATTGTGCTGTAGTCGGTTAGGAAGCAGTCTCGTGGTATCGTGTTCCACAGATGAGAATAAACTTTGTTGGTTTAACTTCCGTTTGAATTTTGGTACAGAGAGAGACAGAGAAATATATATATATATATATATATATATATATATATATATATAGAGAGAGAGAGAGAGAGAGAGAGAGAGAGGGCGGGGGAGAGAAAGGGTAGTTCTTTGCTGTGGTTTTACCTAGACAAGTTCTTGCGGTGAATGTTTTACAGGGGAGAAAAGGAATTGGAGCTCAGTCGAGTACCTACAATTGACATCACGATAGAGTAGAGAGAGACTAACAACATCGCTTCTGTGTGAAAAGGGCTGTAGAGACGAGAAGAGATCATTTCCCCACTAGATAGCAAAGTCGATTTTGTACTCTGTCAAGACAAGAAAGAGTGCCCCAAGCGGCACCTCCCTAGATATGACAGCAGTACCTCCCCATCTTAGGACGTATCTGGCTCTTATACAGGTAGAGGATTGCGTCTGTGGGGAGGTACTTTCTGGAGCGGTAGAATGATCCAACCATTTTTCTCAGCAACCCTAGCAACAAATTTGATGGTTTGGTGTGGAAGTCAGTCCTCGAAGTTTATCAAAGGAGAGAGCCATTTATTTCAATTAGGGCAAAGTGAGGATCCGAGCGTTGGTGGTGAAAGGAGAGAGCCAATCATTTCGATGTTGTAGGGCTACGATTATTCCATCAAGAAATAAAATAATCTCATTATGTCTTTAATGCTAGAAAATATTCAATTTCAGTGAAAAACGCTAAAATATTTTCATTTTATTTGCATAGAAAATTATGCACACACAAAAACTCATCTTGTTTAATATTTTTTTCTGTAGCCATTTGCCAAATTAGTAAAAAAGATCGCATTAACATGAAACATTATAATTTTTACCCCGACCAAATATGCCTGTGTTTCACCTTTCCTTTGAATAACGTCAAATTCTTTGATTAGACAAATATTACTGTTTCAGTTTTATTGCAAGATCTTTTGCTTCGCATTTACCCCAAAAAACAGTTACAACAGGATTACTTTATTCAACCAAGATGAACGCTATGTCTCGCCTGTGAGAATGAAAATAGCGATTGACATAAAATGGAAAGACGTGCGAATAGGGGAAGGTAAAAGGTCAGTAATTATAATGAATGTGAGAAGTACACCGCCATTTTTGTTTCAGTCTCGGAGGATAGCAACACACACGCACTACGCCGGCGAAAATAAAAAGGTAGGTGTATTGACTAACGAGAACAGACGTAACTTGGGAAAGCTTTATTCAGCACACAATGTCGGTACAGTATTAGTGCTACTATTTATAGTGGTTAGTAGAAGCAGGAGAGTTCTCCAAAGGGGAGATAAGTCAGAGTAAGGAAAGTTACTCGTAATTATTCATTACAGTAGGGTCCGGAGTTAATTGAACAATTAATGTTAATAGACATTTTGTAAGTAAATGTATTACCGAGAGTACAGCACGAAGACGCCCCCCCCAGATTATGTAACATTAAAATTCTATTTCAAAATTAAGCATGACAGACTAATGAACATGGTATTACAAACAAGAGTGACAGGTAGTTCTGTTTTACGGCATATCAACCCTTTTTGGGTTATTTAATGCCGAATCTGGTCATTATAGTGAAAGTTTTTATGCTTCAAGTTCTTTATATCTTCAAATGTTTAATCAGGGTTTTTGGTTTGGTAGTTTTGTTTTACGGCATATCAACCCTTTTTGGGTTATTTAATGCCGAATCTGGTCTTGTTTTCTTCTCTTTTTTGTTTCTTTCCCCTTTTAATATCTGTTTCTATTTAACCCATAGTTGGGACCCTAACAGGTACTACCACTCCGGGTCAGGGTGGACCTGGGAGCAATGGTAATTAAGAGGAGGCTCCACATTCCCCAAAGTCCGTAAGCCGGATCTCACCATCGGATGTAGTTTAAGGTCATATCCAGGACCGGGAGTAGGGTAGGAAAAATAAAAATAAAAAAGGGGAGGGAGAAAGGGAGAGGGGCTGTTGTTTTTGTTTTTGGTTTTGTAGAACATAATTAAGTTTTACAAAAAAACAAAAAAAAAAACAACAAAAAAAAAACGTCAATGTAGGTGAATTTCGTCTCAGGGAGCCACAGGGCAGCCTGATCTGGTATCACCAGACAAGAGTGAGAGACCAACAAAAATGCTGCTTAAAACTTAAAGGTGACAGACGAAAATTTTCGTCGTTCTATCACCCTTAAGTTTGAAATGTGAATGCTATCTCAAACTTTTGCTTGATAGACTGACGAAAATGCTATTTCAAACTTATGGATGACAGACCAACGAAAATGCTATTTCAAACTTATGGATGACAGACCAACGAAAATGCTATTTCAAACTTATGGATGACAGACCAACGAAAATGCTATTTCAAACTTATGGATGACAGACCAACGAAAATGCTATTTCAAACTTATGGATGACAGACCAACGAAAATGCTATTTCAAACTTATGGATGACAGACCAACGAAAATGCTATTTCAAACTTATGGATGACAGACCAACGAAAATGCTATTTCAAACTTATGGATGACAGACCAACGAAAATGCTATTTCAAACTTATGGATGACAGACCAACGAAAATGCTATTTCAAACTTATGGATGACAGACCAACGAAAATGCTATTTCAAACTTATGGATGACAGACCAACGAAAATGCTATTTCAAACTTATGGATGACAGACCAACGAAAATGCTATTTCAAACTTATGGATGACAGACCAACGAAAATGCTATTTCAAACTTATGGATGACAGACCAACGAAAATGCTATTTCAAATTTACGGTGACAGATTGACCGGGATCTTTATAGAAATGCTTGGACTCATCTAAAATAATGTACTCCGATGAACTTGCTTCTCTGGTTCCCCCACGACGTAAATTCACTAGACCAACCCGACAATCTGCAAAATCGCATCCATTCACTGTGGAGGTCCCCAGATGCCGAAGAGCTTTCTACTCCTAAAGCTTCTTTCCTCGTGCTGCTGGACTTTGGAACTCCCTCCCTGCTGCCTGTTTTCCTGACGGTACTGACATGTAGAAATTTAACACTAATGTAAACAGACATCTCGCTGCACAGCTCCCAATTTAGGTTGACCCCCCCCCCAAAAAAAACAAAAACACTTTCACCCTTTTTCTTAGTAGCCCTTTACGTCTACAGTGGCGGCCTGCCTTTTTTGGGGTGAACTATGTTTAAAAAAGAAAGAAAGTAAGATGCGCCCATTATATCTGCGCGGTTGTAGATTAAAATTCTAATTTGCTCTGAAGCGTGACGTACAAACTGACGGACAAAACCTCTCATAGAGATACGAGGACGCATATAAAAATAAAAGCAAAAAAAAACAAACAAAACAAAACAAAAAAAATCGCTTTACAAAACGTCAAAAAAAAAAAAAAGACCACAAATGCGACCGTTAATCAAATTGCTTATCTCGAGTTGGATAATGTCCAAAATTGTTGACGCGAAAAAAGAAAAAAAAAACCCCAAAAAAACGCGCTAAAACAATCAAAAGTATTTGCGGTTGTGTTTGATATTTTTTGAAACTTTTATTTAATGATCCGACCGGGTTTTGTTTGTCTTGTTAACTCCAAATATATTCTTGACCTTTCATTTCTATGGTTATTCTTTTTCGCTGTCTGTTAACAATATAAGCCCCCCCCCCCCCCCTCTTCCCAATATGCCACCACCCCAGTAAGTCTCTACGATAGATATTCGCCAGGATCTTTTATAGAAGAGTTATCGCCACTAATAGAAAAGTGAGTTGCGCAAAAATAAAGCCCGTCAGTCGTGCGCATTACGCGCACACGCCATTGACCTAATTTGTGAGTCCAGTCTAGACATGCATCGGGTTAGGGTCAGAGTTAGATTAAGATTAGAGTAAGTCTTAGTTCAAGGGTTACGTTTGGGTTACGGTTAGGTTTAGGCTGTAAAAAATGCAGAATAAACGCCACTGTGGAAGGCATCGCGGAATGTTTGAGGCGGAAATATAATGGAAACGATTGTTTTTATACAAATAATAGCACGAATGGATTCTATCCTCTTAGGTAAGTAATAAAACTTTTTTTTTTACTACAACCGGCATTTTGTCCGTTTTTTGGGGAGGCGAGGGTATTTTTGCGTCGAGTTTTTTTTTGACAAAAGATCCGTTCCTAAAACCTCGCGCTGTTTATATTACATGTTTGTTACTTTGAAATGTCTTGAAATAATACATTTGAATAGTGAGCGTATCACATAGAAGCATTTGATCAATTTTGTATGGAACAATTTTACGCGATTGAAATAACGAACACTTTTATAAATACACACGAAAAAAAAAAATGCGACCCGTTGGATCACCCATTGAGATCGGGTTGTATCGTTTGAATCAGGAAAAGGTGAGTTTACAAAACCAGTTGAATATAAAAAAATCCCAAATCCGAATTTAGTCTCTTTCTGCTCGCTATACCTCTCTCTTTCACTCTCAAGCTACGAGTTAAATAGAATTACTACTTATGGTGATATTCCCGATAATTATGTAGTTTACGGATCGGGCTGAAATAATAAGGTTATTTAGAAAGCCATTCTTAACATGGAGAGGGGGGCTTTATTAACTATTCTGTACCGTCACCTAAGATGCTAATAAGCAAAATATACCGTAAAATATAAATTTAACTTGAAAATCCTATCCAAAAAATAGCCCGGTCCGTAAACTGCAGAAACACCATATCCCCTTTTATTAATAATGGACTATTTCGATTTTTTAAAATTCAATCCTTTCTCCTTTCTTTATTACCCTCGACTGTTAAAACACGGAGAGAGAGAGAGAAGCGAGCGTTATAGTTACCGTATAAAAGAAGAGCAGTGGGTGGGGCAAACAACATACAGTGATATAACCTTAGTAAGAGGTGGGACACTCGGTAAGTTAATTACAAATTGCATCGAATTAAAATAATTAAAATGAAAATCTTTTCGAACATAGCCCAATGCAATAGTTAAAGAATATTTGAGCATACATTTTGTGTAAATAAAATATATGGGGAAAAAGCTTTAGGCAAACAAACGTTGATTAGCCCAGCTTTAGTATAATAGACAGAAAATTGACAGTTCTTCTAAAAAGAAAAAAAAATCTCCTTGTCAGAAGTGGGATTCGAACCCACGCCGGGAAGACCCGACTGCGACCTGAACGCAGCGCCTTAGACCGCTCGGCCATCCTGACTGATAAATGATTAGCTACGTACAGAAATACAGACTTTTATTCATTACTTAGCTTACTTTTAAACTGATAAGTTTTTAGATCGTTGTATCGTTTTGTGCTTTGCAGCTAACAGCTCCGCTACCGGATCCAGAACTATACTATTATCAGGGGTGAACCACTTCGTAATTTTGGCCGCTATTTCTCTGTACAATCACCAAAATAAATATACATTTATATTTAAAATTAACATAGATAAGTTAATAAAATTTTGGGTATCTTTTACTATAATCAGTACGCTGAAAACGCTAAAAAAACAAATATACAACAAATAAAAGTAACTGTAGTCGATAAAAGTTAATTTAAAACTGACCTGTGATATTTGTTTGTATTTTTAAACCATCCCAACTGCTATTTATTAGGAATCAATAGTTTTTTCACACGAACTTGCAAAATAAAAATGGCGCTTGCTCGTAAGGAAGTGAGCACAAGACGCCATTTGGTCTAGAAAAAATACGAGTAAAAAATGAACAAGAAATTTTTTTTTACATCTAATAAAAACCCATTTATAGTACGTAAAAATACAAACAAATATCATAGGTAAGTAGACAAATATCTCTTCTCGACGTAGGTTAAACTCACTTGTTGCATATTTATTTTTTATAACCCCGTTCTCGTTAGTTTTTTTAGATCCCGTCCGCGACTCTGCGGATTATAATAAAAGATACCCAACATTTTTGTAGACGTGAACTTTTCCCCCTCTGCCCACCCTCTCTTGTGGCTGTAATAGACTCGGCCGCTCTATATTTAGAGAGAATATCGTATTCCATCGTGACTGTATATTCAATGTGTTTTCTTTCTCTCTGGTACACTATCACTGTCGCTTGTACTACAACCAATAAACCTACTTTTATTGGATTTTTCTTTTATTACGAATTCGCGATCTCCGTGTGTACGTGTCTGTCTACCTATGCGTTCAATGTGATCCCTCTGAGGTGATCGACTGCTGGAATCAACGTTGACATCTACGAAAACCAAATACACCGATTTTATGAACGTTTATTATTCAGTTACAAGCAGATATTGTTTTTATCTCTTGTGTATCCTAGGTTTAAATAGACATAATCACAACACATCTGTTCAAACAATAATCGATTCAATTATTGGGTATCTTTTACGACGCTCAGCAGAGTCGTGAACGGGTTCAAGAAATCGAACGATAAAGTGATTAAAAACATAAATATGCAACAAGTAAAGGCGACCTAGGTCGAGAATAGATATTTTCCTACTTAGCTATGATATTTGTTTATATTTTCACATAGTATAGATGGGTTTTTATTAGATGTAAAAAAAAATTCTTGTTTTTTCTTTGCACAAAAACAAAATGGCGGTCGGTCGTGATTCTCTTACATAGCCCCCCATGACCGCCATCTTGGATTTTGCGATTTTCGTGTGACGAACAATTTAGTTTCTAATAAATAGCACTTCGAACGCGTTAAAAATACAAACAAATGCCACGGGCAAGTTTGAAAATAACTTTTACAGCCTACAGTTACTTTTATTTGTTGTATATTTGTTTTTTGAGCGTTTTTAGTCTGCTGAGCGTCGTAAAAGATACCCCAATTATTTCTTCCCTTTCTATCACATACACTTTGTATAATTATCATAATACCACATTTACTCAATGCACTGACTTCTTTAACATATCCAATATTCAATGATTTGTTTGTACAATTTTCCACAGCGGCAAAGTAAAACCCAAAGGACAGTTTATTGTGGGAATCTAGCCCTTCCCTGGATCACCCAGTTAGCGGGGCCACAAATTCACCGACTGTAACTCCATGCAGAGGGGTACCCCCTTAAAACGGGGCCACCTATTGACCGTAAGTGGCGACCCGTGATGTCGTAGGATAGGATCCTGGTAGCTAGCCATTCGTTCACTTCGGCCCTTACTTTGGCTAGAGGGAAAGTCGGAGAGGCCCGATCCGATCAATCGGCTGGTCACGTGATGCCCTAGTATCTGTAAGTTCATCCCCAACCGGATTATTCGATCTGATTTCTCCTTTTTATGTTTCTCCCCAAATAGATACTAGAAAACGGTGGCCGAGGGTCAATCACGCCGAGAACAAAGAAGATTACTAATACCAAAGAGTAATGTTTCCAGAGAGTAATGTTTTCAGAGAGTAATATGGGAGGTGACGGTTGGTTAAGTGGATATCGACACGAACTGAAGACCTGGGTGTTCAAAGTTCGAATCTAGTCGGTTCCACAGTACCACTTTCACTTAGGGATGTTGACAACCTTCTCGTGGTCATTTCCGTAAGTACCCGATGTCTTTCCAGAAAGATTTCTAACTAGAAAAACATCAGGGAAACTCATGCCAACATCAGAATCATCTGATTCACACGAAAGAAGAAGAAGAAAAGAGTAATATTTTCCACGAAGTAATGGTTTTCTGTAAGCAATGTTTTTCTTTGATTAGTGTTTTCTGAGAGTAATGCCCCCCCCCCCTCTATCTCAGTAGAATTCCCTTCTAGGAGTAATGTTACAACTTTCACTGTGGCATTTCCTTCTAAGAGCAATGTATTATAAGAGCAATGTATTCTGAGATCAATGTATTCTGAGATCAATGTATTTTGAGATCAATGTATTCAGAGACACATGTATTCTAGGAGCAGTGCATTCTGGTATTTTTAGAGCAGTGCATTCTTGTATTCTAAGAACAATGTATTCTCGTAATCTCAGAGAAATGTATTCTAGGAATATTAATACTTACCATACCTATAAAATTATACTTGACAACTTTATTCGGCATTAAATCACCCATAGATTGTTGATATGCCGTGTAGACAAACCAAATAACACAAATCCTATGCTGTGGTTTGGGGGATTGTTGGAGGTTTCTCAAAGAGTAATGCTTTCAAAGAGTAATGCTTTCAAAGAGTAATGATTCCAAAGAGTAATGCTTTCAAAGAGTAATGCTTTCAAAGAGTAATGTTTTCAAAGAGTAATGTTTTCAAAGAGTGATGCTTTCAAAGAGTAATGCTTTCAAAGAGTAATGCTTTCAAAGAGTAATGATTCCAAAGAGTAATGCTTTCAAAGAGTAATGCTTTCAAAGAGTAATGTTTTCAAAGAGTGATGCTTTCAAAGAGTAATGATTCCAAAGAGTAATGCTTTCAAAGAGTAATGATTTCAAAGAGTAATGATTTCAAAGAGTAATTCTTTCAAGGAGTAATGCTTTCAAAGAGTAATGATTTCAAAGAGTAATGCTTTCAAAGAGTAATGATTTCAAAGAGTAATGCTTTCAAAGAGTAATGCTTTCAAAGAATAATGATTTCAAAGAGTAATGCTTTCAAAGAGTAATGCTTTCAAAGAGTAATGATTTCAAAGAGTAATGCTTTCAAGGAGTAATGCTTTCAAGGAGTAATGATTTCAAAGAGTAATGATTTCAAAGAGTAATGCTTTCAAAGAGTAATGCTTTCAAGGAGTAATGCTTTCAAGGAGTAATGATTTCAAAGAGTAATGCTTTCAAAGAGTAATGATTTCAAAGAGTAATGCTTTCAAAGAGTAATGCTTTCAAAGAGTAATGATTTCAAAGAGTAATGCTTTCAAGGAGTAATGCTTTCAAGGAGTAATGATTTCAAAGAGTAATGATTTCAAAGAGTAATGATTTCAAAGAGTAATGCTTTCAAAGAGTAATGATTTCAAAGAGTAATGTATTGTGAGAGCAATATATTCTAAAAATATAAATAAGTATCCTACTTTTAGAATTATATTTAACAATGTTGACAAACCAAACCTAACCTTCATCTGGACGGGTGAAAATTAGCCATTATCGACTTTGTCGGCATTCTCCGTTAAATGCGACCCAGGTGATTGGCTATAACTTCCAATCCCAAAAGAAGTAATGCTTGGGATGATGGTTTACTTAGACTGACCAAAACAGATAGACGTTGAAATATTTATTTGCAAATAATATTAAAAAAAAATGCAATTTAAATTTTTAAGAAATTATGCACAAGGCCATCAAAATTGTGGGGAAAATAGAAGTCGTTGGGCATCTGTTATCTATTATGTTTATCTATCTCCCATTAGCTAGAATCATTGCAGTCACCATAATCCCGGTTCAGAGGCACCCTGGCTTCAGTAAAAAAAGATCTCAACTGCCTGAGAACAGGAATGGGGCGATCAAAAGTTGCTATGAGTAGACGGGGCTATCAAAACTGACCCAACCATCTGTGAATGTGGAGGGGTGGACCATACGATGCAACACTGCCTTGTCTGCGCTCTACTGCCCAACCGGTGCAGCTTGATAGATCTTGCAGAGTACAGCAATAATGCAAAGGACCGCGTAAAAATGTTGGAAACTTTCGTATGACCACATGTTTCAAAGATACGCAAAGAAGAACACCACAATACTACATTTAGCTAGGAGACCATCTTGCTTAAAATATCCACAATGTGTTGAAAAAAATTAAATCGTATTTTGCTCTTGTGCCCAAAGTAGTACTGAGGGGGCCAGCTTCATATGCGTAATCTTACCTTGGTAATTGGGTAGCTTGAGGTCGCAGTCGATTCCTGCGTACAGGTTCCGGGCGATCAGGCTGTATGCGAGCATCATCATAAGCAATGGCAAAAGAAAGAGGACAATGTCCAGTAGAATCTGGTAGACTTTCTCCAGGTTCTTGTTGGGCCAGATCTCGATGCAGAGTTTGTTGCCGTTCCTCATGGTCTTCAGCTGTTGAAAGACGGCGACGGGAACGATGAAGAGAAGCGCCGACACCCAAACGCCGACGATGATCTTGTAAGAATGCGACAGCGTCTGCCATCGGCGCGAACGGAGCGGGTGACAAATGGCGAAGTAGCGCTCTAGCGATAGAGCTAGCAAAGTCAGGGAATTCACAGCCACCAGAGCTGCTGAAAAACACAAGAGAAACAGAATTCGAGGTGAGAATGGAAGCATAGAAAACAAAGCGGGAATATGTTTTTTACAAGGATGCGTTCGTTTAGATTTGCGCGCCAAGTTGTGGAAATGTTATTTCAAAACCGGCGATGAATGCAAATAGATTTAAATGTTATCACATTCGTACACTCTTTTAAGCAAAGGTCAATAAAATGTGGATTATTATTTATTACAGCCACTAACAGGGTTAGGGTTAGGGTTACAGTCACCAACAGGGACTTCGTATAATTATTCTTTCACACATGTGAAATCTTAATTTATTCGAGCACTTCCTAATTCGTTCTTCCAGAAAATATGCGTACATTTTGCCTTCTTTCAAAATTTCTTGCATTTAATCCGGATTAGCTGCTTCTCCCAACTACGTATTCCACAAAAAAGGTGGCATACATTTTCACTCCCCTTGAATTATCTACTCCTACGTCCCTCATATTCACCGGGGGATTTTCTAAATAGTGACACTTTCGTTTAATCGTAATTATTTCGTGTTTTTTTTAAAATTCTTACTATTGCCAGCACTAGATTTTAAATATAAATAACGAACGCTCCCTCAATTTCATTTTTCTTCATGTAGGTGTTAAAATCACTGTAGTCGAGGAATAAAGGAATACCGTATTATCTTAGTTATATATAGCATAAACAATTAACTGAATCGAATCAGAACAGCGGAACTAAAACAAAATATCCCCCACACACAACGTCCTTGATATATTTTCAGATAGATCTTTATAAGAATTAGTGAATATATGCGTAAAAATGAGGTTAAAATGAATATTTTTATCATAAAATAAAAATTAATCATCACAACTTCTTACATTTTGCCAAAATCTAATTTCAATGAAGAAAGCAACCGTGGAATTTCCACTGGTCTCGCTAGTCAAAAGTAGATGATGAAACGCTTAATAAAACGATGTTCAGCATTCGCAAGCATGCGCAGTAGCTCATTGCTCTCATTATTCAGTTAGATTTTTGCACAAAATCCACGATTTTAAAATTGGAAAACAAAATTACTTAATTATTTTTTTTTTAATTCAACTTTAATTTAACAAAGTCTGCGTAATCTTGTAGAGATAATTTTTTATGAATAACTTTGTTTTTTCTATTTCGAACAGCAACGATAATTTCTCTCAAAATAACCTTCCGAACCGTATTTGAAATTAGTTTGCACAGCGCAGGCGTGCGTTTATTGGTCCCCACGTGTCGATACTCTGAACTATTTTGTAATAATACGGAACATAATCACAACCAATTATTAATTCTACTTTGATTTCATTTAAAAATTCATAACCTCTGACCTATCTTTTCACGCATTCTTCTTGCATAACTAAAAAACACCAAGTCTCTTTACGTCTATATTTTTAGTAGTATTGTTAATAACTCACTAGGAGTTTTCAAACACGTCATTATTAGTGATTGCTCACTGACAAGAACAAGTGGGGTTTTCTGGAGTCTGAGTGACAGCAAGTCTCCTTAAATTTCCGACACTCTCCGCCTCTTTCCACAACCGTTGCAAACTAATTTGTGTTATTGCAACAACCGTTTACCATTGGTTTCTCGTTGACAACGACCATTGGCTTTCTCTAAAATTTAAGTGGCAATAAGACTCTCCAAAGACCCAATACTTTACGCACCCTTTCAGTGAAGGTCAGTGTTCTCCCTTCTTGATGTTTACATGTTTCTTGACTCCCCCACGACCATTCTGTGTGGTGGTGGTGTTGGTGTTGTTGTTGGTGTTGTTGTTGTTGTAACTCCTAAGTTATCACACAGGTCATCGTCAGTGATTGCTCATCAACAACAACCGGTGATGTTCCATGACGTCTGAGGGACAACAAGCCTCCCCAGATTCCTAGTACTCTAGACCGCTTTTCGATAATCACCGCAAATAACCTTGCGGTATCGCAACAGCCGCTTACCAATAAGCCTCCCCAAGGTCCCAGCATTCTCCGCACTTTTCCAGTGGAGGTCTGGCTTGTGCTGCTCTTTTTCGATCTTCTCATCCTCTTTGACTCTCTACAGATGTTTTGTGTGGTGTCAGCCTAGGCCGGAACCATTTTCTTTAGGGGGGGGGGTGGAGAAAACTTGAGGTGTTGTTTCTTGCAATTTATGTTCATTGGTTAAATTTTGTGTTGTGTCAGCTAGGGCCGGTGTAATTTATTGGGGGTTATTATTATTATTTATTATTATTATAGATTATTATTATTATTATTATTATTATTATTATTATTATTATTATTATTATTATTATTATTATTATTATTATTATTGTTATTATTATTGTTATTATTATAGATAAGTATTAATATTATTATTATTATTGTTATTATTATTGTTATTATTATTATAGATAAGTATTAATATTATTATTATTATTGTTATTATTATTATTGTTATTATTATAGATAAGTATTAATATTATTATTATTATTATTGTTATTATTATTGTTATTATTATGGATAAGTATTAATATTACTATTATTATTGGTATTATTATTGTTATTATCGTAGATAAGTATTATTATTTATTATTCGTGTATTGAAGTAAAGAGTCTTATTAGTTTGCCATCTAATTTACATACGTGTTTATGGTGTGTACAGAGACACGTATGTAAAGTAGATGGCTACGATGAAAAACGAGAGTAACTCTTTCTCTAAATGCTTACAGAGACATTAAGAATTAATAGAGAGTGGTTTAATTAAGATAGAGTGAGAGGTAGCATGCAATTACTGACGACTTCTTCCCAGTCATGGCAGATGGAACAAGAGCATCCTACCCCCGTGGATTTAATAAAGGATTCCGTTCGAAATTCCGTCCAGATTCCCGAGTTCGACAGAAACATTCCCGAGTTCGACAAGGTACACCTGAAGAAGGTCGGAGGTTACATCGGACGAAACGTTGTGATAAAAACACCCAGGATTACAACAGTAGTCCGAATATACCAAATTCTACAAATCAAAGGTTTGTTTAATAATTTATTAAATGTTTTTTAGAAACGTTTAAAAATAATTAGCATTGAAAATGAAATGTTTTTAATCATTAAATATTAAGTATGACACATAGATTTACGATTTTTTCCCTGTCATTTTTTTTGTTGTTTTATTGTTTCTTAATATTTCTAAAATTGTTGAAATCCCCCCCCCTTTATCCCAAATAGATTCTTGTTTTTTGTAAATAAAAAGTTTAATGTTATTTATTTTTTTATTTGTAAACAGTCAAAAATATTTGAAATCAAATGTTACAAAATAAAAGCGTAAAATCGAGATAAGTTATCTCCCTTTACTTTGTCCGCATTAAACAAAATGAACTCAAGAAGAGCCGAAAGACGAGAAAACATTGTACATATAATGAAGAATAAAACCGGTTCAAACATTTACATTATTTCATCTGTTTCGCAAAATAACATCTCATCAATTCACTACTCGTTTTTTCTTCTTATTTTCTAATTCAACGATTTTTTTTTTACTTAATGATTACAGATAGTTCTGGTTACGAATATTCTTAATCAATTTACTTTTTGGCGAAACGATCCTGTTCAACATCTTATTAATGCATTATTAGTTCCCGTTCTTTCCTAATCCAATCATTCTCTTCATTGTGTTGTTATAAATACTTCTATTTACGCATATTTTATATCGGGGATTGAAATTCAGCATTTTGGGTAAAAATAATTTTTCCACCCTTTTTCAGTCCAATTTATTTATAGGGGTTCTTATATTATATGTTTAAGGGTTCCTTACTTAGACTCACACAAATCAGTTTATCTCCTTTTCTTTTTCTTTTCTGCAAAACAAATCCTAAACGATCCGCCGTTATCACAGGGATTTCTTTCTCCAGCGTCGACAACAGTCAAGCCAAAGGAAATGTTTGTTTGCCATTATAAAAACTAATTACATAATATCCTGGTGCCAACGCCATACAGCTAAAACAAAGCCCATTCCCCAAGTTGTCACTCGCGCGAACAAATATACAGTTAATAAAAGCTATGAAACCGGATACGGAAGAACACACAACGTAGGCAATTAATGACCATCTTTTCACGACGGGCCCGAATCAATAGAAAGCGACTCAAAAGGGAACGTAGTCTGAACTACGGTAAAAATCGATTTAATCGCACATATATATATATATTGATCACATTAAGTCCTAAAAGCCATTCCTTTTGCTTACAAAGGGAAGGTTTGATTGACTTGATATATATGGCTTCCAGGACTTTGAGGTGGAATAGAGAATGCGATCTACCATCTCATAAATAGCGCCGAATGTGCGTCGACGTACACTAGTGACTGGTTTTCTGTCATAAGTAGATCGCATTCTCTATTCCACCTCAAAGTCCTGGAAGCCATATATATCAAGTCAATCAAACCTTCCCTTTGTAAGCAAAAGGAATGGCTTTTAGGACTTAATGTGATCAACTTATGACTCTCCTCCCCATATATATATATATATATATATATATATATATATATATATATATATATATATATATATATATATATATATATAGTCTCGGAAGTTTCTCAACCATTAAAACTATATTAAAAAAAACAAAGAAAAAAACAAACTTATAGTCCCAAGTCTTCCAGTGGAAAATCACTCATGTAAGTCAATTTATTTTTTACAGTTATTATATTAGTTTGTTTCTAACACTATTTTAAGGGATCATCAGTTGTTTACCATGAAAAACTGTTTCGGGAATTATATATATATATATATATATATATATATATATAATAATGGTAATAATCCAGGTAAAAACATCCACAGGGTGGTAATCCAAAGAATTTCAACCGGGTTTATAAAGAGTGCTCAATATCAAAATAGAGCTTTATATATGATAATTGTTATTTACACAGACATGTACAAAATCTGCGACACTGGCATGTCGATGTTATCGATCAACAGTTACTATAAACTGAGATCTCATCAGGCAGAGTAAGAATCCGATCTTAACCTTAGATCATATTTGGAGAGAACCTGAGGTTAAGATCGGATTCTAACTCTGGCGGATGAGATCTCAGTTTATAGTAACTGTTGATCGATAACATCGACATGCCAGTGTCGCAGATTTTGTACATGTCTGTGTAAATAAAAACTCTCATATATATATATATATATATATATATATATATATATATATATATATATATATATATATATATATATATATATATATATATATATATATATGCCCAATATCAAAGCTGGCATATACTCCATCCCTTGTCAAGACTGTAATAAGTTCTTCTTTGGAGAAACGCAACGTAACCTTGACAAGCGTATTTATGAACATAAGAGAGCAATTAAAACAAACAACATGTTTAACGCCTTATGTGCTCACACTATGGAGTTTGGGCACAGCTTTGACTTTAACAAATCTACTCTGATCAGGATGGTACATAAAAAGTCGATACGCCGTATAATAGAATCTGCAATAATAGCCCTCTCTACAAACAACATCAGACAAAGAATGGGGTTCTACTGTATCTCCCCCAACCTCCCTGAAAGAATCTTAAACGAAAATAAGATACGTATAGACACTGGATGATTCCTTGAATATTATTTTGTTTTTTTCTTTTTCCTTTTTTCTTCTTCTCTTTTTTTCTTTTTTCTTTTGACCCCTATCTTCTCTTTAGTTTTTCCTTCTTTTTTATATTACCTTGTACATTTGAAATTACAGGTTCATTTATGCATACATGTATGAATTTATTAAAAAAAATAAATAAATCAATAAATAAATAAATTAAAATTTTTTTTTTTTTAAAAAGTGTGTGTGTATATATATATATATATATATATATGCTGACATCTTGCACACTTATTTCTGACACTTTACATATTTGCATATATTTCCCAATTATATGACCTTCTCGTCTTTTATCATTTTTAGCACACTTTTCATCCGCTCTTAATAAAGCCCACATCACATCGGGCGAAACGTTGAGATCATGGGCCTTCCACTGTTCTATTTTTAATTTCATCCCGTCGGATTGTTTTATCCTTTTATCTACCCATATATATATATATATATATATATATATATATATATATATATATATATATATATATATATATATATATATTTATATATATATATATATATATATATATATATATATATATAATTAACTTGTTACAAATATCCAGGGGGTATGAATCCGAAGGAAGTTGAAACCGGGTTTATGAGAGTGCTCAATGAAAATTCAGATGCCATTTGAATTCCTTTCGCCGGCCCGATGAGTTGGTGGCTATTCGCACCAATGAAACAAAACTTGTTTTGTCGCAACTAATGGAATAAAATAAAAAAAAAAAAAAAAAAAAAAAAAAAAAATATATATATATATATATATATATATATATATATATATATATATATATATATATATATATATATATATATATATATATTAGCTTCCTTCTGTCTACTTAGAACATAAATATTCATCTGAATGGATGTCTGCGTAAGCAAAAGTTTATATAGAAGCAAGGGTTGCATAATAACTGTCCGCACTCCTCATGATCCGGCATTGTTTAAGTCCAAATTTTTATATCAACTTTACATAGCAAACTGAAGCATCTCTGCTAAAAATTGAATAGATATTTTGTTTCATTTTAAAAAAAAATGCTTTTAAACTTATTATCGTAGAGAATTTTTAAAAGGTTAAAATCCAGAAGTATTTGGTTAGTATATCGTCGGCATGGAAGCCTTGCCGCTTTCCTTTGATCTGTTTTTACTATCTTCGGACTACTAGCCACATACTTTTGGATTTTTAACCCTTTTAACATTCTCTACAATTATAACAATATTTTCTGGATATGTTTTTTTCTGAACTTAATTTTATTTTCGTTTTTAAATGCTGAACTCTTTGCGTAACTCTTTGCTGAACTCTTTGCTGAACTCTTTGCTGAACTCTTTGCTGAACTCTTTGCGTAACTCTTTGCTGAACTATTTGCGTAACTCTTTGCTGAACTTTTTACTGAACTATTTGCGTAACTCTTTGCTGAACTCTTTGCTGAACTCTTTGCGTAACTCTTTGCTGAACTCTTTGCTGAACTATTTGCGTAACTCTTTGCTGAACTCTTTGCGTAACTCTTTGCTGAACTCTTTGCTGAACTCTTTGCTGAACTATTTGCGTAACTCTTTGCTGAACTCTTTGCTGAACTATTTGCGTAACTCTTTGCTGAACTCTTTGCTGAACTCTTTGCGTAACTCTTTGCTGAACTCTTTGCTGAACTCTTTGCTGAACTCTTTGCTGAACTCTTTGCGTAACTCTTTGCTGAACTCTTTGCTGAACTCTTTGCTGAACTCTTTGCTGAACTCTTTGCGTAACTCTTTGCTGAACTCTTTGCTGAACTCTTTGCTGAACTCTTTGCTGAACTCTTTGCTGAACTATTTGCGTAACTCTTTGCTGAACTCTTTGCTGAACTCTTTGCGTAACTCTTTGCTGAACTCTTTGCTGAACTATTTGCTGAACTATTTGCGTAACTCTTTGCTGAACTCTTTGCTGAACTATTTGCGTAACTCTTTGCTGAACTCTTTGCTGAACTCTTTGCGTAACTCTTTGCTGAACTCTTTGCTGAACTCTTTGCTGAACTCTTTGCGTAACTCTTTGCTGAACTCTTTGCTGAACTCTTTGCGTAACTCTTTGCTGAACTCTTTGCTGAACTCTTTGCTGAACTCTTTGCTGAACTCTTTGCTGAACTCTTTGCGTAACTCTTTGCTGAACTCTTTGCTGAACTCTTTGCTGAACTCTTTGCTGAACTCTTTGCGTAACTCTTTGCTGAACTCTTTGCTGAACTCTTTGCGTAACTCTTTGCTGAACTCTTTGCTGAACTATTTGCGTAACTCTTTGCTGAACTCTTTGCTGAACTCTTTGCGTAACTCTTTGCTGAACTCTTTGCTGAACTCTTTGCGTAACTCTTTGCTGAACTCTTTGCTGAACTCTTTGCTGAACTCTTTGCTGAACTCTTTGCTGAACTCTTTGCTGAACTCTTTGCTACCCAAAATGTTTTTTTTACTATTAATGATTAGAAATCTTTGTAACGGCAATTTCAACGGTCAGAATGGATACGTTGCCATATTCACCCTCTGTTATTGAAAAAAAAAAAAAAAAATTTTTTTAATGAAAATCGCTTCAGACAAGGCATGAAGCCACTTGATGGAAGAAGCTAAAAAAATACTTCAAGGTCAAAAACTAGTCAACGATAAGTGTTAGATGGATAGAGTTCGACCAAGAAAACAGCAATTCTTCCCCCTTTGTCAGAAACATAGCTCATGGAATGTGAGAACTAAACGACAAAATAAAAGAAGCGAGAGTTAGGAGACTATCGAAATTAAACCCACTAGTCACTTTCTACTCTTCCCTGCAGTTTACGATTTGAAAGCCGCGAAAAAAATGTAAAACGGCACCAAATCATACGTATGCAAGATCAGGTTAGGTTGGGATCAGGTTAGGGTTAGGTTAGGATTAAAAATCGTTTAGCGCTCCAACTTAAACATAAATTAAGTTCCTATAAAAGAAAAGAAATAAAGATGATTCAGTTACGGATTTGAAGTCAGGCAATGGTGAAAAAGTTGTTTCATTTAATGTCAGTATTAATTGATTGTCCGGCGACGGTTCGGCCATTTCCGGTCTGTTCCGTAAATCGCAATCGAAAACATTCTAGCTACGTTTACCTTACGTCGGACTACGAACCATATACTTCTGGATGTTTAACCTTTAACTATGATAACGATATTTTCTAGATATACTTTGCAGAACATTATTTTTTATTTTTGTTTACAATAATGAACTCCATTTTCCTATGAAGTCTGTTGGCACAAAACATTTCTCTGGTATTCCGATAACAGGGATTTGATTTTAGAAGTAAAACATAGATTACGATTGTTTACTGTGCATTTCCCCTCCCCCCTAGAAACATATGTAAATCCGTAAATTTTGTGTATTTTGTTTTCTGAAATAATAAAATATGTTTTGAAAAAAATAAAATCTTTATTCTTACAAGCTCTATTTGCTATTTAAATATTGAGCTTTTTTATCCTGCAATTTTAAACAGATTCCTCAACGCATCGATCTGAACTATATAAACTCCGTTTTATATTATCATTATCACCCTCCCCCCACCCCCACACGCACTTAGGAAAATCTCTATCATACCAGTAATTATAGGATCAACAGGACTAATGAAAAAAAAAATTCAAAACCTATCTGGCGAGTATACCCGGTGAACCGAGTGCAAGAGAAATACAAACAATTGGACGGTTAGAATCTTAAAAAGATCTCTAGGCTGGAGTGTCTGAAATAGCCGGTGAATGTCTGGCATCCGGTAAGATGTACCATCTCCAGCAAAAACAGAAAGATAAGAATAATTAAAAATTGAGAAACACACACACGCACACACACACACACACACACACACACACACACACACACACATATATATATATATATATATATATATATATATATATATATATATATATATATATATATATATAAAATTGAAATAAAAGCCAAATCAGCAATACAAGATTAATTAATTTTTTTTATTCTTACATTAATCCTATCGATTACGGAATAAAATTCCTTCTTCAGGGGTGACCAGTATTGAGTCATTTTTTTTTTTTTTTTTTCCATCAAAAAACAAGAATAAAGAAACTTATTTCTTTGTTAATTTGACAAACGTCTTAGATGGTACGACGTAATCGCCTTGATGTTATGAAATGGCGGTAGGATTCAAAACCGGTGACGAACGAGAGATGCGTTGGCACGCTGTCGAGTAATGTGTGTGTTTTTCGTTCAAGTTTTAAGTATTGCATGGAAAGTTTATAAAATTGAAATAAAAGCCAAATCAGCAATACAAGATTAATTTTTTTTTTTTCTTACATTAATCCTATCGATTACGGAATAAAATTCCTTCTTCAGGGGTGACCAGTATTGAGTCATTTTTTTTTTTTTTTTTTCCATCAAAAAACAAGAATAAAGAAACTTATTTCTTTGTTAATTTGACAAACGTCTTAGATGGTACGACGTAATCGCCTTGATGTTATGAAATGGCGGTAGGATTCAAAACCGGTGACGAACGAGAGATGCGTTGGCACGCTGTCGAGTAATGTGTGTGTTTTTCGTTCAAGTTTTAAGTATTGCATGGAAAGTTTATAAAATTGAAATAAAAGCCAAATCAGCAATACAAGATTAATTTTTTTTTTTTCTTACATTAATCCTATCGATTACGGAATAAAATTCCTTCTTCAGGGGTGACCAGTATTGAGTCATTTTTTTTTTTTTTTTTTTCCATCAAAAAACAAGAATAAAGAAACTTATTTCTTTGTTAATTTGACAAACGTCTTAGATGGTACGACGTAATCGCCTTGATGTTATGAAATGGCGGTAGGATTCAAAAAAAAAAAAATGACTCAATACTGGTCACCCCTGAAGAAGGAATTTTATTCCGTAATCGATAGGATTAATGTAAGAAAAAAAAAATAAATTAATCTTGTATTGCTGATTTGGCTTTTATTTCAATTTTATAAACTTTCCATGCAATACTTAAAACTTGAACGAAAAACACACACATTACTCGACAGCGTGCCAACGCATCTCTCGTTCGTCACCGGTTTTGAATCCTACCGCCATTTCATAACATCAAGGCGATTACGTCGTACCATCTAAGACGTTTGTCAAATTAACAAAGAAATAAGTTTCTTTATTCTTGTTTTTTGATGGAAAAAAAAAAAAAAAAATGACTCAATACTGGTCACCCCTGAAGAAGGAATTTTATTCCGTAATCGATAGGATTAATGTAAGAAAAAAAAAAATAAATTAATCTTGTATTGCTGATTTGGCTTTTATTTCAATTTTATAAACTTTCCATGCAATACTTAAAACTTGAACGAAAAACACACACATTACTCGACAGCGTGCCAACGCATCTCTCGTTCGTCACCGGTTTTGAATCCTACCGCCATTTCATAACATCAAGGCGATTACGTCGTACCATCTAAGACGTTTGTCAAATTAACAAAGAAATAAGTTTCTTTATTCTTGTTTTTTGATGGAAAAAAAAATAAAAAAAATGACTCAATATGGTCACCCCTGAAGAAGGAATTTTATTCCGTAATCGATAGGATTAATGTAAGAAAAAAAAAAATAAATTAATCTTGTATTGCTGATTTGGCTTTTATTTCAATTTTATAAACTTTCCATGCAATACTTAAAACTTGAACGAAAAACACACACATTACTCGACAGCGTGCCAACGCATCTCTCGTTCGTCACCGGTTTTGAATCCTACCGCCATTTCATAACATCAAGGCGATTACGTCGTACCATCTAAGACGTTTGTCAAATTAACAAAGAAATAAGTTTCTTTATTCTTGTTTTTTGATGGAAAAAAAAAAAAAAAAAAAATGACTCAATACTGGTCACCCCTGAAGAAGGAATTTTATTCCGTAATCGATAGGATTAATGTAAGAAAAAAAAAATAAATTAATCTTGTATTGCTGATTTGGCTTTTATTTCAATTTTATAAACTTTCCATGCAATACTTAAAACTTGAACGAAAAACACACACATTACTCGACAGCGTGCCAACGCATCTCTCGTTCGTCACCGGTTTTGAATCCTACCGCCATTTCATAACATCAAGGCGATTACGTCGTACCATCTAAGACGTTTGTCAAATTAACAAAGAAATAAGTTTCTTTATTCTTGTTTTTTGATGGAAAAAAAAAAAAAAAAAAATGACTCAATACTGGTCACCCCTGAAGAAGGAATTTTATTCCCTAATCGATAGGATTAATGTAAGAAAAAAAAAAAAAAATTAATCTTGTATTGCTGATTTGGCTTTTATTTCAATTTTATAAACTTTCCATGCAATACTTAAAACTTGAACGAAAAACACACACATTACTCGACAGCGTGCCAACGCATCTCTCGTTCGTCACCGGTTTTGAATCCTACCGCCATTTCATAACATCAAGGCGATTACGTCGTACCATCTAAGACGTTTGTCAAATTAACAAAGAAATAAGTTTCTTTATTCTTGTTTTTTGATGGAAAAAAAAAAAAAAAAATGACTCAATACTGGTCACCCCTGAAGAAGGAATTTTATTCCGTAATCGATAGGATTAATGTAAGAAAAAAAAAAATAAATTAATCTTGTATTGCTGATTTGGCTTTTATTTCAATTTTATAAACTTTCCATGCAATACTTAAAACTTGAACGAAAAACACACACATTACTCGACAGCGTGCCAACGCATCTCTCGTTCGTCACCGGTTTTGAATCCTACCGCCATTTCATAACATCAAGGCGATTACGTCGTACCATCTAAGACGTTTGTCAAATTAACAAAGAAATAAGTTTCTTTATTCTTGTTTTTTGATGGAAAAAAAAATAAAAAAAATGACTCAATACTGGTCACCCCTGAAGAAGGAATTTTATTCCGTAATCGATAGGATTAATGTAAGAAAAAAAAAA
>OY744546.1:61822283-61834783 GCA_963556195.1 Sepiola atlantica | reverse complement strand
CCTATGCCCCCCAGATTATTTCCTTTGGGGCTATCTTAAGGACAGAATGTACGCAAGGAAACCCAGAACCATCACGGAACTCAAGGAAGCCATCAGGGAGGAGATGAGAGCCATTCCCAATTCAGTCTGTAAGAACGTCATGGAAAACTTCGTTCTGCGACTCAAGAAATGCACGGAGCTAAAAGGAGTCCATCTAGAACACATGCTGTAGAACGGAGAAAAAAAGCCACATATCCTAGTGTATTGATATGATGTTGCGCCCCAAAATTCATTTCATTCAGACGAAACACTAAGAAACGGGGCCTAATTAGATTTGAGGCCCGTTTTTTTTGGGTCACCCTGTATATATATTATAACATATATATATATATATATTATATATATATATCATATAAATATATATCATATAAATATATATTATATATATATATATATATATATATATATATATATATTATATAATTATATATATATATATATATATATATATATATTATATAATTATATATATATATATATATAAAAATATATATATATATATATATATATATATATATATATATATATATATATAAATTTTATCTTCTGGATTCTATCTATTTTCGCCGCATCTGAAGTTTCTGGAGTTTAACTTTGAAATCTCTCAATTTATTTCTCGTGCCTAACTACAAATCACTTTCTTCGCTGGACTTTTTGACACCGAATTTTCTTGCAATATATATATATATATATATATATATATATATATATATATATATATATATGAAGAAAAGTGGGGATAAAATGATACGACGAAATGTCCAGTAAAAGGAAAGGCAAAAACTATGTGCTTCATCAACGTTTTGTCTTTATTGAAAGACTTCCTCAGGATGAAGAAAACAATGTAGAAAAATCATACGGAATATAAATTTTGATTTGTCAGAAAGTGTCCAGAGTTCGGCATGGCCGTGGTGTTAACAAGCAGAGAACGAAAAGCACGATTTTGGTTATAGCTTTTTCAGCAGTTGTCTGTCTCATTAAAAGGACGCGAGATGAATGGGGTTGATGGCTTCGCCTTATTAGTTTATGTCTATTTTAGCTAGGAAGTTTGTCTTTTTTCTTTTTTTGTTCTTTCTGTTCAATTCTTCTTTTTTTTTCTTTTTAGTTTTTTTCTTTCTTTTTTTCTTTTTTCCTTCCTTCTTTTTTTTCCTTTTTTCCTTTTTGTTCCTTTCTGTCCTTTTTTGTTTTTTCTCTTCTTTTTATTCCTTTTCTTTTTTAGTTCATTTTATTTTCCTTTCTACATTATTTTTTATTTATTTATTTCCTTCGTTCTTTTTTCTCCCTCTTTTTCTTTCCTTTTTTATTTGGAGTTTTTTTTTTTCTTTCTGTTTTCATTTTAGTTTGTTTTCTATCTTTTTTTGTTCTTCTCCTTCTTTTTTCTTTCCCTTCTTTTCTTTGTTCTTTTCTTTTTTGGATTCTTTTTTTTTCTGTTTTCCTTCCTTTTCGTTTTTAAGTTTTGGTTCTTTTTCCTTTCCTTTTTAATTTTTAGTTGTTTCCATTTCCTTTCCTTTTTGTCTCTCTGTCAAGCGGACACAGCTGAGCATTTGCGAAACTATTCAACAGAGTTGTTAAGACCGCCGAAGTAGAAATATTTCAAATTACGGAATCACGCAACTGAGTTCGATGAAGCGCGATTGAATCAACTTCACAAAAATCAACGTTAAGCAACCGATGAATTCGAGCTGCAGATGGATAATAAAAACAAAACTGTGGTAAACCCTAACCATAACCTTAACCCTAACCCTAACCCTAACCCTAACCTAACCCGAACTCTAACCCTAACCCAAACTCTAACCCTAACCCTTACCCTAACTCTAACCCTCACCCTAACCCTAACCCTAACTCTAACCCTAATCCTAACTCTAACGCTAATCCTAACTCTAACCCTAACCCTAACCCTAATCCTAACCCTAACCCTTACCCTAACCCTAACCCTAACCCTAACCCTAACCCTAACCCTAACCCTTACCCTAACCCTAACTCTAACTCTAACCCTAACCCTAACCCTAACTCTAACCCTAACCCTAACCCTAACTCTAAGCCTAACTCTAACCCTAACCCTAACCCTAACTCTAACCCTAACCCTAACCCTAACCCTAACCCTAACCCTTACCCTAACCCTAACTCTAACCCTAACCCTAACTCTAACCCTTACCCTAACCCTAACTCTAACCCTTACCCTAACCCTAACCCTTACCCTAACCCTTACCCTTACCCTAACCCTAACCTAACCCTAACTCTAATCCTAACCCTAACCCTTACCCTAACCCTAACCCTAACCCTAACCCTAACCTAACCCTAACCCTAACCCTAACCCTAATCCTAACCCTAACCCTAACCCTAACCCTTACCCTAACCCTAACCCTAACCCTAACCCTAACTCTAACTCTAACCCTAACCCTCACCCTAACCCTAACTCTAACTCTAACCCTAATCCTAACCCTAACCCTAACCCTAACTCTAACCCTAACTCTAACCCTAACCCTAACCCTAACCCTAACCCTTACCCTAACTCTAACCCTAACCCTAACTCTAACCCTTACCCTAACCCTAACTCTAACCCTAACCCTTACCCTAACCCTTACCCTTACCCTAACCTAACCCTAACTCTAATCCTAACTCTAATCCTAACCCTTACCCTAACCCTAACCCTAACCCTAACCCTAACCCTTACCCTAACCCTAACCCTAACCCTAACCCTAACTCTAACTCTAACCCTAACCCTAACCCTAACTCTAACCCTAACCCTAACCCTAACTCTAACCCTAACTCTAACCCTAACCCTAACCCTAACTCTAACCCTAACCCTAACTCTAACCCTAACCCTAACCCTAACCCTAACCCTTACCCTAACCCTAACTCTAACCCTAACCCTAACTCTAACCCTTACCCTAACCCTAACTTTAACCCTTACCCTAACCCTAACCCTTACCCTAACCCTTACCCTTACCCTAACCCTAACCCTAACCTAACCCTAACTCTAATCCTAACCCTAACCCTTACCCTAACCCTAACCCTAACCCTAACTCTAACCCTAACTCTAACCCTAACTCTAACTCTAACCCTAACCCTAACCCTAACTCTAACCCTAACCCTAACCCTAACTCTAACCCTAACCCTAACTCTAACCCTAACCCTAACTCTAACCCTAACCCTAACTCTAACCCTAACCCTAACCCTAACCCTAACCCTTACCCTAACCCTAACTCTAACCCTAACCCTAACTCTAACCCTTACCCTAACCCTAACTTTAACCCTAACCCTAACCCTAACTCTAACCCTAACCCTAACTCTAACTCTAACCCTAACCCTAACCCTAACCCTAACTCTAACCCTAACTCTAACCCTAACTCTAACCCTAACCCTAACCCTAACTCTAACCCTAACTCTAACCCTAACCCTAACCCTAACTCTAACCCTAACCCTAACTCTAACCCTAACCCTAACCCTAACCCTAACCCTTACCCTAACCCTAACTCTAACCCTAACCCTAACTCTAACCCTTACCCTAACCCTAACTTTAACCCTTACCCTAACCCTAACCCTTACCCTAACCCTTACCCTTACCCTAACCCTAACCCTAACCTAACCCTAACTCTAATCCTAACCCTAACCCTTACCCTAACCCTAACCCTAACCCTAACTCTAACCCTAACTCTAACCCTAACTCTAACCCTAACCCTAACCCTAACTCTAACCCTAACCCTAACCCTAACTCTAACCCTAACTCTAACCCTAACTCTAACCCTAACTCTAACTCTAACCCTAACCCTAACCCTAACCCTAACTCTAACCCTAACTCTAACCCTAACTCTAACTCTAACCCTAACCCTAACTCTAACCCTAACTCTAACCCTAACTCTAACCTAACCCTTTACTCGATGGAACTCAATACTTTTATGTACGAATATATACTAACGAGTACATACCCTCCGTCAAAAATATCCTTCACCAGTGTTCGCACTACTATTAACATTCAAATAAATTAACGTCTGAATCGGTGAAGTTAAAAAAGAAATAATAAAAAGAGAAAGAGAAAGAAAACGTCTCAAACTGGAAAGTTCAAAAACGTATAAATCGGTATAGAAAGCAGAAAAAAGAAAACGTCTGATAATAAAAATTAATTTACTATTTACTTTCTCAAGTCCTCTAATTACTTGAAATGGATTCGTCCGGCATTGTTTTACTTGCAGATTCTGTCCAACTGAATTGTTAGCCACTGTTATGACAGCCTACTAAAATATGTCCGCTTGTATGGACATAAATAGACTTTAATGTCCCGCTTTTTCCTATACCTGCTGGGGTTGCCGCATTGATAGAGATTCAGAGTTGCCAATTACTGGACATTACTAAGAAATTACTTACTAACACTTTCCTCGGTATTCGCTATTTTGTAGTAATTTTTGTCTTCACATGTCCGCCCCCAGTGGTAGACCCCAGTTGCATGTTTGCAAGGCCTGTATTATAGATCGCCTTGGTTCTTATCCATCTATCTATCTCAATGTGTTTCTATCTATCTATCTATCTATCTATCTATCTATCTATCTATCTATCTATCTATCTATATATATATATATATATATATATATATATATATATATATATATATATACAGGGTGGGCAAAAATAAGTGTCCTATTTTTAAAAATTCATAACTTTTTTATTTATTGATTTAAAAAAAAAAATTTTTTTAAGAATAAGTAAAGGACCCCTTCCGAAGCAAGCATCAGCTGTATTAGCCCTAAGGAACGTACCCTCATTTAGAAAACATTATTTTTGCTTAAAAAACTCAAAACAGTGTAAAAAACAATACTTTAGTTTTTGTAAGTTTTAAGAAGTGTTTTTCGGCTAAAATTTGTTTTGTTTATTTCAAAAAATCTCGGAAGGGTCAGTCTACACACACATAAAGTTTGGTGAGTTTAACTTTTATTTTGTGGAAGTTATTCAAATTCAAGTTATTCAAATTTAAAGATAGGACCCTTATTTTGGCCCACCCTGTATATATATATCTAAGCAAACATTGTTGAACATCACGGAACTTTCGCGTTTGTATATTTACCTCGTGGGGTTCTCAAACCGTCGAGCCATCTTTCTGGTTTCAGGTGGCAATCCGTATAGTACTTCACCGATAGTTTTTAATTCGGCTATTTTCTCGAGCGCTTTCGACTTTCGTAGTCGTCTTCAGGATTAGGGTTTTGTTTGTTTTTTTTTTAAATTTAAATCTATTTATATATGAATCTATCTATCTATGTACATATCTATCTATCTATTTATCAATGTACATATCTATCTATCTATCTATTTATCTATCTATCTATCTATCTATCTATCTATCTATCTATCTATCTATCTATCCATCAATGTACATATCTATCTATCTATCTATCTATCTATCTATCTATCTATCTATATATTCCCTTCCTTTGTTTATCTATCTATCTATCTTTTCCCTGTGCCAATTAACCTTATCCCCAAGCCCATCTATTTAACCCTCCGCCCAAACATACAAATCTTTAGGCAGTGATTACCAAAGGAAACACGAAAACTAACAAAGTGGCAAATACAAACAATTACAACAAAATGTTTATCTAAAAAAGATGCGAATATAAAATATATATTTTTTCCCCCCTTCTCTTGTTTTCACGTTTTTTTTTGATTTTCAGAGTAAAAATTGGAATCAAGTTTTCGCCAATCGAATTCAATGAAGAAAATGCAGAAACTTTTGGCTAGCATTTCACGGATTCGATTTTTAGATTGTTTGAAAATTATTAGTTGTTTTTATGTGCGTCGAATTTTGGATCGATAATCAGTTGATGTATCGATCTTTTCGGCAGTTTCTATTTTCATTCTCAATTTCCTTCTTTTTTCTTCGTTTATTTTCTTTATCAGTCGATTTTCTTTCGTTCTTTTTTATTAGTTAATTTCTTTCGGCTCTCCTTTCTCTCCTTTCTTTCCTTTCTTTCCTTTCTTTCCTTTCTCTCTTTTCTTTCCATTTCTCTCCCTTCTTTCCATTTCTCTCCTTTCATTCTTTTCTTTCCGTCTCCCCTTTGTTTTCCTTTCTCTCCTTTCTTTCCTTTCTCTCTTTTCTTTTCCTCTCTCTCTCCTTTCTTTCCATTTCTCTCCTTTCTCTCCTTTCTTTCCTTTCTCTCCTTTCTTTTCCTCTCTCTCCTTTCTCTCCTTTCTTTCCTTTTTCTCCTTTCTTTCTTTTGTCTCCTTTCTTTCCTTTCTTTCCTTTCCTCTCTCTCCTTTCTCTCCTTTCTTTCCTTTTTCTCCTTTCTTTCTTTTGTCTCCTTTCTTTCCTTTCTTTCCTTTCTTTCCATTTCCTTTCTCTCCTTTCTTTCCTTTCTTTTCATTTCTTTTCTCTCATTTTTTTTAGCCTTCTTTCTTTCTTATTTCTTTTGTTTTTTCTTTTTATCTTATTCTTTCTTTTTTCCTTTCTTTTCTATCTTTTTTTGTCATTTTTATATTTTGTTTCTTCTCCTTATTTCTATCATTAATTCCTTCCCCCTTTCTTTACTTCTCTTGTTTTCCTTTTTTTCTTTTATTATCTTCTTTTTGCTTTCTTTTTTGTTCTTATGGTTTGGTTCTTTCGTTTTTCTTTTGTTGTTTTTTCATTTTTTCTTTTCTTTCTTTGTTTTGTTTTTTATTTTGATTCTACATTTTGTTTCCCCTTTTTTCTTTTTAGTTTTTTTTCCTTTGTTGTTCTTTTGTTTTTGTTTCTTTTTCTTTCGTTTTTCGTTTTTTATTAGTTCATTTCTTCTTTCTTCCACTTTTCTTTCTTTCATTGTTGTTCTGTAACTCCAAAGGATTAATTATATATTCAAGCAAACGTTAGCATCAATCAGCAGCAGCAACTGAAATAAAAGTATTATTGTAAACAAAACTTTTTAAAGTGACTTTTATTTCATACTAGCTGTACCAACCCGGCGTTGCCTGGGAGTATCTGCGTGTATAAATATGAATACATCTTCATAAAATAGTTTAGATATTTAAATGCCAATAGGAAAAAAGCAGTTCTGAATTCAGAGTTCAGAGGTTATTCGGAGAAAACAATGTGATACTATGGACCTGCCTCCCATCCTTCACACAACCGTGACAATCGAGATACGATGAGGAAAAAGATAAGTGGACAGCGATAAAGAAGTCGGAGAATCTATTGAACTCCCCAGGCGGGATGGCGCCTTGACAGTTAGTTGTTAGTTTCTAGGTAGCTCTAAGCTGAGAAAACACGGATGTTCGGCTGGGGTGACTGAGAGGAAGCTTGCATATTTAGGGTTTCTGCTCAAGAGTAAATGTATTTAAAATACTGAGCAAACGAGAGGTGAGTCAGAGTTCGGTTTTGGAAGATGGCCGAGAGAGTCCTAAGGTGAATGACTTTGTGTCGGACTAAGAAGATTGTCAGTAGGGCCGACACGACCGGACAACAATCAACAGACAGCATTTCGGGTCCCTAGTCGCTACGGTATCACACACATCCAGATCACAACTAAGTTATACTTACAAAACTTTTACCAAAATCCGTTGATTCGGCATTAAATGACCCCAAAAAGGTTGATATGCCGTAAAACAAAACAACCAATTTTCCTCGTAATTTTGTGACTTATATTTGCCTTATATGACTGACAAAACAGATTTGTATATGTAGCTCGTAAAAAAAGTATTACAACAAGCTAGATATACAAATCTGTTTTGCCAGTCATCTAAGGCAAATATTGATTTGTGTTGTTAAATTTTATTTTTTTTGATGATTTCAACGATTATAATATTCAATCTTGATCAATATAATTTTCTATTAGTCATAAATAAACGAGTTCGAACCCTAACTGCCAGAAATCCAAAGTCTCTGAATTCTAATTTAATCGTTTTTTCAATCGTCACCGGTTAAAAAAAAAGAAATTAATTTTTTTCTTTCTTTTGCTGTCTTTGGCTACCATGTGACAAAGTAAAGATAGATAGATAGATAGATAGATAGATAAAGAGAGAGAGAGAGAGAGAGAGAGAGAGAGAGAGAGAGAGAGAGAGAGAGAGGGGGGGAATTAAGATACAAGGAATACCGTCTGTTCCGGTTTTAACAAACATTCGACTGAGAGAGTAGGAGATTCGATTCTGTGGCTCTGTTGGTGTGCACGTCGTACTTAGAAGGTATATATGTATATATATATATATATATATATATATATATATATATATATACACGTTGTATATAAATATATAGAGAGAGATTGTGTATATATATATATATATATATATATAGATTGTATATATATGTATATATATATATGTATATATATAGATTGTATATGTGTATCTATATATATAGATTGTATATGTGTATGTATATATATATATAGATTGTATATATGTATGTATATATACATGTATATATATATATAAATTGTATATATATATGTATATATGTATATATATATATGTATGTATATATCTATATACATGTATATATATATAAATTGAATATATATATATGTATATATATGTATGTATATATGTATATATATGTATATATATAGATTGTATATGTATATGTATATATATATAGATTGTATATGTATATGTATATATATATATATATATATATATATAGATTGTATATATATGCATGTATATATATATATATATATATATAGATTGTATATATATGCATATATGTATATATATATATATATATATATATATATATATAGATTGTATATATATGCATATATGTATATACATACATATATATAGATTGTATATATATATATATATATATATATATATATAGATAGATTGTATATATATATATATATATGTATATATATAGATTGTATATATGTATATATATATGGATGTTATATATATGTATATATATATAGATTGTATATATATATGTATATATATATAGACTGTATATATATATGTATATATATATATAGACTGTATATATATGTATATATATATATATATAGATTGTATATATATGTATAAATATATATAGATTGTATATATATATGTATATATATATGTATATATAGATTGTATATATATATATTGTATATATAATGTGTATATATATATATAGATTGTATATACAATGTATATATATATAGATTGTATATATATAATGTATATATATATATATAGATTGTATATATGTAATGTATATATATAATGTATATATATATATGATGTATATATAATGTGTATATATATGTATATATAATGTATATATATATGATGTATATATATAATGTGTATATATATGTATATATAATGTGTATATATATAATGTGTATATATATGTATATATAATGTATATATATATAAATATATATATATATAATGTATATATATATATATAATATATATATATATATAAATATATATATTATATATATAATGTGTATATATATATAATGTATATATATATAAATATATATATTATGTGTATATATATAATGTATGTATATATATAATGTATATATATCATGTATATATACATATTTATATAAATATATATATATAATGTATACATATATATATGTATATATATATATATATATATATATATATATATATATATATCGTTATCTTTTTTCATTCTTCTTAGAATATTTATTTTTTCCATTTGAGCTGTAATAAATGGTTGTTTATTTGTGCAGCTGGGAGTGTCGGTTCTATGAATTCTTTGACGCAACTTTTTTTTTCTTTCCTGAAGATTGCACTTTGCAAGCTCTTCGCGTCTTATTCTCTTTTTTTTATTCGCGGGAAAAATATCTATTTTAGCTCGAACCATTTTTTTCTTTCAGAAAGAACGGACGTTCGACTTTTTTTTATTCACATTCATTACAAACGAATGAGAAGCAAACATCGACGGTGTTGTATAATTTTATTAATTTATATGTTTAACAACGAAAAGCATAGGAAGAGTGTCATACATCAATGGAGGAGAGTAGGGAAAGAGAGAGAGAGGGAGAGAGAGGGAAAGGGAAAGAGAGAGATAAAGAGAGAGAGAGAGCGAGGGAGACATATTATTAGAGTTAAAGAGAGATAGAGAGAGAGAGGGGGGGGGGAGAAGGAGAGTGAGAATGGGTGATAATGAGAGTGAACGAGATATATTTAGAGAGTGAGAGAAATATATAGAGAGAGCGAGAGAGAGAGAGAGAGAGAAAGAGAGAGAGAAAGAGAGAGAGAGAAAGAGAGAGGGGGGGAGATATATTGAGAGAGTGGGAGAGAGAGCGATGGAGATATTTTATTAGAGTTAAAGAGAGAGAGAGAGAGAGAGAGAGAGAAAGAGAGAGAGAGAGAGAAAGAGGGGGGAAAGAAGGAGAGTGAGAGGAAATGATAATGAGAGTGAGCGAGATAAATCTAGAGAGTGAGAGAAATAGAGAGGGAGAGAAAGAGAGAGAAAGAGAGAGAGAGAGAGAGAGAGAGAGAGGGTGAGATATATTGTGGAAGAGTGAGAGGGAGAGAAATGTATTGAGGGAGTGGGAGAGAGAGCGAGAGAGACATATTATTAGAGAGAGAGAGAGAGAGAGAGGGGGGGGGAAAGAAGGAGAGTGAGAGGGAGTGATAATGAGAGTAGCAAGATATATTTAAAGAGTAAGAGAAATAGAGAGAGAGAGAGATGGATAAAGAGATGGAGAGAAAGAGAGAGAAAGAGAGAGAGAGAGAGAGGAGGGGGGTTATATTGTGGAAGAGTGAGAGGGAGAGAGGTAATAAATGTATTGAGAGAGTGGGAGAGAGAGCGAGGGAGATATATTATTAGAGTGAAAGAGAGAGAGAAAGAGAGAAGGAAAGAGGGAGGGAGGGAGAAAGAGGGTGAGTGAGAGGGAGTGACGTTGAGAGTGAGGGAGGTATATTGAGAGTGTGAGAGAAATAGAGAGAGAGAGAGAGAGAAAGAGAGAGAGAGAGGAAAAAGAGGGAGAGGGGGAGATATATTGGGGAAGAGTGAAAAGATGTATTTAGAGAGTTGGAGAGAGAGAGCGAGGATGATATATTATTAGAGTAAAAGAGACAGAGAGAAAGAGAGAGAGAGAGAGAGGGAGAAAGAGAGAGACAGAGAGAGAGAGAGAGGGGTAGAAAGAGGGTGAGTGAGAGGAAGTGACAGAGAGAATTAGAGAGGGGGGGAGAGGGGGAGATATATTGTGGAAGTGTGTGTGTGTGTGTGTGTGTGTGTGTGTGAGAGAGGAGATATATTGAGAGAGTGGGAGGAAGAGGTGGAGATATATTTTGGAAGAGTGAGAGAGCGAGAGAGAGAGTGGGAGAGAGAGAGACGGAGAGTGAGGGAGATATATTGATTGAGGGAGAAAGAGAGAGAAAGAGAGAGAGAGAGAGCAAGGGAAATATATTGAGGAAAAGTGTTTGTGATATATATATATATATATATATATATATATATATATATATATATATGGGAAGAGAAGGATGAAGGTAATCCGACGTGATGGTAAAATGAAAAAGGAAAACCAAAAACTGGATGTTTTTTATGTGTACATCAACGTTTCGTCTTTATTTATAAGACTTCATCAGGATGATGATATAGGGAAAAGATATCATGCAAGCACAGATACATGTAGGGTAGACATGTTGGGAAGAAAAATAAAATAAAATGAAAAATAATGGCAGCGTCTTGCTGGACGTCCGTACTTGTTAGAGAATGAAAATGAGTGGGAGAAAAAAGGGGAAGGGTGGTGGGAGCAAGGACTACTGTGGCTGGCGATGAGAGAAAGAGGTGGGGGATGAGCAGGGGTAAAATGGATGGCAGAGAGAGATTGGAGGAAGAGGGGGAGGGGGTGTTTGACCAGATGGCTGTGGTCGAGATTGAAGGGGAAGAGTGAGTTGGAATGTTTGTGTGTGGGGGGTGTACGCAGGGAAAATGGGGATGGGTAGAGAGGGAGGGGGGGCTGTGATTTTGGTGGATGGGCGAAAGTTATGGTCTTAGAGAGCGTTTGGAGAAAATGAGGGAATTTAAGAAGAGGTATGGGAGAAAATAGATGAGAGGGGGAAGAGGGAGGATTTGTCGTGATAGGGTGTGAAATATTTGAAATATTTGGAAAATGATAGCAATGAGTGAGGGATTGGAGTGGGTGGGGGAGGGGGGTGATTGAAAGGGTGGGTGAGGAATATTTGAAATATTTGGAACATGAGAAAGTTTATTTGGACTGTAGTATTAAAAATGTGAGGGAAAAAAGTGAGGAAAAATAAGAGAAGATTCAGGGAGAAGAAGGAAGGGTGTGGGTGAATGGAAGAGTGTCATAAGGTTAGAGATGAAAATAAAAGTTAGCCATGATCAGGCAAAAGACTTTGTTCTGTGAGGATGATCTTGCTTATTAAGGGTGATAGGTTAAAGAAACCATTTCGCTGCTTGATGGTAGTGGAGGATGTGATGAGGGCAGTTTCCAATAATCTTCGCCGAGATTTGTTGTGGATGTGTTTAGTGATTTTGGCTTGTTCAAATTTGA
>OY744546.1:61812283-61819783 GCA_963556195.1 Sepiola atlantica | reverse complement strand
CTTTTTATTGGTTATTTATTCTAAATTTGTAAAACCCTAATCCTAACGCCAACCACTCCTTCTGTTTTTAGTTATTTTTGCAAGACAAAATGATAACGTCGAGTTTAAACACTTTTCGGACCAAATTAGACTTTAGAATTGAAACCATTAGTAAGCCAATTACTATAGTTCGTGGCTGAGACCGGCTTCCCAAAATGGCACCCGATACGCTCTCACCGCCGCGGGGCTCAGAGATTACTTAGACTACTCACCGCTCATCCGCGGAGATCACTTTCGACACATCTGTCCTCGCGGGGTAGGCAGGTAAACAAAATCTTTTCTTTGCGTCGAACCGGACGTGCTATTATGCGGTTTCTATGACGAATGACACTGGAACTTTGTAGCAAGCCGTTATCTGGGAAGAAAACGCAAGCGAATTACAGGCGGAATATTTTCAAAATCGATGAAGCCCTAGCAAACATTGCAATGTAAATATCAGATGGATGGTCGTATGTATAGCGCCACCTGTGGCCACTCAATGAACTAAGGAAGAGTAGCGAAGAATTAAAGTAGACCCTTATCAATTACTGATAGAAAAGATACATACATATGTATATACATATTGTATAGCTACGATATAAATACATTAACATACATACACGCGATTACCCATCGCCTTGTATGCATATATATATATATATATATATATATATATATATATATATATATATATATATATATATATATATATGTAAGTATGTATATAAAAAAATAATGTGAAAAAAAAGTTTATATTGTGTTATAACTTTTTATTATTTATTTTCTTATTTATTTATTTTGTGACGTGTAGGAATATAAATTGTTCTGTAAAGAAAAATAGTTTTTTCTTGTTGATGGTATGGAGAACAAAATTTTCGACTGATCCTTCAGTCTTCATCGGTGTTTGAGGTTTGCGTGTGTACGGTGGGAGGTTTTCCCAGGCAATGAGGGGGAAAGAGTAGAAAAATCATAAATTAATATATATATATATATATATATATATATATATATATATATATATATATATATATATATATATAGCCACACTAATGATTCTTAAAAAAGATGAAACATATCCGCATGTGGATATAAAGAAATATTATTGAAAAAATATTAATAATTATATATATATATATGTATATATATATATATATATATATATATATATATATATATATATATATATATATATATATATATATATATATATACATATATATATTGAACTCTTTACACACACACACACACATATATATATACACATATATATATTATATGAACATTTGAATTACCTACTAGACACCATCCTCGATTGTCTTCGATCGCTCTGTAAAAGGGTTTGTCAGGACAACCTGACATGAGGATACTTTACCCTACAAGTAAACCCTGACCAAATATTCAAAACACCATAGTATTCGAAGCCCAAATAAGATTTCCTCGGTGTTGCTATATGTAAGCTAATACGGGGAATAGTGCACCTTCTCCTAGTGATGTTACTTCAAGTAACAGCACTTAGCTGGATACTCCACCAGACTAGATAAATTCTGATCATGGAATCCGGTAAGACCAAGAGACCTAAAGAAAGATATACTATAACATAACCCCTGGTTAATTAGGGAGAGAAAAATTAATGTTTCTAATTTTTTTTACTAACTCAACGCTTTAGAAATGTTAATGGACACTTAAATAATATTTTTGGTTTTCCTTTTTTCATTACGTTGGAATATTAATTCCATTTTATCATATATATATATATATATATATATATATATATATATATATATATATATATATATATATATATATATACTGAAAATTGATACATAAAAAATTATATCTCCTTTTAAAATTTTATGTGGATACATGAAATACGAACGTATAGACACTGGATGATTCCCTGAATATTATTTTGGTTTTTTCTTTTTCCTTTTTTCTTCTTCTCTTTTTTTCTTTTTTCTTTTGCCCCCTATCTTCTCTTTAGTTTTTCCTTCTTTTTTATATTACCTTGTACATTTGAAATTACAGGTTCATTTATGCATACATGTATGTATTTATTAATAATAAAAAAAAAAAAGTGTGTATATATATATATATATATATATATATATATTTATATATATATATATATTCTAAAAATGAAGATAAAATCAAGAGTATAAGAAAAGGCAGTTTCTCATATACCGAAGAAAAAGCTAGTACGGTGGCCGATGCCTGACATTACAAATAGCACACAATAATAGTTAAAAACATAAAAGTAACAAAAACGTTATTTAAGTTTGAATTGCGAGGCGGAAGAGTTTAGTGTCCTTATTTTCGGAAATTTCAAAATAACAATTGTTATTCTTCTTCAGAGGATAAAATACTTTTAGATTACTTTAAAAAGCCTGTCAGTATTTAGAAAAAAAAAATTCAATTATCATTTTACTATGATTATTTCACTTTTTCTGAAGACGTTCGTTAATCCGAATGAAACCGGTAAAATCTCTCGTTTCTTGATGATTTTTCCTGTTTTTAAATTTTTTTTTCCGGTGGGAAATATTATGAGAGGATGTTTCTGGCAAAGGGGGAAGAAAACGTTGTCTACTTCGCTTAGCAGTTTAGTGTGAACAGTATTTTCATGTCACTAATAAAGGTACTGGAGGTGAACGTTTTACTTAGTCTGACGTAACCGCCTGATAGTCTAAGGACCCGAACATTGTAGTAACTCACAGGGAGGCTGTCGTATCAGCAGATGCAAAGTACCGTGATTACTGTATTGCCATTTGGTGGATAGAGTCTTGACCTTACATTAGTTTCTGGTGGGACCTCTCGATGCCATATTTATGAGAACTGCTACTGTTGAATAGCGGGCGAGGGGCCGGAGAGGGGGACCCTAGGAGGAACGAAGAGAGTACGAGATAGCCTTAGAGAGTTTTGGGGAAGCTAAGAGCAGAGGCGAAAACGACGTCACTTCCGTTGAAGAGTCCCTTGGTCTTTTCTGTTGCTAAGATTCAAACGAGTGAGACGCGAATTGCGAGCTCCCTGCAGACAGCAGGGGGAGTGGGGGCGAATAGCCCGAAAATAGCATAATGAACTGTCTCTTCCCTCACACACAAACACGCCGTTGGTCCTACCGAAGTATATGTGTTTCCGAAATAAAAGAGATTTTGAAGCCAAATCCAGAGTTCATAGTATCAACGCTGGTGTGTCTCAAGAGTCAATTCTGGGCTCAATCACTTTCATGATTTCATACATGATCTACACAATATCATTCGTCGACATTTACACAGATGACACAACCATCTATGGAAACACTTCGAAGAGTACTAGCGATCAATATCTTTCTGATTCTCACTCGTCCAACTTTGAAAATGTGGTGCAATGGCGACACAGATGGCTGGATACTTTTAATACGGCTAAAACAAAACTTATCTCTCCTTTCACTACCAACGCTCGGATCTCTACTTTATCCTAATTGAAATGAATGTCTCTCTCATCGAGGAAGCCCCCTGCTTTATTAAAGCTTCCGGCCTGAAATGGAAGACTTACATCAAATCCGTTGCTAAGGTTGCTGGAAAAATGGTTGGATCATTCTACCGCTCCAGAAAGTATCTCACACCTGACGCAATCCTATCCTTGTAAAAGAGTTAAATACGTCCTAAGATGGGGAGGTACTGTTGCCACATCTGGGGAGGTGCTGCTCAGAACATTCTTTCCTGCCTTAAAAGAGTACAAAACCGACTTCGAAATTTATTGAGCGATGTTTTCTTCTCTTCCCTTCATCATCCTTCTCGCAGAAGAGACGTTGCTAGTCTTTCTCTACTCTATCGTTATTTTCATGGTAGGTGCTCGACTAGGCTCCAATCTCTTCTCTTCTCTGCATCCTCTTTCTCACAGAAGAGACGTTGCTAGTCTTTCTCTACTCTATCGTTATTTTCATGGTAGGTGCTCGACTGAGCTCCAATCTCTTCTCTTCTCTGCAGCCCCTTTCTCACAGAAGAGACGTTGCTAGTCTTTCTCTACTCTATCGTTATTTCCATGGAAGTTGCTCGACTGAGCTCCAATCTATTGTCCCATCTGTAAAACATTCACAACAAAAACTCGTCTAGCTACAACCACTGTCAATAATTTCGCTTCCCCCCCTCTGTGTACCTATTACTAAACGTAACCTCCATGAACAAAGTTTATTTCTTAAAACTGCCCATCTGTGGACCACAGTACCACGGGACTGCTTCCCGGCTGACTATAACATTGCTTTTTTCAAATCTAATGTAAACAATTTCTTGTTGAGCCCTTGTCTTAAATAGTCGCTTTCTGACCAGTTACAATTGACCATCGTTACTAATTTCATCGACGTTGTACCGTCCACCTGACAGACACAATAACTCTTATCCTCGAATGGCCTTTGGGACTTGATAAGAGGCGACTTGTTAGTAAAAAATATATAATGGCTGCATCTTAAGAACACTCGTATTTTTTGTTATCCAACTTTGTAATCTCTTCTTTCCCTATTGGCCACTTAAATCACTTACTTTTTGGTTAGCTCTTTGGAGTCCAAGAGATTGAACGCTGTGTTATATAATTGGATGCGTGTGATGATGGACGTACAGAGAGATCGTTAACTTGCGCGATTTGTAACGGAGTCATCTCGTGCAACTTCGGTGCGATGTTTCTCACGATTCGCGGTGACAGTTGACGAGACTCCAGATCAAGGGTCAGTCTGCACCTGTGCGTTGATCACGAGATTTCGTGACGTCACAGTTTTCCCGGTGAGAAAAACTGCAGTGAGATGTGAGTTCTTGACGGGAAGCTGACAAGTCAAGTCGCATTAGCCATGTAGCGATTAAGTAAGATAGGGGAATTCAGATCCCCCAAAATGAGAGCCAGACGATGTCCCCCCTTCCTTCCCTTACCAGTGATTAAGTAATTAGTTAATTAACTAGCGTAAGCTTCTTTATCTCTGCTGCAACGAACTTGCTTCGGTGTCGACAAGCTAATAAATGGAAATAAATGGCTCGAAATTAAATTTAAAAAAAAGAAAAAAAAAGGGCTCTGTGACGTCACAGGCCTTGCGTGGGAAACGGAAGGATCAGTGACGTCACTCGTTCTTCGTGAGAAGCGAGTTTCGCCAGTCTGGGTTATTGGAAGCAAACCGATGAGACGTGATTGTTAAAATGTAATTTACAACAGATAAGGGAAATATTTCCCCTAAGAAAATTACAAGCAAGAGAAATCCTTTCCACCCCTCTCTACGAATGGTTAAGAAAATAATTGTTAACTAACTACGATAAAGTAGCGATTTAGTCTCTCCCTCTCTCTCTCTCGACGTAGTGAATGACCACCAGTTGAAATAACAACGCTTGTAATAAAATGAATTAAATTTAAAGAAGAGTTTGTCTTCGGAGTGCGCCATGAGGCTTTTGTTGCAGCCAACGGACGGCGTGATTCACGGCAGGAAGAAAGAATTCATACACTAGACGACACACCACCCTCTACAACAGATGAGAGAGAAAATTAAGGTATGCAACAGCTGGACACTGACTCCCATGAGAGAGTGAGCTGGATCTACGGAAAGTTAAAGGTCGATCAGATTTTAACTTATTGAAACTTTCTATTGACGAGCGGATCAAGGACTATAAGCCTTGAACAAACACTGCCTCTAACGAACACTGGTTATTGTAACGAAGAGCGATCTTTCAGGCTTGGTTTGTTTTAAAGTGATTCTACCGTTCTCTCCATTTTTTTTATTATTATTATCATAAGTTCCTTACACCAAGTGGCTTCATGCTTTGTCTTGAACAACTTTCATGAAATAAAACACAAATTTAATAATCCAGTTCGTCGCTGTAATGTGAGAAGACGTAAAATACGTTTCCGCCATCGAAGAGCGTTACTAGGTGACAGGAAATCGAAACATGGGAACGGATCTAGCGAAACGAAAGAACCGCGAAAAGTTCCATACAAAAAGAACAAGAAGCGAGGGGGACGGGGGTAGCGTGATTAGTTATTGGATGCGATTAAATCAATGCAAACAAAGAATTTTATATTAAATAAAATGTTTTATTATGCTGATTATAGGTGGCGCTCCTGTGAGACATTCTTCGTATTTATTAGTTGTGGCGTCAGATTTGCATATTTTCCTTTGAAAAGGGTGCCTTGTTTTTCCAGAATTGTTGGTGATTCGATTTTTCTCATTAGGGGCCGCATTCAGTGGTTAAAGGGGCCGATAATAGAAGAATATTTAAGTATGAAGGGACACAGCAAACAACTATTAGTTAAGATAGTTCCGAATGCAATAGTTTTGCGAATTATTTTTTCAAATGATTTTGGTCAAAAATGATAAAACAAAATAGGTGCCTAGTTGCGTGCCTTTTGTGAAGAAGAAAAAGAGGAAGAAAAAGAGGAAGAAAAAGAAGAAAAATAAGAAAGAAAAAGAGGAAAAAGAAGAAAAAAAGACGAATGAGAAGAAAAAAGAAGAAGAAAAAAAAGACGAATGAGAAGAAAAAAGAAGAAGAAGAAAAAGAAGAAAAAGACGACGAAGAAAAAAGAAATAGAAAAGAAGAAAAGAAAAAGAAAAAAGAGGAAAAAGAAGAAAAAAAGTAAAAGAAGGAAAAGAAGAAAAAGACGAAAAATAAGAAAACAAGAAGAAAACAAAAGAAAAAAAAGAAAAAAGACGAATAATAATAAAAATAGAAGAAAAAGAAGAAATAGAAGAAGAAAAAGAAGAAAAAGACGAATAATAAGAAGAAAAAGACGAAAGCAGAAGAGAAAGAAGAAAAAAGAAGAAAAAGAAGAAAAAGAGACGAATAAGAAGAAGAAGAAAAAGAAGAAGAAGAAGAAACCGAAAAAAGAAATAGATAAAGAAAAGTGAGAATGGAGAAAAGGAAAAGAAAGGAAACAAAAAATAAAACCTCAAATTTAAAAGTTAAACAGTACGATAAAAATGATTTTTATGGAAATATAAACATGTCCGTTCTGATTTGTTGAGTAAATTCAATCAATCATTTACGTTTAATCAAACAATGGAATCCATCGGCGAACGAATCGATGTGTTCACACGAAGGACGTGACGTTCATATCCGGAAAAGGAATCCGCGCGAGTATCGATTGAACAAATCTATTAATCATCGCATTGGATTCTCTTTAACATTTCCGCATGTGAAGTTCGGCCTTTTTCGGAATGTAGGAGAAGTTTTGTTACTTCACTTTCCCACGAAAGTAACTGCGACACGAGGACAGCCTAACTTAGGGATCCTGGGAGCCACGTCCAAAGATGGGGAGGTACTGCTCCCACATCTGGGGAGGTGCCACAGAGAGGACTCTTTCTTACCTCGACAGAGTACAAAACCGACTCGTCTTCTACCACAACAGTAAAAGACTATCACTTCTCCATGCACTTAGCGTCAGGCGGAATTTCCATTGTGATACACATTTCCGTTGGACTACTTCCCTACTGATTACAACTTGATCGTTTTCAAATCCAATGTCAACCACTTCCTGTCA
>OY744546.1:61802283-61807283 GCA_963556195.1 Sepiola atlantica | reverse complement strand
CTGATAACTGGTTAACACAGAAGCAAGTCCAAAATGTTAATGACCTCTCCGGTATTAGAGGAAGACTTTATAACCACTGAATGCCTTCCTTATTAGTATAAATAGATGGAAGGCATCGGGTTTTACCTTCCGGTCTTCTGATTTTCTTCACGTGAGTATCGTCACCTCTTTTTTTCACACACTCCCGAACAAGAGGAAGGAAAAAAAAGAAAGAAAAAAAGAGGTGAGGTAGGCTATAGTTTGAAGTCGTACTCAGGACCTTTAATTTATGCTGGAAGTAAGCTGGGTCTACCACGCCGGCGTTTGCTTGGAACGCACTCAGGACAGTACCATTTCTGTCTCTGCGGTGGAGCCCTTTCCACACCCGCGCATCTAAAATGGAACCATTCGTTGCACCGATCACAGGCAATCATGTCCTCCTCTCCTTGAGGGGAATTGCATTTTGGGCATAACCACAGTGTGGCCTCCTCTCCTATGGAGCTGCTCGGAATGTTGGGAGGGGACGATGAGTCTGCGGTTTGTCCAGTCTCTTCCGGTGAAAGGGAAAGCTCCAATGGAAATAGATTCTTGAGAGAATGCACCACCACTGCACCATCACTCTGCCTGATACGTACCGATCTGACGACACCCCTGTCAGATTCCAAAAGTTCTAAGACGGACCCCAATAGCCAAAATGGTCTTGGTTTAAGGGGGCTCTTGATGAGGACAACATCATTTACCCTTATTCGGTTAGTGAAGGACTCCTGTGATCGGCCTTGAGGCCTCTCTCTAAGACAGAGGAGATATTCCTCATACCACAAATGCCGGAATTTTTCCAACCATTCATTCCGCAGCATCATTGTCTCAACTAATTTTCTGCGACCAGGGGAAGCTGTATTTGTCAGGTCACTTGCTCCTAGCTTCAACATCAATCCAGGGTTTTTCTTGGGTCCCAGGAACATACTAGGGGTCACAGCTTCTAGTCCTCGGTCTGCAAATTCCCAGTAGGTTAGAGGACGATTATTGACTGCCCTCTGGATGTCCGAAACGATAGTTATTAGCGAGAAGTAATCCACTCGTCCCCTGCCTATGGTTTTGTGCAGGCATGTTTTGACAGTTTGTATGCATCTCTCCCACACACCTCCATACCAGGGAGAATACAGAGGAATAGTGCGCAGCTGGATATTGGAGGTGGCAAATTTCTGCTGGTATTCGTGAAACAGGGAGAGTCGGGAAAACAGTTTGCCGCTGCCTACAAATGTCTTAGCATTATCAGAATAAAGTGCTTGAGGAACACCATACAGGTTAGTGAACCTAACCAAGGCCTGCACGAAAGATAACATTCCCATGTCAGGAACCACCTCCACATGTATAGCTCTGATGGACATGCAAGTAAAGAGTAAAAGGTACACTTTTTCTTCCGTAGATCCGCTCTTGATCCAAAAATGTCCAGTAAAATCAACTCCAGTGTTTTGGAAAGGCTCCGTGAACTCGACCCGAGGCACTGGAAGACTAGCCGAATTAGTGGGGAGAACAGCTCTTGAGTTGTACCTCTTACATAAATGGCAAGATGCCAAAGCCTTAGTGACCGCCTGTCTCCCTTGAGGAATCCAAAACCCACAACGCCTGAGCTCAGCTAGAGTAGACCCCACTCCTAAATGGGCGCTCCGGTAATGACAATCCATAATAATGAGTCTAGTGACGAGGTTGTCCTTGCCCAATAAGATGGGGTTTTTTACCTCGAAACTGAGGTGCGGTGATCTGTCTATTCGGCCTCGAGAACGGATGAGGCCATCCTGGTCCAGAAACAAGTCAAGAGAATGGATCAGTGGGGGGACCGATTTTCCAGAGGGATCCTGCAAGTAATGCAATTCCACCACGCAGGATTGGGCCTGCAAGTTTTTTAACAGATATATTTTGGCCTTTCCTCCCGCATCTTCATTGCGCCCCCTAAGCCTATTGATGAACGTGAACACCAATGTAACCACTCTGAGAAGGCGGGAAAATTGAGAGAAACGTCCAAAGTCGATGCAGGGAGTACATTCTGTCTCGAGGGCCACGGAAACACCTACACAAGCAGATGCCATTTGTTGGGAATGTTTGCTGAGACATGGCATATCCTGTACCGGCCAGGCAGAACTTCCTCCCCCCAACCAAGAGGGACCATGACACCAAAACTTGAAAACTGACTTGAATTTCCTCAAGGACATTCCTCTGGTAATGAGATCAGCTGGGTTTTGCGAGGTATTTATATAACGAAACACCGGTTCGAGTCCATGGAGAGTAGCAAATTGACTCCTCATATGAAGAACATCCTTGAGCCGATTTTGAGCAAAAACATTCTTACTTGCCATAGATTGTGACAGAATCCATGACAAGACCACTTGTGCATCCGTTGCCACATATAACTTGGTGAGGATCAAATCCCTGCAGCCCAGTAACACTGAGGGCAAGCATTTTAGAGCCAAGTATATGGCCATTAGCTCCAATGTCGGGAGCGACTTCGTCTTAGAGGGGGCCACTTTGGCTTTGGCAAAAATCAATCGGGGACAACCCTGCTGTAAGACGTATGCTGCAAACCCATACGCATCTGCAGAGGCATCACAAAAAACGAATAACTCTCCTTCTTGACCTCCCTGGAAGGCGCAACGGTCAAATGGTAAGTCACTCAGGTCAGACAGGTCCCGAGCAAGAGTCCTCCATAGCATCTGATATTCACCTGGGATTTGTTCATCCCATCCTAATCCTCTTTTCCATAATTTGGCCATTAATACTCGGCTCCGCAGGGTCACAGGGAGGCAAAGAGACAAAGGATCGAAGATTTTATCGGCTTCAGCCAGTATTCTTCGCTTAGTCGAAGCATCCGACTGGCATTTCACCGGGTTGACACTCATTTCTTCTGTAAGTGGAGCATAGCGATAACCTAATACTCTCTCCCAACTGCCTCCATGGGTGCTGAGAGTGCCGTCCTGACTCATTTTTTCTCTGAGGGTGGCACAATTGGAGTTGCAGGCCTGCAACTCAAAACCTCCCTCCTGCAGGCGAGCTTTGGAGGTAGAATACAATTCGGTAATGATTCCTGGTTCTGTTCCTGTCATTACCAGGTTGTCCACGTAAAATCGATCCTCCATCATAGATCGACAACGGTCCTGAGGAAATCGTGCTGCATGGAACTTCAATATGCAACTCAGGATGAAGGGACTTGACACAAACCCAAAAATGATCGTTGTGTATCTGTAACATCGAAGTCGATCCCCATCCCGGAGGAAGAAGCAAAACTTGTTTTTATCAGACTCCAGTTTCAGACGAATCATCAAAAATGCCTTTCTAATATCTGCTAACAACACATATTTGTTAGACCGAAATGCAAGTAAGAGATTCAGCATATCGCAGTTCAGATTAATCCCGGGATAGGCTGCCTCGTTTAAAGAAACAGAGTTTCCAACCTTTAAACTGCAATTAAAGACAGGTCGAATCTTCGTAGTACAAGTTGGGTCTGTCTTCATGACGGGTCGGTGAGGGATCCATATGTAATCTTTGAATTGGTGAGGAAGTACCTTGATCTCCTCAATGGTGCCATCTAGCTCCTGTTGACGAAATACCTCCCGGTACTCTTCATACACACCCTCTTTCGTTAGTTTCTTAACTACCCGGTCCAAAATGCGGAGAGAGACAGCGTGATTGGAACGAACACGAGATAATTTCTCCATATGCCAAGGCAGTTCCACATAATATTTGTTGTCCTTTAGTATAATGGCCTCCTGAAAATATTTTATCTTCTCCTGGTCAATTTCAGCAAGAGATTCCTCATTGGGGAGCCCCAGCGATTCCATGCTGAACATGAGCTCCAATCCCCTCTGCACCTGGCTGTCCGGGAAGAAATCTCCTAAAGGATCTGTATAAGTTGATTCAGACTCCAACGCAAAACACAAAAGAGATGACTCAACATTCTCCGTAGAATCCAATACCCTGCGGAAAGAGAGGCCTACATTTTCCTGAAGAGATGGGTTTTGCTCGGGGAGGAAAGCATCTTCTCTTCCAAAAGGAATGAGTCCGGATGGCACTGAAAAGGCTTGGCCCCGAACGCAGGGCACAATTTGAAGGGGTCTCAAATATTGGATGACATCCAGTCCAAGAATACCTTCAATTTTAATTCTGTTGGTGCCCCTCGCGAAATCTCCGGCTAGTGTATATCCCATTCCCCTGAAATTATCCAACAGGTCATCCAGGTGTTCCAAATGTGACGAAAGATCCAAGTTCTCGTGAATTAGAATGGGTAGTATCAGTAGTTGTTCTATTCCCAGACTGGTCTTCAGAGCGACCTCTCGATAGCACTTCCTATGTTGTCCCTGGAATGTGGTGAGCGAAAGCTCATACTCGCGACCCTCAGAATCAGGGATGTACAGAGGCTGTAGAGCTTCTTTTGAAACAAAAGTACGCCCACTTCCGGTGTCCAGCAGGCAGTTAACTTGTACAGTCTTGCTTCCCCAAGAGAAGGAAACGCGCATGACAGGAGGAATACTTCCTATGGTTTCAGTCGAGGTAAGGAAGGAGGTATCTTTACGAGGGGTAGAACCTCCTGGTTTCCGTGAGGGGGGACCTTGAGAGCTGTAGAACCTCGGGAAGGTAGGACGGGTGGATCTGCCCTCCTTGACACACAGTCGTTTGATTGCTTCTCCAGTGTCACGAAGTAAAGAGGACAAAGTAGGGATTCTACGTCCGGTTAGCAGGATAACTTCACTCTTTATTTCCTTGGGGAACTTGATGAACAGAATCTGGGCCATTAAGCGAGCACCTGCTGAATGATCATCGGTAAAGTCACAACCAAAGGAATCTGCCAGTTCAGTGAGGAGGGCAGCGGTTTTTGCTAGGAATTCCCCTAAATCCATAGAAGGGTCATCACGTCGAACCTTATAATCCAGGATATCCTGAAATATTTGCTGTATGATTTCCTCTTCATCCAAATACTCCGACTTAAGGATGTCTACCGCTGTTTTGTAGTTCAAGTCGCATACACTCAG
>OY744546.1:61769783-61797283 GCA_963556195.1 Sepiola atlantica | reverse complement strand
AACGAGGCATTAACTTTCGCTATAGTTTTTTTTTTTAGATAATAGTGAACTAGAATTAGGAAGGTAATATTGCATATAATTGTTAATAGTCGAGAAATCGAAAATAAATATACAACCAATAACTTTCACCAAAAGCATTAAAATTTTTTTTTTTTACCAACCTGTATACTTTTAAAATGTTGAAACTGAGTGTAAGATTTACGATCTCTGTATTTGTTATCGTTAAGTTCGAAACACGAAAACAATTATAGAATGACGTCAGTAATTTTCATTTTTCAAATATAAATTATTATCATTTCTGATTATCCAAAGAAAAAAAAATCGCACCAACCGTTGATTTTTTAAATTTAAGGTGAAATAAAACAAACACACAGAAAGAACACCATCACCCTTACCCTTAATCCTAACCCTAACCAACGGTTGATTTTTTTAATTTAGGGTGAAGGACATTTTTTCTAATTCATTTACAGCGGCGGAGATAGTCCGACTCGCTATGTGGTTGCTCACTTTTCCTGACCACTGGAAACAGTTTTGTCCGATGGTTAGAAAAGTGCAGTTGTTTTACTTGCTAAAATTTGTGTGACGTGACGGATATATATATATATATATATATATATATATATATATATAATAAATATTTGTTATTGTTTATTATCTATGTACGTATACGTTTCGTCCTTTTAAATCTGTACTCATCAGCATAGAGATATGACTATTCACTACCGGTCATGCGATTCGAAACCCCGGACTACAAGTATTTTTCAACTCAAATCCGACGTCGGCCAATTTTAAATATCGGATAAACAATGATAAGTTTAACACTTTATCGCCGAGCTTAACGTCTAAGCATTCTACTTCTTTTAAGGGAAGGAACGATGCATTATAAAGCAAGTGACGTCATGCTGTGTTAATACCAACATTACAGTGCTCTACTTTTTCGAGGAGCGACAAATAAGAAATATTTGTTATTGTTTATTATCTATGTACGTATACGTTTCGTCCTTTTTAATCTGGACTCATCAGCATAGAGATATGACTATTCACTTACAAATAAATACACCTTGGTCTTTATTATAGAGTGGAGATGCTTGGGTGTATCTAAAACAAAAGCAAAAGCAAAAACTTAAAATCTTATTAAATGAAATAAACGAATCCCAAAAACTTTCAGTTTTTGCTTTCGTCCGTTTTTCATTAAAGAAAACGCGAACCAATTACGAGTTCAAAGTGAAAGAGGCAAATCGATAATGAATTGAACAGTCATGATTGATTCCCGTGCGACACAGAACAGCACAAATCACAATATCGATTAATGCAATCAAACATCTTCGGCTGTAAAGTTGTAGCGAGTTTTCCTCGCGAAAAACAAAAAAACGAAAACACCACGAAGTGTCAGTGCTGCAAAACACACGGGTTCTCATAAGTTCACCGAAGTTAAGCGACGTCGAGCCTGGTCAGTACCAGATGGGTGACCATGCTATTTCTTTTTCAGATGCTTCTTCTTAATTCGTGTTTACAAAGGAGCAAAGTGTAGTATTGGTTCTGATGCTACATTAAGTCTTTTTTTTATCAACAATCAGTGTAGGAGAAGTCCTTCTAGACTGAGGCAATTTTAATTTTTATTCCCATGCAGAGTGCTCCTTTTTAGGGAGCTGGGGTTTTCTCACATTAAACACCGATCTTGTGTCTAACTTTGCCCTCGTGGGGAGGCAAGGAAACGAGAACATCCAGTGTAACATTCACGATTTAATTTTTATTCACCACTTGCAACTCTTACGACACGATTTTCGCGATTTGAATCATGTAATCATATTTATTGGATGCCACGGTGGATCAGTGGTTACCGACGCGGACTGAGGACCTGGGTGTGCCAGGTTCGAATCCAGTTCGTTCCACAGAAACGCTTTCATCAAAACACACACCTGACCTTGTGTCTTACCTCCTAGAGAGAAGGTAAATAAAATAACTACTTCAAGATGACAACAAAAACTTTGATAATATTTGAGTAAATGCCATTATTTTATTACTATGTTATTAATTTGCCATTAAAATGCCATTATTTTATTACCATGTTATTAATTTGCCATTAAAATGCCATTATTTTATTACCATGTTATTAATTTGCCATTAAAATGCCATTATTTTATTACCATGTTATTAATTTGCCATTAAAATGCCATTATTTTATTACCATGTTATTAATTTGCCATTAAAATGCCATTATTTTATTACCATGTTATTAATTTGCCATTAAAATGCCATTATTTTATTACCATGTTATTAATTTGCCATTAAAATGCCATTATTTTATTACCATGTTATTAATTTGCCATTAAAATGCCATTATTTTATTACCATGTTATTAATTTGCCATTAAAATGCCATTATTTTATTACCATGTTATTAATTTGCCATTAAAATGCCATTATTTTATTACCATGTTATTAATTTGCCATTAAAATGCCATTATTTTATTACCATGTTATTAATTTGCCATTAAAATGCCATTATTTTATTACCATGTTATTAATTTGCCATTAAAATGCCATTATTTTATTACCATGTTATTAATTTGCCATTAAAATGCCATTATTTTATTAACATGTTATTAATTTGCCATTAAAATGCCATTATTTTATTACCATGTTATTAATTTGCCATTAAAATGCCATTATTTTATTAACATGTTATTAATTTGCCATTAAAATGCCATTATTTTATTACCATGTTATTAATTTGCCATTAAAATGCCATTATTTTATTACCATGTTATTAATTTGCCATTAAAATGCCATTATTTTATTAACATGTTATTAATTTGCCATTAAAATGCCATTATTTTATTACCATGTTATTAATTTGCCATTAAAATGCCATTATTTTATTACCATGTTATTAATTTGCCATTAAAATGCCATTATTTTATTACCATGTTATTAATTTGCCATTAAAATGCCATTATTTTATTACCATGTTATTAATTTGCCATTAAAATGCCATTATTTTATTACCATGTTATTAATTTGCCATTAAAATGCCATTATTTTATTACCATGTTATTAATTTGCCATTAAAATGCCATTATTTTATTACCATGTTATTAATTTGCCATTAAAATGCCATTATTTTATTACCATGTTATTAATTTGCCATTAAAATGCCATTATTTTATTACCATGTTATTAATTTGCCATTAAAATGCCATTATTTTATTACCATGTTATTAATTTGCCATTAAAATGCCATTATTTTATTACCATGTTATTAATTTGCCATTAAAATGCCATTATTTTATTACCATGTTATTAATTTGCCATTAAAATGCCATTATTTTATTACCATGTTATTAATTTGCCATTAAAATGCCATTATTTTATTACCATGTTATTAATTTGCCATTAAAATGCCATTATTTTATTAACATGTTATTAATTTGCCATTAAAATGCCATTATTTTATTACCATGTTATTAATTTGCCATTAAAATGCCATTATTTTATTAACATGTTATTAATTTGCCATTAAAATGCCATTATTTTATTAACATGTTATTAATTTGCCATTAAAATGCCATTATTTTATTACCATGTTATTAATTTGCCATTAAAATGCCATTATTTTATTACCATGTTATTAATTTGCCATTAAAATGCCATTATTTTATTAACATGTTATTAATTTGCCATTAAAATGCCATTATTTTATTACCATGTTATTAATTTGCCATTAAAATGCCATTATTTTATTAACATGTTATTAATTTGCCATTAAAATGCCATTATTTTATTAACATGTTATTAATTTGCCATTAAAATGCCATTATTTTATTACCATGTTATTAATTTGCCATTAAAATGCCATTATTTTATTAACATGTTATTAATTTGCCATTAAAATGCCATTATTTTATTAACATGTTATTAATTTGCCATTAAAATGCCATTATTTTATTACCATGTTATTAATTTGCCATTAAAATGCCATTATTTTATTACCATGTTATTAATTTGCCATTAAAATGCCATTATTTTATTACCATGTTATTAATTTGCCATTAAAATGCCATTATTTTATTACCATGTTATTAATTTGCCATTAAAATGCCATTATTTTATTAACATGTTATTAATTTGCCATTAAAATGCCATTATTTTATTAACATGTTATTAATTTGCCATTAAAATGCCATTATTTTATTACCATGTTATTAATTTGCCATTAAAATGCCATTATTTTATTACCATGTTATTAATTTGCCATTAAAATGCCATTATTTTATTACCATGTTATTAATTTGCCATTAAAATGCCATTATTTTATTACCATGTTATTAATTTGCCATTAAAATGCCATTATTTTATTAACATGTTATTAATTTGCCATTAAAATGCCATTATTTTATTACCATGTTATTAATTTGCCATTAAAATGCCATTATTTTATTACCATGTTATTAATTTGCCATTAAAATGCCATTATTTTATTACCATGTTATTAATTTGCCATTAAAATGCCATTATTTTATTACCATGTTATTAATTTGCCATTAAAATGCCATTATTTTATTACCATGTTATTAATTTGCCATTAAAATGCCATTATTTTATTAACATGTTATTAATTTGCCATTAAAATGCCATTATTTTATTAACATGTTATTAATTTGCCATTAAAATGCCATTATTTTATTACCATGTTATTAATTTGCCATTAAAATGCCATTATTTTATTACCATGTTATTAATTTGCCATTAAAATGCCATTATTTTATTAACATGTTATTAATTTGCCATTAAAATGCCATTATTTTATTACCATGTTATTAATTTGCCATTAAAATGCCATTATTTTATTACCATGTTATTAATTTGCCATTAAAATGCCATTATTTTATTAACATGTTATTAATTTGCCATTAAAATGCCATTATTTTATTACCATGTTATTAATTTGCCATTAAAATGCCATTATTTTATTACCATGTTATTAATTTGCCATTAAAATGCCATTATTTTATTACCATGTTATTAATTTGCCATTAAAATGCCATTATTTTATTACCATGTTATTAATTTGCCATTAAAATGCCATTATTTTATTAACATGTTATTAATTTGCCATTAAAATGCCATTATTTTATTACCATGTTATTAATTTGCCATTAAAATGCCATTATTTTATTAACATGTTATTAATTTGCCATTAAAATGCCATTATTTTATTAACATGTTATTAATTTGCCATTAAAATGCCATTATTTTATTACCATGTTATTAATTTGCCATTAAAATGCCATTATTTTATTACCATGTTATTAATTTGCCATTAAAATGCCATTATTTTATTAACATGTTATTAATTTGCCATTAAAATGCCATTATTTTATTACCATGTTATTAATTTGCCATTAAAATGCCATTATTTTATTACCATGTTATTAATTTGCCATTAAAATGCCATTATTTTATTACCATGTTATTAATTTGCCATTAAAATGCCATTATTTTATTACCATGTTATTAATTTGCCATTAAAATGCCATTATTTTATTAACATGTTATTAATTTGCCATTAAAATGCCATTATTTTATTAACATGTTATTAATTTGCCATTAAAATGCCATTATTTTATTACCATGTTATTAATTTGCCATTAAAATGCCATTATTTTATTAACATGTTATTAATTTGCCATTAAAATGCCATTATTTTATTAACATGTTATTAATTTGCCATTAAAATGCCATTATTTTATTACTATGTTATTAATTTGCCATTAAAATGCCATTATTTTATTAACATGTTATTAATTTGCCATTAAAATGCCATTATTTTATTACCATGTTATTAATTTGCCATTAAAATGCCATTATTTTATTACCATGTTATTAATTTGCCATTAAAATGCCATTATTTTATTACCATGTTATTAATTTGCCATTAAAATGCCATTATTTTATTACCATGTTATTAATTTGCCATTAAAATGCCATTATTTTATTACCATGTTATTAATTTGCCATTAAAATGCCATTATTTTATTACCATGTTATTAATTTGCCATTAAAATGCCATTATTTTATTACCATGTTATTAATTTGCCATTAAAATGCCATTATTTTATTACCATGTTATTAATTTGCCATTAAAATGCCATTATTTTATTACCATGTTATTAATTTGCCATTAAAATGCCATTATTTTATTAACATGTTATTAATTTGCCATTAAAATGCCATTATTTTATTAACATGTTATTAATTTGCCATTAAAATGCCATTATTTTATTACCATGTTATTAATTTGCCATTAAAATGCCATTATTTTATTACCATGTTATTAATTTGCCATTAAAATGCCATTATTTTATTAACATGTTATTAATTTGCCATTAAAATGCCATTATTTTATTACCATGTTATTAATTTGCCATTAAAATGCCATTATTTTATTAACATGTTATTAATTTGCTTTGCGGACAGTCAATAAACGTTGAATACATACATTAATATATACCATAGTTTTCGTGGTGTCTAAGTACACGGCAATGTGATTATGTCATGTACTTAGACACCACAATAACTAGATCACCGAAGTTAGCCGATGTTGAGTCTGGTCAGTACCAGATGAGTGACCATTTAGTAATACCAGGTGATGTACGTGGGACAACGGCGACACTGCCTTACAAATAAACAAACAAACAATAAAAACACCCTGCAAAAACTAGCATCGTCAAAATCATCTCCCTTGATTAAAATATACATGCAATTAGGGACAGCCTGTAAATTTAATATTCCCTAGAAACTTACTCCTTAAACAGAAGCCAGCTTAACACGCCTAGAATGAATGCCGTACTAGGGGGGATACGATCAGTAAACGCAACAACGTTATACCGACTCCCACGATGAGAGAAAAAAAAAAGAAGGAAATGAACCACCTACACTCCTCCGAGATGTGATGGTGTTTAGTTCAATGGTTTACAACAATTTTTCTTGATTTAAGAGGTAAGAGCAACGGACTGGTGGCCACAGAAATGCATCGAAATAAAGAAATAGATAAAAAGGTAATTTTTAAATTCTAGAACTGTTGAATTAGGCTTTGGAGGCTAACCACACCGTCAGGAACAGGTGTTAGCCCTTTATTCCTTATATATATATATATATATATATATATATATATATATATATATATATATATATATATATATATATATATATGTGTGTGTGTGTGTGTAATAAAATTTTTTGGTCTACTAGAGGCATAGTTAAAATATGAATTATATATTCTTAGAAAGCTATCTTAATGCATATATTGAAAAGAAAACTTAGTAATAAGATGTTAAGAGGTTATTATAATATACTTTAAAACAATATTTCGGAGTAATACCCCATTATCAAGTTAGTTGGAAACGATATGATTATTTTATAATATTTTGTTTTTCTCTTTCGTCGTATCTATTATTCCTGTTTATACAGTAAGAATTTCGCATTCAAAAAGCTGAACTATTTCCGTCGCAAGTTTATAGGTTGCTAGAGGCATTGTTAAAATATGAATTATATATTTTTAGAAAGCTATATCAATGCATATGTTAAAATAGAAAACCCGCTGACAAGGTTTGTCTTGCTAAAATGACTGAATTTTTCGTTAAATAACCCGAAAATATCTTGCTTGTTTTACTGCATATCAACTCTTTTCAGGTTATTTTATGTTGATTCGAATTATTTTTGTAAATGTTTATGTGCTTCAAGTTCTTAATAGAAAAATTAAAGCTGCATCAGAAACGTTGGAGAATCCCAACCAGTCACGGTGATGTGCATTAAAATCCCCAAATACATGTATTTGGGCATTCGAGTCGAGTGAGAGTGCTCTATATAAGCTTTCAGAGACAGAGTCAAGTAGTGAACAGTCCTGGGTCGCAGGAGATCGGTATAAGAAATATAAGTAACTAACTCTGTGATGTAAGGTCAATCTAAAGCACATGTAGGCTTTGTCATCTGATTCTAACCTATGTTCTCTAGTAAACGGGAGGGTGTTCCAAAAATTAACTCCTAGCCCATGCATATGTTTGTCAGAGTCCTTACGGTAGAGTGGAAGGTAATCAGTCATGTCAAAGTGGTGAGAGTGAATTGAGGATTGAAGGTTCGTTTCACTTAGAGCTAGGATATCCGGGGAGTTTGTCTAGAGAAAAGTTTCCACGTCGTTAATATTGGTTTTAAGTTCCTGGATATTTGTGAATGCGAGCCTCAAGGACGGAGGCGAAGATGTTTTCTGTTGGGTGTCTGGTTTAGTTTTTTTTTATTTTGTAAAACAAAAAAAGATTCTTCAAATATTTAATAGATTCTATTTCGTATTCGAACGATTTGTAGATTAATTTGGTTTGTAGGCATCTATTTTGTAAATAAACAATTTGTAATTAATACATTATATTCAACCCATAAGTGGGATCCTGGCTGGTACTACCACTCCTCCGGGTCAGAGTGGACCTGGAAGTAATGGTAAATCGGGGCCTCAATAACGAAATCAGTTATGTGCCACGGTCTACGGTTGGAGAGAGAGAGAGAGAGAGAGAGAGAGAGAGTGAGAGTGTGAGAGTGAGAGTTAGAGAGAGAGTGAGAGAGTGAGAGTGAGAGAGAGAGTGAGAGTGAGAGAGTAAGAGAGAGTGAGTGAGAGAGTAAGAGAGAGAGAGAGAAAGTGAGAGTGAGAGTGAGAGAGAGAGAGAGAGGGTGAGAGAGAGTGAGAGAGTAAGAGAGAGTGAGAGAGAGAGAGTGAGAGAGTAAGAGAGAGAGAGTGAGAGAGTAAGAGAGAGAGTAAGAGAGAGAGAGATATTGAGTCGTCGATTGGATCTGGAAATAGCCTAGGGGAGATTGATTTCTGGGGGTTGTAGAGTGGGGTAGAAACACCTTGCCTAAGGGTGTCCGGGCATTTCAGTGTCGTTTCTAAGACAATTTATATTTCGTCGAAAACTCCCAAATTGTTGCCTCCCTACTGGATGCAGTTTTTTTTTTTTCGCACTAAAGACGGTACGAGTAGAGAAAGTTTTAATAGTCGATAGGGTTTGGAAAAAGGGTAGGCTGAAACAGGGTACAATAGCTGAGGAAGATGAATATCGGGATGGGGTATAAGTAAACACTTTGCCCAAGTGCATCCGAAGCAGTTTGACTCATAGATGATGTCCTAGCAGATGCTACCACTCTAGATGAGGGTGGCCCTGGGAATAATGGAATCTAACAGGTGACTCAGCACTACCCAAAAGCTTCCAAATTCGGACCTCAACACTGGATGCAGTTTCCTGTAGACGGTTGGGGGTAGAGAGAGAGCTTGAGTAGTCGATATGGTTTTGAAATAGGGTAGGCAAAAAAGATAGCCAACGCCAGAGAAGCTGATATCAATGTTTAAGGGTGTAGACCAGGGGCAGGCAACCTTTTCAGAATGAGAGCCAGATGAGACTTTTAGAAGGAGATCTCGGGCCGGAGTGAAAAACGAAATCTCAGAATTACTATATTTTGTTTACATGAATAAATTGTACAAAAATTGCATTGAACACTCAAGAAACTTATGTATGCGATGTTATAAAAGGCGCCGATGAAGAGCCAGTTTGGAATCATAAACAATAATGACGGGGGAAGTAGCAAGTTGATCCAGTATTCGTTTTGACACACCTCACACAAGTTCTATGTTTCATTCCCTTTCCTCGTCTCTCTTTGCCTCTCTCTTTCTCTTTTTCTATTTTTATCTCAGGCCAAGGATTTGAAATTAATAGTTAAAGAAAAATTAAATATACATACATCATCGCTCGCTGATATTTATACATTTTTATCCAACTGTAAATCTTAATTGAAACCTACTTTTACGTCTATGTCACGACGATGAGTTTTACTGGGAGGTCCGAGGGCCGGATTGCAATAATAAAGCGTAGCAGGGTGGCGGGCTAGACGGTAAGCCTTCGCGGGCCGGATGTGGCCCGCGGGCCGGAGGTTGCCCGCCCCTGGTGTAGACCGCGACAGATACTACCACTCTGAGTCGGGGTGGACCTGTGAGTCATGGAACTAAGGGATGACTCTACACTCCCCCAAACACCCAAATACTCAGGGTCAACACTTTTGGAAGTGGTAACTTAAAAAAACTAAGTTTCCCGGTTTCATAACATTGTCCTGGTTATTTTTACATTACATTTTGAATATCGAAATGTTTCATTGCCCTTAGACTCAATCGATCTGCTCGATCTATATATTTGATGTTGTTCTCATGTATGTGTTTCCATGACAGGAATCTGGGTAATTTCAGTCGGATGTCTCCGATGGATTCTTAAAGAAGATACTTTGTGTGGCTTCTCTGACGATCGACACTCTATTTAGCTCGAGAGTGTAAGCGACATATATGTTTTTGTAAAAAAGAGAGAGATTGATTTTGATATAAGTAAATTATCCAAGTAAGTTAAGTAAAGTTGGTTGGAATAGGAAGTTCGATAAAACATCTCGGAAGAAAATAAGTATTTCGATTGAAATAAAATGCTATAATCGATTATAACTGATACTTTGAGGGATATCGATATAACGATGCTGAAAATAAAACTGTAAACAGAAATGTCGCAATGTACAATTGCATGTACACAAATAATGGTGTTATCTATCTATCTATCTATCTATCTATCTATCTATCTATCTATCTATCTATCTATCTATCTATCTATCTATCTATCTATCTCTCTCTCTCTCTCTCTCTCTCTGTATATATATATATATATATATATATATATATATATATATATATATATATATATATATATTTATAGTATGTTTTTAAAAGGCTGTGGGCAATGCAAATTCCGAGTAAGATGTAAGCTGGAAGGAACAAAAATAATAAATCGAATACAAAATGTGACTTACTATTTATTTTTTCTTAAAATCTTACATAACAGTAAGTGTGGTGTTAGATGTTTATGTGATGTCCGGGTGATTATTAAAAATCATTTATTTAATATTTCGGGAAAAAACTTCCCTTTGTTAAAAATAATAACACCAGAGGAAAACTCCGCCCGTGCAGAGAATCTACCAAAATGGATGCCAAAAGACAGGAGACAGCGTAGGAGCAAACAAGTCCAGCAGCGAATAGAAATTAATAAGTTTTAAAGTTATGTTATGTGTATAAATGCGGTGTTCAAAATATGTGTGTAATATTGAATAAATGATAGGTATTGTATGGTGATCGATTAACTGTTAGTTTTGATAATATATATCTATTTATTTATTTATTTTTTATTTATTTATTTTATTTGTTTTTTTTGTGTGTTGTTTTATTTTCGTATTTTTTTTCGTATTTTAAGAATTTATAATGTAAACTAATTAATTTCACATTTTAAATATTCTAGATTTTATTAAATTTATTGATTATCATATATTCAAAAAGTATTATTAATTGTGAGTTTCATTAAATTAGTTTATATATATATATATATATATATATATATATATATATATATATATATATTACACACACACGCACATATATATAATGTGTGTGTGTAATATATATATATATATATATATATATATGTGTGTGTGTGTGTGTGTGTGTGTGTGTGTGTGGGTGTGTAAACTGAAGTACTTAATGACGGCATCTCTAGGGCTTTATTTTTCTGCATACATCGCCTGGTATTACTAAATGGTCACCCAACCGATACTGGTCAGGCTCGACGTTGCTTAACTTCGATGATCTAATGAGAACTAGTGAGCCAACGTAAACTTAGATACACACACACAAAAACTATAGTATATATTTATTTATCACTTTATAACAACGCAAATTGACTTTCAGCAGAACAAATTGATGCCTGTTAATAAAATAATTGCATTTATTAAAAGATTATTAAAGTTTTTGTTGTCACGTTGAAATATTTATGAATGAGCAAACATTATTACATGATTGAAATCGCAGGAAATTATGCCGATCAGGTTTAAAATGGCGACCGGAGATTAAATTGTGAATGTTACATTGAATGTTATGTTCGTTTATAAACTGTTTATTTAAGTGAACACAAACCAAGAAGAAATTGTTTTTGAATGACATGGGCGCATGTTCTTAAGATGCGTCCATTCTGTATGTTTAGGGACGAACATTTTATTTCAAGCTTAAGCGTGACGGACCAACGAAAATGCTATTTCAAATTTACCCTTATTTATTAACGAATGTGCTATTCAAAAATAAAGCGTGACAAACCAACGGAAAGGCTATTTCAAATTTACCCCTTATTTACTAACGAATGTGCTATTTCATAATAAAGCGTGACAAACCAACGGAAAGGCTATTTCAAATTTACCCCTTATTTACTAACGAATGTGCTATTTTATAATAAAGCGTGACAAACCAACGGAAAGGCTATTTCAAATTTACCCCTTATTTACTAACGAATGTGCTATTTTATAATAAAGCGTGACAAACCAACGGAAAGGCTATTTCAAATTTACCCCTTATTTACTAACGAATGTGCTATTTCAAAGTAAAGCGTGACAGACCAACGAAAATGCTATTTCAAATTTACCCCTTATATACTAACGAATGTGCTATTTCAAAGTAAAGCGTGACGGACCAACGAAAATGCTATTTCAAATTTACCCCTTATATACTAACGAATGTGCTATTTCAAAATAAAGCGTGACAAACCAACGGAAAGGCTATTTCAAATTTACCCCTTATATACTAACGAATGTGCTATTTTATAATAAAGCGTGACAAACCAACGGAAAGGCTATTTCAAATTTACCCCTTATTTACTAACGAATGTGCTATTTTATAATAAAGCGTGACAAACCAACGGAAAGGCTATTTCAAATTTACCCCTTATTTACTAACGAATGTGCTATTTTATAATAAAGCGTGACAAACCAACGGAAAGGCTATTTCAAATTTACCCCTTATTTACTAACGAATGTGCTATTTCAAAGTAAAGCGTGACAGACCAACGAAAATGCTATTTCAAATTTACCCCTTATATACTAACGAATGTGCTATTTCAAAGTAAAGCGTGACGGACCAACGAAAATGCTATTTCAAATTTACCCCTTATATACTAACGAATGTGCTATTTCAAAATAAAGCGTGACAAACCAACGGAAAGGCTATTTCAAATTTACCCCTTATATACTAACGAATGTGCTATTTCATAATAAAGCGTGACAAACCAACGGAAAGGCTATTTCAAATTTTCGCGTGACATACCAACAAAATCGCTATCTCAAAATTAAGCATAACATATAAACAAAAATACTGAGATGAGGCAATTCAATTTGCGCGTTTAACGACGAAAATATCATCCTATGCTTACGCGCGACGTACCAATGAAAATCCCCCTTAAAAGACGAGCGTGACATACCAACGAAAATGCTATTTCAAACACAAGCGTAACAGACCGATGGAAATGCTATTTAAAACTTGACCGTTACACATAAACGAAAATACTATTTCAAACTTAAGCTTCACAGAACGATTGAAATGCTATTTTATACTTAGGCATAATGTACCAAGGAAAATGCTATTTAAAACTTAGGCATAATGTACCATAGAAAATGCTATTTCATACTTAGGCATAATGTACCAAGGAAAATGCTATTTCATACTTAGGCATAATGTACCATAGAAAATGCTATTTAAAACTTAGGCATAATGTACCATAGAAAATGCTATTTAAAACTTAGGCATAATGTACCATAGAAAATGCTATTTAAAACTTAAGCATAATGTACCAAGGAAAATGCTATTTAAAACTTAGGTATAATGTACCAAGGATAATGCTATTTAAAATTTAACCGTGATAAGACGATAGAAATATTATTTGATAATTTAGTGTGATATACCAACGAATATGCAATTTAAAACTTAAGTATGAGAGTCCGATAGAAATGCTATTTAAAATTTAATGGTAAAATACCAACAAAAATGCTATTTCAAACTTAAGCCTTTCAAGGTGACATACCAATGAAAATTCCATTTTAAATTTAAGCGTTACATACCAACGAAAATGTGATTTACAAATTACGCGTGACAGACTAATGTAAGTGCTATTTCAGACTTACGCGTGGCAGACCAACGAAAACGTTATTTGAAATTTTAGCGTGAACATACAATGAAATATTCTATTTCAAACTTAAGTGTGACATACAATGAAAACTTCTATTTTAAACTTAAGTGTGACATACAATGAAACAACCTATTTCAAACTTAAGTGTGACATACAATGAAAACTTCTATTTCAAACTTAAGTGTAACATACAATGAAAACTTCTATTTTAAACTTGTGACATACAATGAAACAACCTATTTCAAACTTAAGTGTGACATACAATGAAAAAACTTATTTCAAACTTAAGTGTGACATACCAACGAAAATTCTATTGCAAACTTAAGTGTAACATACAATGAAAAAACTTATTTCAGACTTAAGTGTGACATACAATGAAAAATTCTATTTCAAACTTAAGTGTGACATACAATGAAAAATTCTATTTCAAAATTAAGTGTGACACACAATGAAAAAATCTATTTGAAACTTAAGTGTAACATACAATTAAAAAAATCTATTTCTGACTTAAGTGTGACATAACAACGAAAATTCTATTGCAAACTTAAGTGTGACTGACGACTGACGGATCGTGCCTCACAGAGAAATGCTCAGACGCATCTAAAATAATATGCACTAATTTAACTTTCGCTTATAGCAACTAAATTAGTATTTTACATGTAAGCGTGACAGACAGACAAGACGACGACCAACGGACTGGTAGAAAGATACGAGAAAGCATCTAAAAATCATTTTCACCAGAAACGAAACTCAAGCTTAGAGATGAATTGACTTTTTAAAGACTAATTGATACATGACAAAAAGGAATTTATGGATATCGCCATATTGTTATATATGAGACAGGAAGTAGCGAAAACGGAAGTGAGGTATGAGCGTTAGAGAAAACAACTTCCGTTTCTTCAAATTACTCATTAGATGGTTTTTCTTTTTTCGTTATAGTTTCTTATGATTCTATAGACTTAATTATGATCGATGAAAGGATTTTATTAGTGGCTGATGCTTTCATCATATCTCTATATAAACTAGCGGAACTCGTGCAATGACGGGCGTTGCCCGGGAAAATCAAAGAACCCAAGAAATTCACGCTCCTGCCTCTGAACTCCGTACAAGTATTTTTACTCGATTTCAAAGAAAAATAGCTATAAATATTAATTGTAGTGTTCTGAAAGTTTTACATTTATAAATAAATGTAAAAACTTTCAGAACATTACATCATTCAAACTCCTCGGCCTAGCCTTCACAGGTAACATGAATTGGAACAAATACATTGAAGGCATTGCCAAGGCTGCCTCAAAGACGGTTGGCTCCCTCTACCGTGCTAGCAAACTCCTTACACCTGACATCATCCTGTATCTGTAAATAGCCACCATCCGCCCATGCATGGAGTATTGTTGCCACATCTGGGCTGGTGCATTATCTACTAGTCTCTCCCTCCTTGACAAGGTCCACAAAAGAGTCGTCAACCTAATAGGTCCCTCACTATCAACCAAGCTCCAGTCCCTGTCCCATCGCCGCAATGTAGCATCCTTATGTTTGTTTTACAAATACTTCAATGGATTATGCTCCGATGAATTGGCTACTCTGGTGCCCCCTCGACGTAAATTCACTAGACCAACTCGACAATCAACTAAATCTCATTCATTCACTGTGGAGGTCCCCAGATGCCGGAGAGCCTTCTACTCAAATAGCTTCTTTCCTCGTGCTGCTGGCCTCTGGAACTCCCTCCCTTCCCCCTGTTTCCCCGACAGTACTGACATGCAGAAATTTAAAACTAATGTAAACAGACATCTCGCTGCGCAGATCCCAATTTAGGCTGATCCCCCAACCTTCTCCCCTTTTCTTTTTTCTCAGTAGCCCCTTACATCTACAGTGGCGGCCCGCCTTGTTTGGGGTGAACCATGTTAAAAAAAATAATAATACGGTGTATATAAACGTTTGTGTTATTTCATAACTATGAAAGAGCACCCTCTTAGCAACGTTCTTACGTAAAGGTGATGGATTATTTGTGGGTGTGTGGGGTGGGTGTAAATAATTACGTCTATACACAAACACCAGGAGGAAGGTCTTTGTGCGAATGACTAACAAAAACAACTTCTCGACCGTCGGACTGGGGGTCAAATTATTATATGTACTGTCCTCAGTAAGTAAACTCCTTTTAGAATGAAATAAATTTTTATTTTTGTCTAAATCCAGAGTTCCCATTTTTCGGAAGCTGGATTTCCCCACATTAAAACCGACGTTGTGTTTAACACTTCTTATGGTGAAACAAGTCGATAGGGACTTACAAGGAAAAAACAAAGATCGGAGCTCAGTCGAGTAGCTTATAATAATGAAAAAAAAATACACAATAGAAAGATAATAATTTGATTGACACTTTTGCGCCCTCATCGCTGACCGAACCGGTCGCAAACCCTTTACACGCAGTAGCGTCGACAGAGGACCGCAAGCAATCAAAATAAGACGGTCTTTTCGACAGACTTGCGTTTCAACCGACCACCGTGGAGAACATCCTCAACAGCCTTGCGTCTGTCAATCAGCCGTCACACCGGGGACTATGGTAAATTTACTTGGCTTTACGAGCACATCTTCGCCGATATTCTAGAAAACGTCTTGAGCCTGCTCTCGGCCCGCCAAGTCAGCAGGACATCCGATGAAAATCCCTGATATTTGCATATTTGTTTTGCAAAAATACATTTTATTAATTAACTATTATTTGTTGTCATTTATTAAATACATTTTTATATCGTAAAAAAAGGACAACATGTACTGGACAATTTGATTGGAATAAGTTAATACCACGTGGTAATTTTATTAATATTAAATAAATTTAATAACGCGTGATTTTTGGTAAAAAAAAATGCCTGTTCAAAACATCTGATTATTTTAAGCTTAGTTTTGTTTAAATAATAAATATAGGATTTATTAAGATACTATTTGCTCCGGTTGGTCACTCAGTCACGCTTAAATTAGCAATTGTATCTAAAATGCGCCCACGCGTATCTATATGTTCTGTCTGTCGGTTAGCCGTCCTTGATCTGCCACGCTTAAATTTAAAACGTATTTTATATGCTTCCATGTATCTTTTTACTGTTATTCACACCAAACAAGGCATATTGCCACTGGCACGCAAATAACTAAGCCAGATTTAAGTTGGGAGATGTGTAGCAAGATATCTGGTCATTAATATTGTTTTTGGATAGAGTGGGTTGGACAGAGTGGGTGTTTGTTGTATGTGAAAAAAAAAATTCGCACAAGTAGACTATTAGGCAAGTCTTTAGGTTGTGGCCTCGTGAAACCCCACCAGAGATACGTGAAGGGTCCCTTTTCATTCGCGACATGGCACTACAGTCATCCCGATATTATACAACTTCTGATAGAGCAGCCGCTCTTAGAACTACCTAAGAGCTAGGACTCCTGTACTACCAGTCGGAAAACAGCAGCCTGACAATCTGTGAAACCTGCACCCATAACCTGTCAGCGCAAGTCCAGACATGTAAAACTAAGGGACAAGCAAGTGTCAAAGTTGACCAGATGAAGAGAAAGAGAGATTGTGGGATGGCGTTGACTATCCTTGTAAAGGAAACAATGCCAATCACTGGGTGTCTTTAAAGCGTACCTGTGAGGGTACCTCTGCGCCTTGCTAATAAACAAAGAAGGAGTGCAACTATATAAAAGGCTCCATCTCTTTAGTCACGTTCAAGTTTTAAATAACCTTTTTAGATACGTCCACGCATAACTAGAAGAGGTTCTGTCCGTCCGTCTTTGTCACGCTTACGTTCGAAATAGCATTTTCAGATGCGTCCACGCGTCTCTATAAAAGCTTGGCTGTGTAAGTTAGTCCGTCCATCGATCTGTCACGCATAATCATTTTAGATGCGTCCACGCATATTTATAAGAGGTTTTGTTTATCTGTCTTTCGGTTAGTCAATCAGTCTGTCACGCTCACATTTGAAATAATATTTGAGTTGCTAAAAGCACAGATTTTACGGACGCAACTTACGAATACTTATTCTGGTTTTTTTTTGTTGTTTTTAAATTCGTGTAAGAACAGAATTTTGATTACTGACTTGTTTCAAAATGGCGGCGATCAAGTCTAAAAAGACAAAAATAATTACAAAATCGGAGTTTGATTATAAAGTCCATTTTCTTCAGTGAAATGACAATTTATTTTCTACACTTATTTTTTTGTTGTTGTTGTTTTAATCCGAAAAAAAAATATGATTTTATAATCCGCAGATTAAATTAAATGTTTCGTCCTTATTGTGCATCTGCTTCGTTTTTAACGTTATGTCATTTGCGTGCTTGATTGTCTAGAAGAGGCTTCTTCGGTTGCTCGGTTTGTCACGCTTACGTTTGAAACCGTGTTTTCGTCAGGCAAGACTGCTGGAGTTTGAAATAGCATTTTCGTTGGCGCCGCACGCTTCAAATGTAAATAGCCTTTCGTCGCTTTGTTATTCTTAAGTTTGGAATAGCATTTTTGTCGGTCTGTCCCACTTAAGTTTGAAAAAGAATTTACATTGGTCTGTCAGACTAAATTTTAAATAGCATTTTCGTCAGTTTGCCACAATTAAGTTTGAAATAGCATTTCGTCAATCTGTTACACTTAAGTTTGTAATAGCATTTTCGTCGGTCTGTCACACTTAAGTTTGAAATAACATTTTCGTCAATCTGTTACACTTAAGTTTGTAATAGCATTTTCGTCGGTCTGTCACACTTAAGTTTGAAATAACATTTTCGTCAATCTGTCACACTTAAGTTTGAAATAGCATTTCGTCAATCTGTCACACTTAAGTTTGTAATAGCATTTTCGTCAACCTGTCACACTTAAGTTTGTAATAGCATTTTCGTCAACCTGTCACACTTAAGTTTTAAATAGCATTTTCTTCAATCTGTCACACTTAAGTTTTAAATAGCATTTTCGTCAATCTGTCACACTTAAGTTTTAAATAGCATTTTCGTCAACCTGTCACACTTAAGTTTGAAATAACATTTTCGTCAATTTGTCACACTTAAGTTTGTAATAGCATTTTCGTCAACCTGTCACACTTAAGTTTTAAATAGCATTTTCTTCAATCTGTCACACTTAAGTTTTAAATAGCATTTTCGTCAACCTGTCACACTTAAGTTTGAAATAGCATTTTCGTCGGTCTGTCACACTTAAGTTTGAAATAGCATTTTCGTCAATCTGTCACACTTAAGTTTGAAATAGCATTTCGTCAATCTGTCACACTTAAGTTTGAAATAGCATTTCGTCAATCTGTCACACTTAAGTTTGTAATAGCATTTTCGTCGGTCTGTCACACTTAAGTTTTAAATAGCATTTTCTTCAATCTGTCACACTTAAGTTTTAAATAACATTTTCGTCAATCTGTCACACTTAAGTTTGAAAGCGAACTTCCATCGCTGAAAAGCTGATTGAATAGACGTATCTTATGTTAGATGCGCCTAGACGTCTCTATAAAAGTCTCTGTCGTTATGTCGGTCTGGTACTCATTGAAATAATATTTTGTTTCCTCTGTCATGCTTAATTTTGAAATATGATTTTCGTTAGTCACGTTTCAGGTTCCTATTGCATTTCCATTGCAGTTGAAATAGTCAATCTCAGGAATCGCTGTTCTTGCTGTTCAATATTTAACCTTGGATCTGCAATTCGCCGGGAGAGGATTATCAAATCCCAGCTTAAATATTGGATTAAATTAACTTCAAATGACAAAAACAGATTTGACAAGAACAGCAAGAAAAAGATAGACAGTGTAAGAAGATGAAAATATTTAATCTTTTTAAAGTGGAAGAGACTTCTTCCCTACCTTGGCAATAAGAAATTTTAGTCCTGTTTAAAAATCCTTCTCCCGTAGACTTCGCTTTTAATTAGTATTATAATTTTAATTAGTATTAATTAGTATAATAATTTTAATTAGTATTATAATTTCAATTAGTATTATACACACAATTTGGTTGAAAATTCAGTTTTGTTTAACCACATGTACTATTGTCATAATAAATAAGAATAAATAATAATAAATAATTTGATTGGCTCCATCAATCCTTTTTTTTTTTTAAAAGTACATGTAATTTTATTGGCATTACCCTTTCTTCTCCTCTGCACCCTCTCTCTCACAGACGTGATGTTGCTAGTCTCAGTCCTTTCTATAAATACTATTATGGCATGTGTTCTTCAGTTCGTTTTACTCGTTGGTCTAGTGATCTCCATCAATTCGCTGTATTTATACCTCATTTTAATACATCTTCCTATTCCAGTAGCTATTTGTCGAGAACGGCAAGCTTGTGGAACTCTCTTCCTGCTGACTGTTTACCTCTTGCCCACAGCCTTGGTATTGTCAATAGGAATCTCCTGTCTTTGTGTTAATCATCTTTCGTTCTTGGTAGATCCTTACTTTATGCCTTGTCTTGGCCATAGTGACCTCAATTCCAGCCGGGGCGACGGGGAGGGGGGCAGGGTGAGTTAAATTTAAAATGAGAATAGAATTGAATTATAATTACAGTTAAAACTGTCATTTTTGTTGTAATATGTAATTATTATGTAGATAAAAATGTTTGATAATTTTAATTTATGGTATTAATTGCTACTTCTGCATTCTATTTTTATTCTATTTTAATGTAGTTATTTATGGCTTGCTCAATATTTGTAGTGAATTTTGTTGTGATAATATTTTTTAATTGTGATTATATTATACTAAGATCAATACTAGTGGAATCATTTTATAAAAGAAGTTTAATGGTGTTACCATTTTCAGCATTAATAAAATCAGTAATGATAACAATGCTAATCATACCTACGATAGTCGCAGTGATAATAGCATTAATAAAAATAAAAATAAAAATAAAAATAAAAATAGAAATAACAAGATAATAATAATAATAATGATAATAATAATTATAATAATAATAATAATAATAATAATAATAGTAATAATAATTATCACCATCATTACCATCCTGCTACTTGTGAAGTCATTGGGCGAAATAAGTCTACAAGTGATGGTAGGTTTTTATAGTTTTACTACCAATGACAAGGACTAAGTACCAGTCAATAATTAAGTGTTCAAGATAGTAATCGAAGGGTTAAGTAATTGAGATTAGATTAGTCTAAGTGATATCAGTGTTAATAGCTATCCCAGTTATGGGTTTATTTGGGAGATGATTTTGGTAGAATTGGTAGTATGACTGAGAGGCTATAGAGGCTGTGCATTATAGGTAATACTTAGAGATTTGATGTTATTGATAGTTTAGTGGGGTTGTTATATATTTATAGATTAATCGGGACTTGTTGGTGTGGGGTTGGGTGGTAAATTTGGGTGGGTGGGTAGGGGGTTATAATGTGTTTTGAGGTAGTGTATAATGGGGGGGGGTTAATGTTATCATTCATTTTTGTAAAAAAATTTTTTTTTAATTATGTGGGGAGTTTATGTGGGGTTAAGATGGGGTATGTGGGTTGCTAAGGAGGTAGAGTCTACTATGTTTACAGTTGATAGATGTCTCTTGTTTTCTATTTAGGAGTTTGTTTTTGTCTTTAAAGCGGATAATTTCCAGTTTTTCATTTAAACATAATCTACATGGAGAGTTTATTGATTTGCAGGTGCTAGATTTTTTCAAGATTTTCCACTTTATTATGGGAGTTTCTTTTTTTTGTTTTTATTTTGTGGTAGTGTAGTGAAAGTCCAGTTTGGCCAGGATGGTCAGGGTTGTTGAAGGAGAGTTTATGGTTGTAGAATCTTTCCTTGAAGTTGTTACCTGCCAGACCAATATAATAGTTAGTCTGGGATGGGTTTTCAGTTGAGGAGATAGATGCCTCATAGACCACTTGGGTTGATAGGCACTTTTGATTTAGGGGGCAGTTTGATTTAATATTACAGTTAAATGTTCTTCTAGAATTTGAGGTTACTGAGGTGTTTAGTATTTTCATGTTGTGCTTTTTTATGATTTTTTCTAAGTTGTCCTCACAACAATAGCTGAGTTTTAGTGTATTCTTATTAAAAATTTTATGGAGTATGTTGTTATTGGGGAAATCAGTGTTTATTAAGTTCAGGAATTTATTACCTAATTTGGTTTTAGTTGAATTGTTAAATGGAGGTGTATACCAGATAATTTTCCTATTACTATTTTTGTACATACTAGGGTTATTTTGTGTAGTTGGAATATACTCTATTTTGGTATTTTTATATCCACTCTCCTTTAGTGCTTTATCATAAAAGTGCTTATGTTTATTGAATATATCTATATATATATATATTGCTCTGAAATTTCATTGAGCACTCTCATAAACCCGGTTTCAACTTCCTTCGGATTCATACCCCCTGGATATTGGTAACAAGTTAATTATATATATATATATATATATATATATATATATATATATATATATATATATATATATATATATATATATATAGTAAGCAATGAAAATATATATGGCAATCAAGCTACACAGAGGCTCCCGTGTTTCATCCCCGGGGGGAATCGTCAGGCTAAATGCATGGAGTTATTTTTGTCAGGTGTTTTTATATACATGGCTTGCTAGTTAACCAATCAGATTCTTTGTTGTTCCCTCAGCCAATCGTTGGACTTCCTTCGAACAAAGGCTTTGTTGGTGATGCTCCTATGCCTATCCTATTTTTTGTTAACAATGGATTTTCCTATATCCTGTTTCCTTTGTTTTGTCAATACAGTATCGAGCACTGTTGAAGTAAATACTGAAAACTAACACATAAAAAATTATATCTCCTTATAATATTTTATGTCGATACATGAAGTAATAATATATATATATATATATATATATATATATATATATATATATATATATATATATATATATATGTGTGTGTGTGTGTATTTTATGTATTCTTCAGAGTCAATCATGTCTTTGTTGAACTAAAACATTTTCTGCCTGAATAGATCCGCAAATAATTATCTGTTCTCAGCAGACACAAAGTAACAAAGTAAAAACAGAATCTCATTTGTAAAGAAAATGTCCAGGTTAAATGAAAAGTCGGTGCGTTTTTCAATTTCACTTTTAAAACTTTGAATATTATATAAAAATCAATATATATATATATATATATATATATATATATATATATATATATATATATATATATATATATTGATTTTGAAAAATTGACGAAACGTATACGTACATAGATAATAAACAATAACAAATATTTATTATTTGTCGCTCCTTGAAAGTAGAGCACTGTAATTGGTAGTATAACACAGCATGACGTCACTTGCTTATAATGCATCATTCCTTCCCTTAATAGAAGTAGAATGCCTCGACGTCAAAGCCGCCGTTAAAGTGTTAAAATTATCATAGTTTATTCGCTGTTTACAATTGGCCGAGCGATTAGCGACGTCGGACTGGAGTTGAAAAATACTTGAGGTCCGGGGTTTCGAATCGCATGACCGGTAGTGAATAGTCATATCTCTATGCTGATGAGTCCCGATTGAAAAAGGACGAAACGTATACGTACATAGATAATAAACAATAACAAATATTTATTATATATATATATATATATATATATATATATATATATATATATATAGTGCTAAGTAGCAAAACAACACATCTAAAAACAAAAAAGGGTTTCAGGCTTCTAAAATTCAGTGACACGTGGCGTAACGGATATAAATGCTGACTTATAATCAGTTCTAACTGAGGTTAAAAGTTCTAATCCTCAGGGATACTACGAATATAACTAAGACTTATACTCGGTCAAGGCTTATGGAACGAGAAACAGTTTTACGTGGTAAACAACTGATGATCCCTACAATAATATCAAGTCTAGCGTAAATTCTTGATTAATACTAGCAAATTAATTTTCCAATGAAGTACTTGGGACTAAATGCATTTTTTGCCATTTTATTTCAGATGTGTAAAAACTTCCATATATATTCCTCGTAAAAAAGTAGAGCACTGTAAATGGTAGTACTAACACAGCATGACGTCACTTGCTTTATATGCATCATTCCTTTCCTTATAGAAGTAGAATACCTGTACGTCTCGCCGCTTTAAATGTGTTAAAATTAACATTGTTTATAAGCTATTCAGAATTGGCCGATCGGTTAGCGACGTTGGATTTGGGTTAAAAAATGCTTGTAATCCAGGGTTTCGAATCGTGTGACCGGTAGTAAATAGTCATATCTCTATGCTGAAGAGTCCCGATTGAAAAAGGACGAAACGTATACGTACATAGATAATAAACAATAACGAATAAATATATATACTAGCGTTTTGAGCTTTCGCTCTCATCAGTGCAGGGATGATAATCTCGGACGGTCGCACGGTTCGAACCCCTGCCACAGATTCAACCTAGACCCCGTAAGCAAGCGCTGCAACCATTAGGACGTAACCACATTTTCGAAGGGAATTCGAGTTCTATTTACGGGAAGGGCGGCATATCAAGAAAGACTGACTAGAGATTCTACGAACGTTGCCGGAATATGCATTTCAATGAATTATATACATTTTTATCAATTTTTTTTTCATTGTGGAGATATGACGACGAACGCCGAAGATATCCGATTTCTCCCGGTCTTAAATGGAGAATGTTTGTAAATGTCTTGATTTGCGTGGGGAAAATGCTGGTCACCTGTTTTACAGTAAATAGATTCAATATTTCTACATTAGAAGCATCGGTTGATGAAAATATAAGTAATAGAAGATACTGCCAAGGCAGCTGCAAATAAAGTGGGCTCCCTGTACTGTGCTAGAAAACTTCTCGCATCTCCCAGTATACTATATCTCTATAGAATCATAATTCGTTCATGCATGGAGTATTGGTACCAACTTTGGGCTGGTGCTCCAACCACTAGTCTAGTCTATAATTAAAGTCTAGCACATAATTAAAAAAAGAGTCTCTAACCTATTAGGTCCTGCACTGTATACCAAATGCAAACCTCTATCTCATCGCCGCAATGTTGCACCACTGTGCTTGTTTTGCAAGTACTTCCACGGAATGTGCTTCGCCGAGCTTACTACAATAGTACCCCCTCAGTGACTAGCAGCAAAATCCCACCCCTTCACTATAGAGGTCCCCAGATTGCGAAAAGCTTTCTACGATAATGGTTTCTTTCTTCAGACTTTTTGGAATACCCTCCTTGCTCCTTGTTTCATCGACTGTACCAGAATGCAAACATTTAAATGTAATGTGAACAAACATCTTGCTGCACACCCCTACACTTAAGATGCCCTCTATAAATCTGTCCCCTAATCACAGTAACCCCTTATGTCTCATTGTCAATAGGCTTTCTTAAAAGTAAATAAATATAAAAAAAATTAATGCAGAAAGCCAACGTGGAATTTCCACGCTATCCCGTAAGTATAAATAGATACTTATTTTAACGTAACTGATATTAACCGGTAAATAAATGCGATAAGCAAAATATGTAAAATTAAAAGATTTCAAAGTAAAGTCGAAAAACGCACCTGTTGACCAAATAACCCGGTCGTTCAGTTCACAAAAGAGTTTTGTTTTGTTTTTCCTCTTTTAAAAAGATAATTATTCACGGATCTGTTCAGACGGAAAATGTTTCACTCGTCTAAGAAATATCTGATTGACTACCATAAATACAGAAAAAAAAGACAGGTACATACACACAGAGAGTAGGGAGAGAAAGAATACATATAGTGATAAGCAGATAGATACATAGAAGAAAAGATAGATGGATTCATTTATAGTCAGTGAGTAGTCTGTAGAGACAAAAAGATATATCAAGGGAAGCGAGAGAGCGCTCTATCCCTTAATAGACTTCAAGAATGGCCTATGCTGGAAATCTCATTTCTTTGATCAATCATAACTCAAAAACCAATAAACCAAATTGGTTAAAACTTTGCACAAAATTTTTATTTGATAGGTTCTATAAGTGTGTAGAATTTCAACATAATTAGTCAAGGCAACCCAGTGATCCAGAAAGTTCAATCATAAAATCATGTGATCTGTGTGTACGTACGTACGTATGTGCCACCCTATATCTCATCAACTATTTGATGGATTCAGCTGATTTTTGGCAGAGATAGAGGTTCTAGGGTCTAGATGATGACATTTTAATTTCAGTTTACCATATACCTCTGTTTTCCAGAAAATTCCAAAAAATCTTAAAAATGATCATAGCCTTTACAAAAGTAGTGACATTCCATGAAAAATGCCAGTATACTGAAATCATATGCCCTTAATAGGGTTAAGATGAACATTCATATACACTAAATGTACAAAAGCAAGGACATTCCCAAATTGTTACACTTTTATTGTCATTAAGGGTATGCGAGCACAACAGGGCTATGTATTTTACTGGTAGGAATTTTTCTTCAGCGCACCTCACACACTTCATCCACTCATGCATAGAGATTTGTACTGTATACCCTTAATGACAATAAAAGTGTAAAAATTTGGGAATTCTCTTGCACATATGATTTCAGTATACTGGCATTTATCATGGAATATATATATATATATATATATATATATATATATATATATATATATAGTGAGAGTGATTAAAACCGGGGCCGAAATCTCACCAGATATAAGATATATTAATTTCTTTCTATTACCAGTGTTTTTATTTATTATTCATTTCTTTTTTATCAAAATTAATGATGCATTCATTATTCGATGTTGTCATTCCCATTCAAAGGAATTAAGATGTACTAATATCTATACCTTCTCTATCTCAGGTATTGAGCACTTTTGAATTAAGAATATACGACTAACCAAATGTAATACAGTATTATTACTATTTTTGGTACCCGGACAACCTGGAGTTTCTTGTCTCCCCTACTCACTTTTTTGGCTAAGATCAAAGTGTAGTATCTGTTCCGATGGATACTGCACCCCATAGACTGGTATTGTCTTGGCCTTCGGGGCTTGATTTACGCCTGTCTATGGGTCTGTCCTGTGCAGTTCTAGGAGGTCCACCCTCCCAGGCTTCGCCTCCCCTTTTTGGGGAGGAGTAAGTTTATTGCTTACTGCCTGAGGCGCCCCTACCGGGGAATGCCGATGGGGCTGCCCAGGCAATTTTTAAACCCCACTTTCCCGACCCGACCTTGGGTCACATCTTACTTGTGGGAGTAAGATAAAAACTGGCCTTGTGCCTAACTCCTGGAGAGGAGTAAATCAATACTCACTTCACTCACAATAGTCTGAAGAGAAATAATAACTACCCGGAAGAGATAGTTGCGGAACGAACACTCGAAGAATTACCGTTCCTCAAGAACGAACGCTAATTCTTCGGCAATTTATTAAAAAAAAATTACGACATAAAATCAAAAACTCTAAATGTCGACCCAACCGACTAATTCTATTCCAGTTGACCCCAAATAAATAAATATTTAAAAAAAAAAAGGTGTCTATATAATGTTCGAAGCAATGCTGAAAAAAAAAGATATATCAGTTTTGTGGGTGTGTCT
>OY744546.1:61727283-61767283 GCA_963556195.1 Sepiola atlantica | reverse complement strand
ATATATATAATCCAGGTAAAACATCCACAGGGTAGTAATCCAAAGAATTTCAACCGGGTTTATAAAAAGTGCTCAATATCAAATAGAACTTTTATATATGATTATTTTTATTTATACAGACATGTACAAAATCTGCGACACTGGCATGTCGATGTTATCGATCAACAGCTATTATAAACTGAGATCTCATCAGCCAGAGTTAGAATCCGATCTTAACCTTAGATCATATTTGGAAAGATCGGATTCTAACTCTGGCTGATGAGATCTCAGTTTATAATAGCTGTTGATCGATAACATCGACATGCCAGTATCGCAGATTTTGTACACACCTGTGCAAATAAAAATAATCATATATATATATATATATATATATATATATATATATATATATATATATATATATATATATATATATATGATTATTTATATATATATATATATATATATATATATATATATATATATATATATATATATATATACATACATACACATATGTACATACAATTACGTATATACAAACGCACATTTCGTAAATTAGGGAAAAGTGAATTAAGCAAAGAAAAAATGTAAGAAAATTAAAGAAAAATGAATTTTGAAAAAACGAATTATGGAAATGTAAAACACGGAATTGCTCATGCATCCGAAACTGGGTCATCTTCCTTTTGGTTTGGCATTGATTCAGATTCAAAGCCGTGAAATTAAAAATCTTTCGATTTTTTATATACCGGAATTATGCGAAAAGAAGAAAAGCTTATATAACTTGAATAAAAGTTTTTAAAAACTTTAAAACTCAACGGAGGTGTTGAATGGGGGGAGTGTCTGTTTGTTTTAAACCCTTGGAACTAACCATTGCATGTCGATGTAACACAACGAAAATACATTAAGAAGAAAATAAAATAAAATAAAGGCGAATAAAAATAATAAGTACGTTTATAAACAGTAACATTTATAAAGGGTACATTTTTTTGGGGATAAAATCAAGTGAAAATAGAATAAAATATGCAATATTGTTATAAAACTGAAATATTATTAAATATGTCGTGTTGATTCTGTGTATGACTCGGCACTCCTAACTAAACCGGACGTTTGATCCTTGAACACTTTAGCTCGTGTGACAGAAACAGACACATGTTTTTTCTTTATGCGCATATCGTCACTTGAGCCGACCAATCATATTTCATCAAATCGTCGTATCAGGAGAATCTCACAAAACAGTATAAAATGAGTGCGTTTTCTAATTGAGTCACTCATTCGGAAGGCTTGCCCCATCCCTGGCCTTGACCCCCGTTCTCCACGAATCCTTGCTAGACATTACAGCGTCATTTCACCAGCAAGACGACGACAGTCAGCAGCATCAGTAGCTCCAGCATCTTCCTTAACAGCACATCATCACTATCGTCACAGCAACTACAGCAGGAATAAACCGATCCATGCATCGTCAACAGCAACATCTACAGCTTGTTTCTCCAGTTATCCGTAGATCTACAGCAGCCACATAAAAAACAACAGCTCTCAGTGAAAAGACGAAAGGACATTTCGGCCAGGAGTCACCATCACAGCAGCCACGAACCGATCCAGGCACCAACATCATAACAAAAAACCACTCCGGACAAGATCCTCCTCCTTCTCCTCCTTCTCCTCCTCCTGTTCCTACTCCTCCTCCTCCTCCTCCACCTCCTACTCTTCCTCTTCCTCTTCCTCCTCCTCCTCCTCCTCCTCCTCATCATCATCATCATCATCATCATCATCATCATCATCATCATCATCATCTTTAGATTAAAATCTGTTTTACATGCTGACATGTGTAATACTGCTTTTTAAAATTGACTTCCAAACCAATCTATTACTGGCCAGGTCTTTATTTATCCCTCTTTTTCTCAAATCCTTCCTCTCATGTTTACCCTGGCCTTACGCTACCAACTGGCATTGCTACCTTAACTTTTCTACATCTAATAACTCAAGCATTCGCATCCATGTTTTTCAATGTGACCAAACCAACGAAGTCTCCTGTTCTATACACACCTCTCTAACTGTTCATTTTTTAAAAATCTTCCACTGAGGTCATTAGATCCAATTCTGCCTTTAGCACATTCATCGTATCATTCTCATATCAATTTCTCTGCATGCAATTCATGTCCGCAACTCTCACTGACCAAGTTGCACATCGTCATCCGGTAACAATCCAGCAGCTTTCTTGTCGACTTACTGAATCATAAACTCTTTATTTCTTTGTAACAAATGCCACTTTTATATTTTGTCGCAGACACGAGTTTTTTTTATTCTATCTTTGTTTTTGTCTGTGTCACTTTTCTTAGTTGTAACACCGATCATCAGTGACCAGAAACCTGCAACACCCATTACTAGAAACTGTTTCACCTACAATTTCGATGTAACCAGAGGAGGGTCGCTTTCTTGGACCTTTTTTTTTAACATGCTTCACTCCAAACAAGGCAGGCCGCCACTGTAAACGCAAGGAGCTAATGAGAACAAAAAAAAAACGGGAGAAGGTTTAGGGGGTCAACCTAAATTGGATCTGCGCAGCGAGATGTCTGTTTACATTAGTTTTAAATTTCTGCATGTCAGTTCTGTCGGGGAAACAGGGGGCAGGGAGGGAGTTCCAGAAGCCAGCAGCACGAGGAAAGAAGCTATTTGAGTAGAAAGCTCTCCGGCATCTGGGGACCTCCACAGTGAATGGATGGGATTTAGTTGATTGTCGTAGAGTTGGTCTAGTGAATTTATGTCGAGGAGGCACCAGAGTAGCCAATTCATCGGAGCATAATCCATTGTAGTATTTGTAAAACAAGCACAAGGATGCTACATTGCGGCGATGGGACAGGGACTGGAGCTTGGTTGACAGTGCGGGACCTATTAGGTTGGCGACTCTTTTTTTTTTGACCTTGTCACGGAGGGAGAGACTAGTAGATGATGCACCAGGCAGGATGTGGAATGGACTTCCAGAAGATGTAGTAAAGGTGCCAACGACGCAGCAATACAAGGTAAAATTATACTGCATTTAGGTCACTGTATGCTTTACTATATAAATTTCTACCACCCGTTCACTACATGGCAACTTAAGCATGCTTGTTTCATTTTTGCCAAATTTATTGAATTAAATACACAATAAGAAGTGTCTTTTGTCTTTCCATTTTATTCATTCCAACTGCTACACATAGCAGAAAACTACATTCATAAAAAACCTTGACACCTCCAAAGCATGTGAGGCTGATCTTATACTAGTAATAGTAATAAAGAAATGCTTTGCTGAGCTGGCCCCTGTCCTCTCAAAACTGTACAACAAATGCCTTGCTGAATCTTGCTTCCCTTGCCTCTGTGGTACCAGTCTTCAAGAATTCTAGAGATAGAACTAACCCTCAGAATTATCGTCCCATCAGTCTACTTCCACTCTTTGCTAAAATCTTTGAATCCTTAATCAATCTAGCGATAGTCCGACACCTCGTTAATGCTAAACTTCTTTCTGACCATCAGTATGGATTCAGGCAATCACGATCTACTGCGGATATCCTTACGGTCATCTCTGAACGCAGATATCATACACCGAACAATGCAGGTGAAGCTAGGGCGGTAGCGCTTGATATATCCAAGGCCTTTGACAAAGTCTGGCATGAAGGTCTTCTCATAAAAATTCACTCATATAGTATTACTGCACAAATATTTAATATACATAGATCCTTCCTAACCAAAAGAAAACTCCAGGTTCGCTGTTAATCCAAACTACATGACATAAATGCTGGTTTACCCCAGGGATCCATCCTTGTACCTCTACTATTCCTGATTTTCATAAACGACGTCACTGATGACATTGAGTCTGAGATAGGTATATTTGCTGACACCATACCCCAACTCGTTATGTGGGCAAAACGGACGCACACATATCCGTGGCAATGGCTGAATCCTTAGAAAGTGACCTCCAGTCTGTAGTAGAATGGAGTCATAAATGGATGGTAACTACCGACGCCAAGTCAGTTTTAGCTTGGGTCTTAGTCTGGATCGGTACCTTTATTTCTTTGGAATAAATGCCACCTTTATTTCTTTGGAACAAATGCCACTTTTATATTTTGTCGCAGACACGAGTTTGTTATTCCATTCTTTGCGTTTGCCGTATTTTTGTCTGATCGATCACCTGCGTCGACCCTTGCAACATGTCTTACTCTGCCCTCGTGGGGAGATAAATAAATAACCCTAACCCCTGCAACAAACCCATTAAATAAGGCAATTTCAATATGTGAAATATAAAAATTAAATTTAAATATTATAAGCATAGTGAAAAAGGGAACATAATACTGACCCTCATTTAATCCCGAGCAACGTCGGGTCTCCCTGCTGGTGTCTCATAAACAAAGGAATTTATTTCTTTTGTTGGCACACGGTACCCGCTTAGACGTTTTACTGATATGATTTTTAAAATCACTTTTCCCGTGTACTTATCCAATAACCAATTCGCCCACGTGTCACGCGCATTTCATGCAGATCGAATTGTAGTAATATGATCAGAATTTAAATCGATCAAATAATATTCAACTTTAAGAACATCTAACAAAAACAAAAAAAAAAGAAACGTCAGCATAAAGAACGACCTTGAATTTGATTTTCTAATTTGCAAATTTTTTTTTACTCGCTACTAAAAATATGTTCGTGATTTAAACCGAAGCAATAATAACACTCATTGGCTTACGAGCACTTGATATTGATCGCAATAAAGAGGTCGCAGATATTGAGATTTCGCGATTGATCACGATTTTCAAACGGAATATTTTTTTTAATTATGAGATGATCAGCAGAAGTAAAGTCTTAGAAAAAGTTTTGACCGGAAAAAAACATAAAACTATTGGAAACCGAACTTTGACATATCGATTAAGTGGGTTCGAATTTGACATCATGCTCTATTGTAGACATGAGGACTATACAAATTAAAAAAATAAATATTTACTAATACTTAAAAAAAATTTACTATTACTTAATAAATTATTTACTAATACTAAAAAAAGATATTTACTATTACTTAATTAATATTTACAAATACTTAAAAAAATGATTTACTATTACTTAATTAATATTTACTAATACTTAAAAAAATATTTACTATTACTTAATTAATATTTACTAATACTTCTAATACTTAAAAATATTTACTATTACTTAATTAATTATTTACTAATACTTAAAAAATTATTTACTATTACTTAATTAATATTTACTAATACTTAAAAAAATATTTACTATTACTTTATTAATATTCACTAATACTTAAAAAATTATTTACTATTACTTAATATATATTTACTAATACTTAAAAAATTATTTACTATTACTTAATTAATTATTTACTAATACTTAAAAAAATTTATTTACTATTACTTAATAAATATTTACTAATACCTACAAAATATTTACTATTACTTAATTAATATTTACTAATATTTAAAAATATATTTACTATTACTTAATTAATTATTTACAAATACTTAAAAAATTATTTACTATTACTTAATTAATATTTACTAATACATAAAAAAATATTTACTATTACTTAATTAATATTTACTAATGCTTAAAAAATTATTTACTATTACTTAATTAATATTTACTAATACTTAAAAAACTATTTACTATTACTTAATTAATTATTTACTAATACTTAAAAAATTATTTACTATTGCATAATTAATATTTACTAATACTTAAAAAATATTTACTATTATTAATTAATTATTTACTAATACTTAAAAAATGATTGACTATTACATAATTAATATTTACTAATACTTAAAAAATATTTACTATTATTAATTAATTATTTACTAATACTAAAAAAAATGATTGACTATTACATAATTAATATTTACTAATACTTAAAAAATATTTACTATTATTAATTAATTATTTACTAATACTTAATTAATATTTACTAATACTTAAAAAATATTTACTATTACTTAATTAATATTTACTAATACTTAAAAATATTTACTATTACTTAATTAATATTTACTAATACTTAAAAATATTTATTATTACTTAATTAATATTTACTAATACTTAAAAAATATTTACTATTACTTAATTAATATTTACTAATACTTAAAAAATATTTACTATTACTTAATTAATATTTACTAATACTTAAAAACTATTTACTATTACTTAATTAATATTAACTTATACTTAAAAAATTATTTACTATTACTTAATTAATTATTAAGTAATAGTAATTTAATTCTTTTAATGCTACTCAGACAAAATTCCTTATTTTAATGCTACTCAGACAAAGTTCCTTTCTTTTAATGCTGCTAAGACAAAGTTCGTTTCTTTTAATGCTACTAAGACAAAGTTCCTTTCTTTTAATGCTACTCACACAAAGTTCCTTTCTTTTAATGCTACTCAGACAAAGTTCCTTTCTTTTAATGCTACTCAGACAAAGTTCCTTTCTTTTAATGCTACTCACACAAAGTTCCTTTCTTTTAATGCTACTCAGACAAAGTTCCTTTCTTTTAATGCTACTAACACAAAGTTCGTTTCTTTTAATGCTACTCAGACAAAGTTCGTTTCTTTTAATGCTACTCAGACAAAGTTCCTTTCTTTTAATGCTACTAACACAAAGTTCCTTTCTTTTAATGCTACTCACACAAAGTTAATTTCTTTTAATGCAACTCAGACAAAGTTCCTTTCTTTTAATGCTACTCACACAAAGTTCCTTTCTTTTAATGCTACTCAGACAAAGTTCCTTTCTTTTAATGCTACTAAGACAAAGTTCGTTTCTTTTAATGCTACTCAGACAAAGTTCCTTTCTTTTAATGCTACTAACACAAAGTTCGTTTCTTTTAATGCTACTTAGACAAACTTAATTTCTTTTAATGCTACTAAAACAAAGTTCTTTTCTTTTAATGCTACTAAGACAAAGTTCCTTTCTTTTAATGCTACTCAGAAAGTTCCTTTCTTTTAATGCTACTAAGACAAAGTTACTTTCTTTTAATGCTACTAAGACAAAGTTTCATTTCTTTTAATGCTACTTAGACAAAGTTCTTTTCTTTTAATGCTACTCAGACAAAGTTCGTTTCTTTTTAATGCTACTCAGACAAAGTTAATTTATTTTAATGCAACTCAGACAAAGTTCCTTTCTTTTAATGCTACTCAGACAAAGTTCCTTTCTTTTAATGCTACTAAGACAAAGTTCGTTTCTTTTAATGCTACTCAGACAAAGTTAATTTATTTTAATGCAACTCAGACAAAGTTAATTTCTTTTAATGCAACTCAGACAAAGTTCCTTTCTTTTAATGCTACTCAGACAAAGTTCCTTTCTTTTAATGCTACTAAGACAAAGTTCGTTTCTTTTAATGCTACTCAGACAAAGTTAATTTATTTTAATGCAACTCAGACAAAGTTAATTTCTTTTAATGCAACTCAGACAAAGTTCCTTTCTTTTAATGCTACTCAGACAAAGTTCCTTTCTTTTAATGCTACTAAGACAAAATTAATTTCTTTTACTGCTACTTAGACAAAGTTTCTTTCTTTTAATGCTACTAAGACAAAGTTATTTTCTTTTAATGCTACTCAGACAAAGTTCGTTTCTTTTAATGCTACTCAGACAAAGTTTTCTTTTAATGCTACTAAGACAAAGTTATTTTATTTTAATGCTACTCAGAAAGTTCCTTTCTTTTAATGCTACTAAGACAAAGTTCCTTTCTTTTAATAGCTACTCAGAAAGTTCCTTTCTTTTAATGCTACTCAGACAAAGTTTATTTCTTTTAGCGCTACTCAGACAAAGTTCTTTTCTTTTAATGCTACTAAGACAAAGTTCCTTTATTTTAATGCTATTCAGACAAAGTTCGTTTCTTTTAATGCTACTCAGACAAAGTTCCTTTCTTTTAATGCTACTCAGACAAAGTTCTTTTCTTTTAATGCTACTAAGACAAAGTTTGTTTCTTTTAATGCTACTCAGACAAAGTTCCTTTATTTTAATGCTACTCAGACAAAGTTATTTTCTTTTAATGCTACTCAGACAAAGTTCCTTTCTTTTAATGCTACTCAGACAAAGTTAATTTATTTTAATGCTACTCAGACAAAATTCCTTATTTTAATACTACTCAGACAAAGTTCCTTTCTTTTAATGCTACTATAGTTTCGGAATGTATGTTTTTAGTTTTGTTAACTAGAATTTGTCTTAAATAGGAGGGAGGGCAGTTATGTTTTAGTTATACATATATATGGTATTTCTTTAAAAATGATTCGAAAAATATGAATGAGAAAGAAAAACAAAAAGGAAACGGAAAAAAGAAACAGAAAGAAAAGAAAGGAAAAAAAATGGCAATTTGTGAATATTGGTTTTCGAAAGCGGAAACGCTATTAATATTTTCCCTCTTGTTTTCCCTTCTATTACAAAGCACAAACCACAAAACTTGTCATTATTTTCCGTTTTAAAATCCCTCTCACTACCACCATCTCAATAAAACAAAAAATAAAAATAAAACCCTCACGAGAATTGAGAAATGTAAATTTACTCAAGTCGAATTCGGGCGACAAGATATTGACCGACATATTTGTATTCACATGAACGCCGTCCATTTCTGCCAAAAGAACCATTTAAAAATATAATGTTTCGTGTGTTTTACTAATGGCGACAGCTTTGCCTTCAGAGACTTCTGTCATCAAACTGATCTTTCGACTTTAGCGCTGGGCAACCAATAATTGGTTGAATAACAGCGCCATCTGTCGGGTATTCAAGCTTGGATTAGAACAAAAGAACATTTCTATTATTAGTTGCGAGTTAAATCACTCGTCAATGTCGGAGGAAGGATTCAATATTTTCATATTTAAAATTCCATTTCTTTATACAGGTTTGCAAAAAGGAATATGAAAGGTATTCTTGTTTAAGTTTGGGCATACGATATATGTATGCTACAGAGAACGCATTAACGTACACGCACAGACACATACAAACTGTACATACACACACACACACACACACACACACACACACATATATATATATATGTAGAGATAGAAGAAAAAAGAGTGATAAATATGCGACGATTGTCCAAATTTATTTCAAATTTCAATTGTTCAATGCAAGGTGCATTCAGTAATAAACTAGTGTTTATTATTCTTTCCTTAAGCCAAGGCTTTTCAAAGATCGTAATCTTATCATCAGAGGAGAAATACAGATGGATAAGTTGGCTTTCGAAAAAACCAAAGTTCAAATATTTGAAAAATATGAAAATTATTATTAAAAATTATTAAAATAATTTTTGTTAAAAAAACGTATTGAATGAAAAGAAAAGAAAAGTTCCATGAAAAAGATATGCAAATTGTCCGGGTGGTAAATTTCCGTTGAAAAGAAGTCCGGTGAAATTGTAGAAAGTGAAGAATATATATGTATATATAAATTTTATTTATTTTATACGTACATCAAAGTAATCCATGGACACGTGTTTCTAGCTCACAGCCGTCATCAGCATGGCTAACGTAGCCAAGGATGGAACCTTCGATATTGATGCCTATGGTCCAGCGTTTTACCATCGGACCAAGACACCCTGTCTAGAAATATGTACAGTTTTTATCACCTAAATATTTAATGTATTTTTATGTAATTATTTTTATTGGTGATTTCAGCAGCGTTGTTTTTTTTTTGCTTACTACTATTTCGATTGTTTCACTTCCTAAGTGATTAATCACCAATAAAAATGATTACATAAAAATACATTAAATATTTAGGTGATAAAAAACGTACATATTTCTAGACAGGGCGTCCTGGTCCGATGGTAAAATGCAGGACGATCCTTGTCTTAGTTAGCCATGCTGTGAGCCAGAAATACTTGTCCATGGATTACTTTTATGTACGTATAAAATAAATAAAAATATATATATATTAACGAAAAATACGTCCTATAAAGTTAAGGTCGACTAATAATGCAATTTTCTGCATCTTAATTACTTAGGAAGTGAGACAAACGAAATAGCAGCAATAAAAAAACAACAACAAACGCTGTAATCACCAATAAAATAATTACACACACACACACACACACACACTTCATTAGTAATAAGAATGCTTAAACAAGGTGGAGATAAAAATAAAATATTTAGACAATTAAATAAGGCAATAACACGCTATCCTGACGCTTTTAAATTATATGAAATAAATCAAAAGAAATTGATAAAAGAAATCCAAAACTCTACTATAAAAATGTATAACATATGTAAATAGTCCATGATGAAATAAATAAATAAATGTATATATATATATGTATATATGAAATATTTTTATAAATATATATTTTTAATTTTAAAACATTTGTAGACAAAGAAAATAACCAAGGGAAAAAAGGGGGGTTATTATAATGGAATTATCTAACTCTATAAAATAGATGTTCTGTAAAATAGTAAATACTCACTTTGAAAGGAACAACACAGGTAAGGAGAAACTATATTTTAATACTTTAGAAAAACAAATCTGGAGGCAAAACTAAATCAAATATTTGTAAACTTTTTAAATTAAAAAATAATTATTAAATAGGGAGGTGGTGTCTGATCAACACTGCTGGGATGCCATGATAAAGAAATACTGTTTTGTTTTTAAAATCCCGAAACAGTTTTCATGGTAAACAACTGACGATCCCTTATATATAAAAAACATATATAAAAATATATTTATATTAAAGTATATTCTTGGAAGTAAACTAAAATAGTGATTGCAGTAGATTGATTGACTTACTAAAATCTTTCAACAATTTTTTTTTTTTTCAGTTTTGAAGGTTAAAAGAACTTCCGAGACTATATATATATATATATATATATATATATATATATATATATATATATATATATATATATATATATATATATATATATATATATATTTATTTATTTATTTATGGGTACTTAAAAAAAATATATATTTAAGTATATACTCTTTATAATATCCGAAAATGTTCTAAGTTGCAAGCTCAATGAAGTTGTATCACAATCTTCAGAGCATATATATTTTATAGTTGCATTGCAATGCCCATAGGAACAATCAGTCCGTACCCACAACTTTCATCTGTTCTTTCAAGTTGTTTATCTTCATATATCGTCGAACGACCACAATCATAACTTTTAATTTCTTTATTTTCATATTTTATGGTCACGGTTGAGGTTTTTAAATGTCTAGCATTGTGTGCGAGTTCACGTTAGCACGTGTTTTTGAATAAACGTGAACTCGCACACAATGCTAGACATTTAAAAACCTCAACCGTGATAACCAGACCACGCGGAATCCTACTCGCCTGTAACAATATGGATCAGACAAGAAAGATTAAGAAGAGAAAAAAAGAAGAAAAAAAAGGTATTAAATGCCTATTTACTTTTGATAAGGGTAATTTTAAATACTGAAAGTCTCAAGACATTAAAATAAATAAATGTTTACTTTAATATTAAAAAAAATCTTAACGTTGTTCTTTATCTTAAAAGAATTATGATATATATATATATATATATATATATATATATATATATAATAAATTTGGGAAAGTTCTTTTTTAAGCATCAATGAAATATAAAACGTAAAGAAAGCCATTTGTTAGATGCGTATATATTTTATTAATATCAAAACAAACATTTTCATTTTGACTTTCTTTTTTTACTGATATTTCACTCGATTTAAACAAATGGTTTTTGAAAGCATTTTGCATCTTTCTTTACGTTTTAAATTTCATTGATAATTAAAAAAAAGAACTACCCCTAATTTTATATATATATATATATATATATATATATATATATATATATATATATATATATATTTATTAGATTTGACTTCGTCATGCGATTTTCGAGTATGATAAGGAACAGCCTAAATGCCTTGTCTGCTAATAATCAATATTTGATTACGCAAAAGGAGATCCGCCCTGATTCGATTACTATTTCTATAATCGATGCACAATGACTGTTGACTTCCGGGTTTTCACAGGTCAAAATTAGAATAAACATTTAGAATTTTACAATCGTTGTCTGTTAATCAAATAATGATACCCAGCAGGTTTCCTTTGACAAACCCATCACTTTTTTTTTCTTCTTCTTCTTCTTCTTCTTCTTCTTCTTCTTCTTCTTCTTCTTCTTCTTCTTCTTCTTCTTCTTCTTCTTCTTTTATTACTACTTTTTCTTCTTCTATTTCTTCTTCTTCTTCTTTTTCTTTTTTTGTTCTTCTTCTATTTCTTCTTTTCTTCTTCTTCTTCTTCTTCTTCTTCTTCTTCTTCTACTACTTCTTCTTTTCTTCTTTTTCTTCTTCTTCTTCTTCTTCTTCTTCTTCTTCTTCCTCTTTTTTTTCTTTTTCTTCTTCTTCTTCTTCTTCTTCTTCTTTTTTCTTCTTCTTCTTTCTTTCTTCTTTGTCTTCTGCTTCTTCTACTACTTCCTCTTTTTTTCTTCTTTTTCTTCTTCTTCTTCTTCTTCTTTTTTCTACTTCTTCCTTTCTTCTTTGTCTTCTTCTTCTACTACTTCTTTCTTCTTCTTCTACTACTTCTTTCTTCTTCTTCTACTACTTCTTTCTTCTTCTTTTTCCTCTTATTATTCTTCTTCTTCTTTTATTACTACTTTTTCTTCTTCTATTTCTTATTCTTCTTTTTCTTCTTTTTTTTGTTCTTCTATTTCTTCTTTTCTTCTTCTACTACTTCCTCTTTTTTCTTCTTTTTCTTCTTCTTTTTCTCTTTTTTCTTCTTCTTCTTCTTCTTCTTTTTCTTCTTCTTTTTTCTTCTTCTTCTTTTTCTTCTTCTTTCTTTCTTCTTTGTCTTCTTCTTCTTCTTCTTCTTCTTCTTCTTCTTCTTCTTCTTCTTCTTCTTCTTCTTCTGTGTAAATATAGTTTATTAATGGCTTGAACAGACATATCTGTTACTACTAGAGATTTGGTATTTGTCTCTCTGAAACCGAACCTACACTATTTCTTCAACATTTGAAACCGAAACTCTTACTATCTAATAATGATGTATTTAGTTTGCTGAACAATTTCAAATTGATGACGTATCTTTCAATGCTCAATTCGAGGGGGTTGTAGTATAAGTACTGTTGCCATGATACTATACTCCCAGACATTACCTCCTCCTGTTTTTTTTGTGGGTAAAGGGTGGCGATTGTTGTAGTATATGTTTTGTGGTCGTGCCACACTCATCCCATACATTAACTTCTCATTTTTTTAGGTGAGGGCGTAGTGTAGTATATGTTCTCTTGTCATGATACCATCCTCCCAGGAATTACCTCCTTCTGTTCTTTCTTTGGGTGTATGTGTAGTATCTGTACTTTGGTCGTGATACACTCCCCCAGGAATTACCTTATCATTTTTGGGACGGGTGCATAGTGTAGTATCTGTTGTGTTGCCATGATACCACCCTCTCAGTAATTTTGAAAGAAGGGTAGTGTAGTATCTGTTCTGCTTTCATATGACAATCCGCACAGGCATTTTCTCCTCGCTTGAGGGTAGTGTTGTATCTGTTCTGTTGCCATTAACCCATTCTCCCAGTCATTTCCCTTTTCTTTAGGGGTTGTGTTGTCTATATTTATTCGTCATGATACCATCCTCCTAGGCATTACCTCTTCCTTTGGTGGGACAGTGTAATATCTGTCCGTTCGTAATATATACTAGCAACAAATATGCCACCCTGCGGTCGCATAGTTTTTTCTAGTTACAATAAACATCGCTGCTTTTCTTGAACGAAAACATATTTAATTTTTAAATAATAAAAATAACATTTACTTTTGCCTATACTTATTTTCCTTCGGACTATTGCCCCCATCAACGTTAATAGTTATATTTATTACACGTTTCAGCCGATGTGTTTCCCGCCTTCTATATTCCGATTTCTTTCTCATTTGTGTTTATACATCATGTTAAGTTGACTTCCAACCGTCTTTTTGAATATCAAAGTCCCAGCAGTCTCTGCACTTCCAGTGGAGGTCTGTTTTGTGCTGTCCCTCCTCAGTCGTCTCATCCTCCTTGACTCTGTGCCACTATTTTGTGTGGTGTCAGCCTAGTCTAGAACCATTTTTTTTCTTTGGTGGTGGATTATTATTATTTGTTTGTATGTTTGTTTGTTTGATTGCTTGTTTGATATGCCTTTTTGAACCCCCTTTTTAACTTTCTTCTCCATCTAACCCTTAAAAATCATATTTCAATACTTCTAAATAATGCTCCCATAATTCGTTTTTTACCGTCATTTCAGAAATCATCTAATTCCATTTTAAAATATGTCATAATGTTGCATTACCCGTTCTTTCAGGGTACCCGTTAAGGTCCAACAAGAATGACAAAGAACAGAACGTATATGGAAAAAACTTTGGTTTTCTTTATTTTCTATTACCGGATGGTTTACGCCGGCTACGCACACATATTAAACAATCTTTTGACATACTTTTGTTTCATGAAAGTCTTTTTCTTGCTGAGGTCACAGACTTGGTTTACGCTAGAAACTCGTTCGTATATACATCCGATTGGAAAGTAATTTGCTCTGCATTGCCTATCCGAGCGTGAACTGAAGCAATTGTTCTACAAGAGCTTTGGTGAAGTACAAGTCAGGGGATTCCTTCATTCCGCATTTTTAGTCAGCGGACACAAAACTCGCATTCTTCCGGTACATCGATAGTCCGATCACCAAGCGTTTCGGCTCTTCGCGTTTTTGAAACCGTCGTTGTTCAAGTTCCTTTTGCACTGCCGAACCTTTTCCTTTTTAACAGTTATCAAATCGCCTTTATTTCTTTCTCGACGTCCCACCCACAATGGACTCGTCCACGATTCCTTTTTGCCACTCTTCATTATCTTACAATAACATCGATCATTTTACGTTGCAATCCATGCTAATAATCCCTCTATTTTCACTAGTTTTGATGCATGAAACTGCGTCGGCTCATTGCATTGCTTCATGCTAATTTAGCAACATCTTTTTGCATGGTAACATATTACATAAAAAAAACTGCGGACTGCACCCCGAACAATGCCGACGTTCACATCTGCATCATTATGTGCATCCTACGTGGCAGTACCTGTAAACAAAATTTGAACTATGTAGCTTTTCAACTGAGAAGGTTATGGGTATTTTTTTAACGTAGTTCACCCCAAACAAGGCAGTCCGCCACTGTAGACGTAAGGGGCTACTGAGAAGAAAGAGAAGGGGAGAAGGTTTGGGGGGGGAGGGAACCTAAACTCGGATCTGCGCAGCGAGATGTCAGTTTACATTAATTTTAAATTTCTGCATGTCGATACTGTCGGAAAACAGGGGGCAGGGAGGGAGTTTCGAGGGCATATTTTAGTGTTGATTGATTTTTAATATCAAATATGTTCATGCGGAGTAAAACTGTTTTTACGGCATATCAACCATCAATGAGTTATTTAAAGCCGAATCAAATAGTCGGATCGAATCCGATAGGTGGAATAATTATCCATTTATTTAAAAATTAGTTTGAGGTAAAATTTTATTGACGAGTTTAATTTCCTTAATAAAGTTTAAGATGTTGCTCGGGTTTGTGTCTATGAACAGTTTTTTCAAGTTATTTCAATTTTCTCTGGCTTTGTTGAGGATCGTGGCAATTCATTATTATATATATATAATTCATATATTATATTATATTATATTATATTAACTATATAGGATTCTTGACATGAAATGCATACTAGAGGCTCTTCATCATCCAATAAATGTTTATGGGTAGTATATGTATGTTTTATAAAAAGTCTGGCTACTACAACCCCTTCTCTTCTTGCCCTTCTGTAGCCTAAATATTAATAAATCAGCTCTTAACTTCTGTTCAGGATTTGTTTAAGATAGTTGTCCGCGCCGACAGAAATTCCATATGGTATACTAGATGTGCCGTTGCCCGGGACAGAGTAAAATACTTTTAGTTTTTAATTTTCATTTGTTTACATATTTTTTAAAATTTATACGTTAAAAGAAATAACATTTTATGGTATTGTAGGCAACTCCTATCATTTTCCTCAATTACAAAAATGAGTTATTCTGCTTTTATATTATTTGAGTTATGCTTATGATTGAAGAAACCGTTAACGAATGATGTGTAACGTGACATTTTTTGCTATCAAAAGTTAAAACTTTTCTAGATATTACGTATTTTTTCACGGAAAATTTCCGGATTTGCAAATTTCCGGATTCGCAAATTTCCGGATTTGCAAATTTCCGGATTCGCAAATTTCCGGATTCGCAAATTTCCGGATTCGCAAATTTCCGGATTTGCAATGCCATGTCAAAGAAAAAGAAGGAATCGTTATTTTTGTTAAAAGTACGAAAGAAAACCTTCAATACATCAGAAGTCTATGAAAGTTTTTTTTTTATTACTGGCGTAATCTAATTTTAATTTTGGGTGATTATTTAAAAAATGTTTCATATTATCAGTCGTTCGGGCCAGATTAAGAAAATTTAAAAATAAATTGTAACGAAGTGGGTTGTTATATTTCCAATAACATGGTACAACACTAACATATGAGAATTGGCTAATCGGAAGCAAAGTTTGATTTGTCAGCTCAATAGTTATCAAGGTCGAACTATTAAAATAAGATCAAGTATTTTCTTAAACATATTCTAGCGAAGTACATTATTATATTGCCAATAACATGGTACAACAATAACATATGAAAATTGGCTAGTCAGAAGCAAAGTTTGGATTGTTAGCTTGAATGCTATTTAGGTTTAACTTTTAAAATCCGACAATATACCTTTATATGTTAGATTCCAACGCTTTTCAATGAACCCTTTATCGAGCAGGAGTGAATGTCCTTACTTTCTACGCACGTCTCCGCAGCAGATTGCTTCACGTTTGAAATAGGTATATGTGAGTAATTGACGCACATGAAGGTTCTCGTCACTCAGGCGCCACACTCGTCCAAATTAACGGTGGGACAGCATTTACTTGACAATCCATTTTGCGTAAATCGCTACGTGCATATTTCCGTCGGCAACGTACACTTTGTAAACATAGTGTTTGCATGTACTTGTTAAAACTTTCGGCATTATCAGAAGATTGTCAATACACCATCTTACACACGAGTTATTACGACTACGGTGACCAAGTGGAAATTCCACAGATGCTTTTTACATTGAAATACATTTTGGGTAAAGCACAGAATAGTTAACAGTATAGAACTCGTAAACAAATAAATATGTCTGAGATGGTTGTCTGACTTGCTCTCTGTTTTCTTCGCTTTACATCACCACTTGAAATAGTTTCTCCTGGAGCTAGAAAAAGGCACTTATTTTACTCACTTATTTTTGATTGGCGGGGTAGAAGTACATTTATTTATTTATACACAAAAAAATACACATCAGTCTTTATTATAGAGTAGAGGGGAAAGAGTTTGAATTACCAACTGGAGAGTTTGAATTACCAACTGGAGAGTTTGAATTACCAACTGGGGAGTTTGAATTACCAACTGGAGAGTTAGAATTACCAACTGGAGAGTTAGAATTACCAACTGGAGAGTTTGAATTACCAACTGGGGTTAGAATTACCAACTGGAGAGTTAGAATTACCAACTGGAGAGTTAGAATTACCAACTGGAGAGTTTGAATTACCAACTGGGGGTTAGAATTACCAACTGGAGAGTTTGAATTACCAACTGGAGAGTTAGAATTACCAACTGGAGAGTTTGAATTACCAACTGGGGAGTTTGAATTACCAACTGGAGAGTTAGAATTACCAACTGGGGGTTAGAATTACCAACTGGAGAGTTTGAATTACCAACTGGAGAGTTAGAATTACCAACTGGAGAGTTAGAATTACCAACTGGAGAGTTAGAATTACCAACTGGAGAGTTTGAATTACCAACTGGAGAGTTAGAATTACCAACTGGAGAGTTAGAATTACCAACTGGAGAGTTTGAATTACCAACTGGGGGTTAGAATTACCAACTGGAGAGTTTGAATTACCAACTGGAGAGTTAGAATTACCAACTGGAGAGTTTGAATTACCAACTGGGGAGTTTGAATTACCAACTGGAGAGTTAGAATTACCAACTGGAGAGTTTGAATTACCAAATGGGGAGCTTGAATTACCAACTGGAGAGTTTGAATTACCAAATGGGGAGCTTGAATTACCAACTGGAGAGTTTGAATTACCAACTGGGGAGTTTGAATTACCAACTGGAGAGTTTGAATTACCAACTGGAGAGTTAGAATTACCAACTGGGGGTTAGAATTACCAACTGGAGAGTTTGAATTACCAACTGGAGAGTTAGAATTACCAACTGGAGAGTTAGAATTACCAACTGGAGAGTTAGAATTACCAACTGGAGAGTTTGAATTACCAACTGGGGGTTAGAATTACCAACTGGAGAGTTTGAATTACCAACTGGAGAGTTAGAATTACCAACTGGAGAGTTTGAATTACCAACTGGGGAGTTTGAATTACCAACTGGAGAGTTAGAATTACCAACTGGAGAGTTTGAATTACCAAATGGGGAGCTTGAATTACCAACTGGAGAGTTTGAATTACCAAATGGGGAGCTTGAATTACCAACTGGAGAGTTAGAATTACCAACTGGAGAGTTAGAATTACAAACTGGAGAGTTAGAATTACCAACTGGAGAGTTAGAATTACCAACTGGAGAGTTTGAATTACCAACTGGGGGTTAGAATTACCAACTGGAGAGTTTGAATTACCAACTGGAGAGTTAGAATTACCAACTGGAGAGGTTGAATTACCAACTGGGGAGTTTGAATTACCAACTGGAGAGTTAGAATTACCAACTGGAGAGTTTGAATTACCAAATGGGGAGCTTGAATTACCAACTGGAGAGTTTGAATTACCAAATGGGGAGCTTGAATTACCAACTGGAGAGTTTGAATTACCAACTGGGGAGTTTGAATTACCAACTGGAGAGTTTGAATTACCAACTGGAGAGTTAGAATTACCTACAAGACACCATCCTCGAGTGTCTTCTATCCTTCTGTACAAGGTTCTGTCAGGACAACTTGACATGACGATACATCTTCCTACAAGTAAACACTGACAAAATGTTGAAAATAAAATCAGTCATTGTATTAACTGATTATTTATTGATTACTTATTGATTACTTATTGTATTAATTGATTATTTATTAATTATTATTGATTACTTATGTTATTAATTGATTACTTATTGATTACGTATTGTATTAATCGCTTAATTATTGAAATCGAATATTGGCCAGAATGTTAAGTTTAAAAAGAAACCCTGCTTCACTCTTTGTTTTCATTGGGTACTCACATGAGAGACCAGGCGGGGGGTTCAAACATCTATAGTGAAAATACAGCTATAGATACGACAGGATCCGAACACGGCATGCTGAGTCGTCAATCAATGGCAGTATCCACTTCAACACGGCAACCTCCCGTGTAAATTATAAGAGAAAAAGGACTTTTAAAAATCTTATTTAGAAATAATCTCATTACAAAAATAAATCTCATTAATAAAATTACGGCCAATTAGAGCAATGAAAACAAGAACTCTTTCTAAACTGAGGCAATTTAAATTTTTCACCCAATCATAAGTGCTTTATTTTTAGCAACTGGGTTCCCCCTACATCAAAAACCGACCTCGTGAGGAGGCAAGTAAATCGGGACATAATGTGATTTTGGGACAATACATTTTCAAATGTGTAAAGTCAGAATTAAATTAATGTAATTAAAGAAACACTCGGATACATATGAATCTCATATATGAATCACGTGTTAGCCCCAGGAAGAGGCCCCCAACCCTAACCCCTAACCCTAACCCTAACTCTGACCCTAACCCTAACCCTAGCCTCAGGAAGAGACCCCTTGATATCTGAAAACTGAAATAAAATGAAAAAAAAATAGAGCCTAATCAACAATTTGTATAGGTCAATATGTCTGCAATTGCTGTGGCAGAGAGTGTAAGAGTCTGGCGGGCCTGAGAAGCCATATTGGATATGCTCACGTCTGAATTAAATGACCAAATGATGGCAATAGTCGATATTGCTTTTGCTGCCATAGTGGTAATATCTGCAGAAATGTTTTGAGGTTTGAATTGAGGAGACAGTTCAAAATGGAAATACACAAAGACGTATAACATAACAAACAAATAATATTAACGCGCATGCATCTGAGCACGCGTGCAACCTTTTTAGACGTGAGGGGCGGGTAACCTTTTCAGAGTGATGGGCGGGTAACCTTTTCAGAGTGAGGTCCAGGTGAGACTTTTGGAAGGAGATCGCGGGCCGGAGTGAAAAACGAAATCTCAGAATTACTATATTTTGTTTACATAGATAAATTGTACAAAAATTGCATTGAACACTCTACAAATCTGATATTTTTTCTCAGGAGACTTCTGTATGTGATGTTATAAAAGGCGACGACGAAGAGCCATTTTGGAATCATCAAAAATAATGATGGGGGAAGTAGCAAGTTGATCCAGCATTCGTTTTGACACACCTCACATAAGTTCTCTGTTTCATGCCCTTTCCTCGTCTCTCGTTTCCTCTTTGCCTCTCTCTTTCTCTATTTCTATTTTTATTTTCAGGACAAAGATTTGAAATTAATAGTTAAAGAAAAATGAAATATACATGCATCATCACTCGCTGATATTTATACATTTTTATCCCACTTTAAATCTTAATTGAAACCTACTTTTACGTCTATGTCACAAAATGATATGAGTTTTACTGGGAGGTCCGCGGGCCGGATAGCAATAATAAAGCATAGCAGGGTGGCGGGCCGGACGCTAAGCCTTTGCGGGCCGGATGTGGCCCGCGGGCCGAAAGTTGCCCGCCCCTGGTCTAGGTGGTCATACGCGTGTCCTTGTGTAAGCTTGCTTTTATTTCTCACGCATGCGCTTTTTCTGCAGATTGCACGATCGACTTTTAAGGATTTCATGCTGGTTATCAAATCGCATCCATTATTATATTATTATTTCGGAATCTCTTTTTTTTCATAAAGTCAGAGTGAATTTAATTTTAAGAACTGAACTAAGAAGCCAAATTCCCGCGGTAAAAAATGCGACATCAATTCTTGGTCGTCCATTTCTCCCAATAAATGGCGATTAATAAAATAAAAATAAAAAGAATCGATTCCAATTTGTTTGGATAATAGATTTATATCAACGGAAGAAGATAATGCTTCCGTTAGAAACAACAAATCAAACAAAACTCAAAACTTCAAATAAATAAAAGTACCTAGAATATCCGACTATGCGCAAGTTCATAACATCTTTTTTTGCTATATTTATTTATTTATCTATTTATTTATTTATTTACATTTTATCAAATAAATAATAATAATAATAATAAATAAAACATTATAATCTTGTTAGGAATAAATGTTTCAAATTCAAACGTCAGTCCAGTGATTCATAAATATTACGTGTATTCGTTTCTCATGAAAAAAAAAAGGTCACCACAAACTCTGCGAGCTTCGAAAGAACAGAAAGTTAATTAGATTATTTAAACCAGTGACTTTTTTTTACAGGAAGTGAATTCAGAATCGAAAGTGCGCAGTGCGTAGATATCGGCAGGTTACGATATTACGTCACTTCCGCTTTCTTCGTTCTCGGCACATATTTATAAAACAGTATTAGTTATGGTAAAAGATTTCCGCTTTTGTTATACCCCTCTCTCACAAAAGTAAAGTTAAGAACTCGTAAAATAAAATAACGCAAAAAGTCTGCTACCGCTTAGTTGATGAATATATCTTCGGTGAAGATAGCATCGCAAGATATCGGTAAAGAAGGCAGAGGATAAGATGAGGCGATCCGTCTGGCTGGTGTCATGGAACCGTCTATCGATCGTCTGCAATTTCTAAAGTGGCTGAAGTAGTCCATTGTAGAAACTAAGGATATCAATGCGCTCTGTGAGCTGATTGGTCAATATTTGGCCAAACCACCACAAAAAAAAACATTGAAAGGTTTATTAAAATAGGGAGAAGTATAACGTCTGCTGCCGCTAGGTTGATGAATATATCCTCGGTGAAGATAGCATCGCAGGATATCGGGGACGAAGGCAGAGAAGAAGATGAGGCGATCCGTCTGGCTGGTGTCATGGAACCGTCTATCGATCGTCTGCAATTTCTAAAGTGGCTGAAGTAGTCCATTGTAGAAACTAAGGATATCAATGCGCTCTGCGAGCTGATTGGTCAATATTTGGCCAAACCACCACAAACAACAACATTGAAAGGTTTATTAAAATAGGGAGAAGTATAACGTCTGCTGCCGCAGGGTTGATGAATATATCTTCGGTGAAGATAGCATCGCAAGATTTCGGGGACGAAGGCAGAGGAGAAGATGAGGCGATCCGTCTGGCTGGTGTCATGGAACCGTCTACCGATCGTCTGCAATTTATAGAGGAGCTGATGTAGTCTTTTAGGGAACTAAGAGTATCAATGTACCCTGATTATTCAAATTTTGACCAAACCACCTCACAGGGACACTGATAGGCATGAAGAAGTGAACATCGTTAACGACTACTACACAGCCATAGTTCAGAACTATTTCTGCTACGCATAATATTTTTCCCGTTTTTTTTTTAATCACAAATTTTTATCTAAAGATTTCTATCATAAATATTATTTTTGTGAAATTAAAAAAAAAATTTGTTGTGAATATGATTCAATTATATGTTTTTAAGTGGGGGACCGAACCTAAAGTGAGGGACCGAACCTAAAGTGGGGGACCGAACCTAAAGTGGGGGACCGAACCTAAAGTGGGGGACCGAACCTAAAGTGGGGGACCGTACCTAAAGTGGGGGACCGAACCGAAAGTGGGGGACCGAACCTAAAGTGGGGGACCGAACCTAAAGTGGGGGACCGAACCTAAAGTGGGGGACCGAACCTAAAGTGGGGGACCGAACCTAAAGTGGGAGAACCGTACCTAAAGTGAGGGACCGAACCGAAAGTGGGGGACCGAACCTAAAGTGGGGGACCGAACCTAAAGTGAGGGACCGAACCGAAAGTGGGGGACCGAACCTAAAGTGGGGGACCGAACCTAAAGTGGGGGACCGTACCTAAAGTGGGGGACCGAACCTAAAGTGGGGGACCGAACCTAAAGTGGGGGACCGAACCGAAAGTGGGGGACCGAACCGAAAGTGGGGGACCGAACCTAAAGTGGGGGACCGAACCTAAAGTGGGGGACCGAACCTAAAGTGGGGGACCGAACCTAAAGTGGGGGACCGTACCTAAAGTGGGGGACCGAACCGAAAGTGGGGGACCGAACCTAAAGTGGGGGACCGAACCTAAAGTGGGGGACCGTACCTAAAGTGGGGGACCGAACCTAAAGTGGGGGACCGAACCTAAAGTGGGGGACCGAACCTAAAGTGGGGGACCGTACCTAAAGTGGGGGACCGAACCGAAAGTGGGGGACCGAACCTAAAGTGGGGGACCGAACCTAAAGTGGGGGACCGTACCTAAAGTGGGGGACCGTACCTAAAGTGGGGGATCGAACCTAAAGTGGGGGACCGTACCAAAAGTGGGGGACCGAACCGAAAGTGGGGGACCGAACCTAAAGTGGGGGATCGAACCTAAAGTGGGGGACCGAACCTAAAGTGGGGGACCGAACCTAAAGTGGAGGACCGTACCAAAAGTGGGGGACCGAACCGAAAGTGGGGGACCGAACCGAAAGTGGGGGACCGAACCTAAAGTGGGGGACCGAACCTAAAGTGGGGGACCGTACCTAAAGTGGGGGACCGAACCGAAAGTGGGGGACCGAACCTAAAGTGGGGGACCGAACCTAAAGTGGGGGACCGTACCTAAAGTGGGGGACCGTACCTAAAGTGGGGGATCGAACCTAAAGTGGGGGACCGTACCAAAAGTGGGGGACCGAACCGAAAGTGGGGGACCGAACCTAAAGTGGGGGATCGAACCTAAAGTGGGGGACCGAACCTAAAGTGGGGGACCGAACCTAAAGTGGAGGACCGTACCAAAAGTGGGGGACCGAACCGAAAGTGGGGGACCGAACCGAAAGTGGGGGACCGAACCTAAAGTGGGGGATCGAACCTAAAGTGGGGGACCGTACCAAAAGTGGGGGACCGAACCGAAAGTGGGGGACCGTACCAAAAGTGGGGGACCGAACCGAAAGTGGGGGACTGAACCGAAAGTGGAGGACCGAACCTAAAGTGGGGGACTGAATTGAAAGTGGGGGACCGAACCGAAAACAAACATTTTCCCACTAGTCACCAATGACAGCCATTGTCAAAATACACCTGAAGAAGGTCGGAGGTTGTATCGACCGAAAAGTTGTGAGAACAACACCCAAGATGAGAGCAATAAACCGAACAATCCAAATACATATCATCAATCCTCATCTCAAAAGCAAAAATTAAAATAATTTTTTAAAAGAGTAGCCAGAAATTTATGAAAAATGTCGGAAATTATTTCTTCATATAAAGTTAGGTATGTTTATATATTTATATATTTCTTTGTACAAGATTCACTCCTATTTTGGAACACAGATGCTAGACATAAGGGGTCGTAATACACTATTTAGTTTAATTGATTTTTATACAAAAAAGGATGGAAGCCCATTGTGAAAATTCAGATGCTTCCGACTTTTGTGAAATTTTGACAATAGGTATGAGACATCGATTTTTAAATATTCCCCAAATTTCAGTTTCTTAGAAGTATTTTAAACGTTTTTTGGGCGAGCATGATATGAGCACACTTTCTATTTGTACATTCAAACATATCAGATCTGCATTAAATTTGATCCATAGTCATTAAGACACCAATTCAGCAAGATTCCCTGAATTTCAATTTCTTAAGACTCTTTAAATTTTAGACATTTTCTAGAATTAAAATCATGCAATGACAATAAAAGTGTAAACATTTGGGAATTTCGTTGCTTTTGTACATTTAGTGTTTAGTGTATATGAATTTTCATCTTAACCCTATTAAGGGCATATGATTTCAGTATACTGACATTTTTCATGGAATGTCACTACTTTTGTAAAGGCTATGCCTCAATACAATGCCTTCTCATAACTGATATAGTTGGTAGTTTGACTAATCAATGTTTCTTCTAATATTCACAGGTAAATATTTTTTTAAAATTATGATGAGTGTATATTTACTCATGATACAATTCAAACTAGAACCAATTTTTTCACAGTTAATATATATACTTATATTAACTGTGAGTTAATCAACGTTGTTTTCTCTAAGGCTTTTTTTATTCCTATGCTAAGATGTAACTTAGTTATGGGATTGAGTTATGTTTTAAAAATGTTAGGTGTAGTTTAGAATTATGGTTTATTCTTGTAAAATCAGTACTTTACTGAGCAAGAAACAAAAAAGAGAAATTGACAAGAAGTTGATGAATTACCTGTATAAAACTGTTTTATGTGGCGCCCTGTAGGAATGGTAAATCAAAATAGGATTCCCCCTCCATTGAACCCGCCATATCTATATATTAATACGCTAAGGTGTACGTACATGTGCCACGCTCCTAAAGAAATTCAATAAATAAATAAAAAAAGCAAATAAACTTGACGGAGAGTCTTGGAATCGAACCAGTAACATCTAGCTGAAAAGCGGTGACTTTACCACTGAGCTAACTAACTTAAGTTGTTAAATAAACAAAAATTAACTTAATTAAACCATTAACTGACCCCGCTCGCTACTGTCGCTTCAGCGTGGAAGGAGGAGAAGACGACGTTTATGCACTTTTTCTTCGGTTGAACATTTGAACGACGAGAGAGAGAGAGAGACAGAGAGAGAGAGAGAGACAGACAGACAGACAGAGAAAGAGAAATGTGAAATGTGAAATATTTTCATTTTACAATGCAACATTATCAAAAATAAAGGTAACTTCTATAAATTTCTGTGCTTCAAATATTTCTACATATATAAATAAAATCCAATATCTGTTCTTGAAATATATTTAGAATATTTACGAATAAAACTAATGAAAGAAAACTCCTCACGAGCTGTGCCAACGCGAACGCTGGCAGACGATAACTTCAAACGTTAAAACCATTTATTTCATTTCATCTGGTTCAAGAGACAGCCAGTATTATTATTTTTTTTTTTAAACTCACATTAAGCAATATTTGTTTTGTTTTTTCAGTGAAACACAGAGAGCGCGTACGAAAGAAAGAGAGTGTGTGTGTTCGTAAGAGAGAGAAAATAGAGAGAGACTAAACGTAATTGAAAAGTGAAAACGCAAGAAAAACAAATAAATAAATCGCAAAAAGTAAAAAAGAATATGTAACAAAAACGAAAGAGACGAAAGTAACAAGTACAGTTTCGTCTTCTTCCGGTAAGCCTGCCAGTTTTTACGGTATATCATCCCTTTTTAGTAGAGTGCCTATCGTACACGCGTTATTTGAATGCTAATTATCATTTAAAAAAATTATTTCACTCTTATCCAGGGGGGAGTGTGCTCATAATAAAGCAAGCGTAACTTACTAATAAATAGAGGGTGCTTTGTTACATTAGGACCCGCGCTAACTTTGCCCCTGTCGTTAGGGTTAGGGTCAGTGGGGTATGCGTAAGACAGTGAAAGAGTTGATGCATTGTGTTTGTGTGTGTGTTGGTGTAATTGTGTCTGTGTGTGCGTTGTTGTCTGTGTGTGCGTTGGTCTCAGTGTGTGCGTTGGCTCAATACAATGGTCATTTAAAAGGTTTTTTTGAATTTTCTGGAAAACTAAGATATATGGTAAACTGAAATCTAAATGCCATCAACTAGACCCTAGAACCTCTATCTCTGCCAAAAATCAGCTGAATCCATCAAATAGTTGATGAGATACAGGGTGGCACATACGTACGTACGTACACACGGATAACACAAAATCATGCTTGACCTTTCTGGATCTCTGGGTAGCCTTGACTAATGATGCTGAAATTCTACACACTTATAGAACCTATCAACAAAATTTTGTGCAAAGTTTTAACTAATTTGGTTTATTGGTTCTTGAGTTATGATTGATCGAAGAAATGAGATTTCCAGCATAGGCCGTTTTTGCAGTCTATTAAGGGATAGAGCGCTCTCGCGCCTCTCTTGATCCTTTCAGGCATTACCTCCTCCTTTTTTGAGAAATGTAGAGGTAGGGTAGTATCGGTTTTGTTGTTATGATACCCTGCTCCCATGCATTACCTCCTCCTTTTTTGAGAATGTAAAACGTAAACGTGTGTAGTGACCCGTTGGGTCATAACTTCTCCATATATGTATAAAAATTTTTTAAAAAGAATTTAAAAAGTAGACGTGCACAGTAACCCGTTGGGTCATAACCACTACGTATATAATAATAATAATAATAATAATAATAATAATAATAATAATAATAATAATAATAATAATAATAATAATAATAATAAAAAAAGAAGAATTTAAAACCTGACGTGTGGAGTGACCTGTTGTGTCATAACCACTCCATATACGTATAACAAAAATTAAAAACAGAATTTAAATAGTAAATGTGTGAAGTAACCCGTTGGGTCATAATCACTCCATATATGTATAAAAAAAGAAAAAAGAAACATTTAAAAAGTAGACATGTAGACTGACCCGTTTGGTCATAACCACTCCATATATGTATAAAAAAAATTAAAAAAAGAAGAATTTAAAAAGTCACGTGCATAGTGACCCGTTGGGTCATAACCACTCTATATATGTATAAAAAAATTAAAAAAAGAAGAATTTAAAAAGTCACGTGCATAGTGACCCGTTGGGTTATACCACTCTATATATGTATAAAAAAATTAAAAAAAGAAGAATTAAAAAAGTCACGTGCATAGTGACCCGTTGGGTTATACCACTCTATATATGTATAAAAAAAGAAAAAAAGAAACATTTAAAAAGTAGAAATGTAGACTGACCCGTTTGGTCATAACCACTCCATATATGTATAAAAAAATTAAAAAAAGAAGAATTTAAAAAGTCACGTGCATAGTGACCCGTTGGGTCATAACCACTCTATATATGTATAAAAAAATAAAAAAGAAGAATTAAAAAAAGCGGACGTGTAAAGGGGTATATTACGGAGTCTGAGTAGAATGGTAGGGGCAGGGTTCCCATTCTTAGCACTAATATTTATATTCATATAAAATAACGTCTCGATCGGTGAATTTAAAGAAAAAAATATTCTTCCCTATTGATAGCATTAACATTTATTATATTCATATAAAATATTTAATCGGTGATCGGCCTAGGTCATTTCATCTAACATACACAAACATGAAAGAAGTAAATAGACACCATTATCACCATTAACAATGAAGTCTGCTGTCAGAGAGTCCTGATCAACCTAGGTTATTTTATCTAACATACACAGACATGAAGAAGTAAATAAACACCCTTATTAACATTAATGATGAAGAAAAATATGGTAGTTTTAATAGAAATGTTACATTTTTGCTCCAGGGAATGGAGAGGTGGTGCAGAGTTTAGGGGAGGCCGAAGATAGTGTAGCCAGAGTGAATTGGCAACCAGGTACGTGACATCTTTTGCTCCTGGCAACTGTAGAAGGTGGTGAACCTGACGAGGGCAACACAGACGAGACAGCTTTGGTCGAGGGCAACAGGTGTAGTGTCCAATGGGGTGAAGGAGGGCGACTGGAGAAGAGTGATCCCCGTGCAACGCCGATAGGTACGTATATAGTATGCGCACCGGGGCGGCGATAGGTACGTATATAGTATCTGCACCGGGGCGGCGATAGGATGTGCATAGTATGTGCACCCGGGCGGCGATAGGTACGCATATAGTATGTGCACAGGGGCGGCGATAGGACGTGTATAGTATGTGCATCGGGGCGGAGATAGGTACGTATATAGTATGTGCACCGGGGCGGCGATAGGTACGCATATAGTATGTGCACAGGGGCGGCGATAGGACGTGTATAGTATGTGCATCGGGGCGGCGATAGGTACGTATATAGTATGTGCACCGGGGCGGCGATAGGACGTGTATAGTATGTGCATCGGGGCGGCGATAGGTACGTATATAGTATGTGCACCGGGGCGGCGATAGGTACCTATATATTATGGAACCGGGGTGGAGATAGGTACGTATTTAGTATTCGCACCAGAGTGGCGATAGGTACGTATATAGTATGCGCACCAGGGTGGTGATAGGTACATATATAGCATGTGCACCGGAGCGGCAATAGCTACGTATTTAGCATGAGCTTAGGGGCAGCGATAGGTACGTATACAGCACGCACACCGGGGCGGTGATAGGTATGTATATAGCACGCGCACAGGGGCGGCGATAGGTACGTATTTAGCATTCGCACAGAGGCAGCGATAGGTATGTATTTAGTATTCGCACTGGGGCGGCGATAGGTACTTATGTAGTATGTGCACCGGGGTAGCGATTGGTACGTATATAGTATGCGCACCGGGGTGGAGATAAGTACCTATATAGAAGGCGCAGACAGAGGTGGTACTTTTTATAGAAATATGTCATACTTTTGCCCTGGGCAACGGAAGAGGGATGGTGGGGAACAAAGAGCTTTTGCAAAAGGCAAAATGAGAAAATAGTGGTGAAATGGGGCAACCAAGAAAAGAGAAAAGTAGAAAGATAAAGAGACTGCTAGAGAAAGAGGGAGAGAAATAGAAGTTTGTAATATAAAGATGTTACACACGCGATTTTTCTTCTATTTTATGTGTTTATTGCTCCGAGCAACGCCGGGTAGCCCTGATAGTGTATAATAAAAATGAACGTCTGCGTGTCTGTTAGTCTGTGAATCTGCCGGTGAGAGTTGATGTTAAATAAATGTACACATAGATTTAAAAGTTACTGGGTAGATGGTTATAAAATTTGAAAAAAAAATGGTAGTAGACGTTGTTGGGAGTGTAATGAGCTATGTTTGATTTACTTTTATTGAAAAAAAAATTGTTACCTTTGATTCACCCCAAACAAGGTTATAATGCAACTGTGATGTGAGGGGCTACTGTGATTAGCGGCCAGATTTATTTATTTATTATTATTATTATTATTATTATTATTATTTTAATTTTTTTTAAAAACTCAGTTCACCTCAAACAAGGTAAGCTGCCACTGTAGACGTAACGGGCTACTGAGAATAAGGGTGAACGTTTTAGGGGTCATCCTAAGTTGGGAGCTCTGTAGCAAGATGCTTGTTCACATTAGTTTTAGATTTCTACATGTCGGTACAGTCGGGGAAACAGGGAGCAGGGAGGGAGTTTCAAAGGTCGGCAGCTCAAGGTAAGAAGCTATTGGAGTAGTAGGCTCTCTGGCATCTGGGGACCTCAACAGTGAATGGATGGGATTTAGCTGATTGTCGGGTTGGTCGAGTGTATTTACGTCGAGGGGGCACCAGAGCAGCAAGTTCATCGGAACACATTCCATTGAAGTACTTGTAAAACAGGCACAAGGATGCAACACTGCGGCGATGTGACAGGGGCTGGAGCTTGGTGGATAGTGAGGGACTTATAGGGAATATTTGAAAAAAAATCCTATGTAAATGTTCTTATTAGCCGCAATACAAATTTTCTATCTATTATTTTCACCCTCTCTCTTACTGTTTGCTGTTTAACGATATCTACTTTCTGTCTCCCTCTCTTTCTTTCTCATTACTTTTGTTAACCCCATAACATCGCATATTGCCTCTGACACGTAAAGGCTACTATGATTAAGGGTCAGATTTAAAGTCGTGCAGCAACATATTTGTTCACAATGCATTCAAATTTCTGCATATTGGTACAGTCGGGGAAACATGGAGCAGGGAGAGAATTCCAAAGGGAAGCTGTCCGAAGAAAAGAAGCTATTAGAATATAAAGTTCTCCAGCATCTTGAAACCTCTACAGTGAAGGGGTGTGATTTTGCTGCTAGTCGGGTTAATCAGGGATATTTACATTAGGGGGGGGGGTGAAGTGCAGTAAGTTCATCAGAGCTATTCCGTGGCAGTACTTGTAAAACAAGCACAGGTATGCAACACTGCGGCGATGGGGCAGGGACTTGAGCTTGGTAGACAGTGCGGAAATCGGTCAACACTTTTATTTAAGAATAAATAGTGGACTCCTTAGTTCTTACTAAACTGTTGAGTGTGATGTTATCTAATATAACCCGGGAAACGCCCGGTGACCTTGCTAGTACATATATTGCCACCAGCAATCTTTGTCCGGCCAGAAATATGTCATTTTTTCCGCTGTCTTTTTCTCACCTTTGTGATTGATTAATGAGAAAGATATTGGTACCAAATCGATTTCAGGTTGATTGAATACCAAAGACACGCCACGAACAGACCAGAAATAAAGTTATTCTCTCAGGAAGAAACAAAACAATACGTTCTTAAAAATATTCTGCATCAGAATAATTGGTAACAGAGACTCTCACTCCGACTCGCCGGGAAGAATCCTGACGACTTGTCTATATTTGTATATTAATTCGTTAATCTAGAAAAAGATCGGGGTTACGTGATTGGCCTCAGGGATATCGTCGCAGACTTTCGGGGCGGCAGGCCGAGGTAAAATACTCGTGGATCGATGTTCGTTATTTACCTACTAATAATATGAGTGAGATATATCCTCTGATGGAGTACTGTTGAAACATCAGGGGATATGCCGTTCCGATCGCACTCTATTGTATTGACAGAGTACAATATACACTTCGAAATCTAGTGGGAAATAATATCTTCTTTATCCGATCGTTATTTTCATGTAATATAGTATATATATATATATATATATATATATATATATATATATATATATATATATATATATATATATATATATATATGAAGAAGAATGGAAAGGAATTAGAGAAGCAAAAGTCAAATCATAATTCAATTCAATTGCTCAGAGCAAGGTATATTCCGCAAAAAGGCAATTTATTCAATTTAAATTTTCCTTAAGCCAGGCTTTTCAAATCATCAGAGGAAGTCGCTGGGATAGATAAGTTGGCAAAGGCCAAGATTTAAAATTTGAAAAAATAAAATAAAAGTTGTAGGGGGAAGAAACACAGGGCAAAATTCTGCCCGAATGCAAGCAAATGTCTGATTGCTAAAAAGTCCGGTTATATATATATATATATATATATATATATATATATATATATATATATATATATATATATATATATATGATAATTTTATTTACACAGACATGTACAAAATTTGCGACACTGTCATGTCGATGTTATCGATCAACAGTTACTATAAACTGAGATCTCATCAGGCAGAGTTAGAATCCGATCTTAACCTCAGATCATATTTGGAGAGAATCTTTCCAAATATGATCTGAGGTTAAGATCGAATTCTAACTCTGCCTGATGAGATCTCAGTTTATAGTAACTGTTGATCGATAACATCGACATGCCAGTGTCGCAGATTTTGTACATGTCTGTGTAAATAAAATTATCATATATAAAGCTCTATTTTGATATTGAGCACTTTTTATGAACCCGGTTAAAATTCTCTGGATTACCACCCTGTGGATATTTTTAGATTATTACCATTTTTATATATATATATATATATATATATATATATATATATATATATATATGTTTTTGACAGTTACGTCAAATGCTGATACACATATTTTATTTTTTCTTTCTTTCTTTCTTTCTTTCTTTCTTTCTTTCTACTGTTCCTGACTTTTTTTCCCGACGCGTCATGTACAATTTTACTTTCTGTTCTTACTTCCAACCGAGGATGGTTGCTTTCTCGCAACTGAAATATCTTGGTAGAGCTTTTATATGTGTTTGAGTTTATATTTTTGTTAGTTTGTTGATTCGCTTATCATCAATTCCATTTTTATTTTGCATATATATATATATATATATATATATATATATATATATATATATATATATATATAAACAAATGTTTAGAGGTAAAAAATGTATATATGCATTTGAAAATTATTATGGGAAAACTCTCTAGAGCTAGTTCGACTATAATCTCGTCAAGAGAAACCAATAGTATAATTGATCAAACGAAAATAATATATCTACTCACGCACTGTTGAAGTAAATGCTGAAAATATATGTAGGCATGTTATATTTCCATAAAAGATTGTGTATACACATGACATAATTAATAACTATATATATATATATATATATATAAGAGGGTAGAGTGCGGTTAGTTCTGAATCTTGTATATACGTGAGCAACATACACCCCCACATACACACACACGCAGACACACATACATATATGTGCATACACACATACATAGGCGTATAGTTAGATACATAGATAAAGGTAGAGAAAGGTTGATAGAAAGATAGGCGGATATATAGAAGTACATGTGTATTCACATGCATTTTTGTATGCATGTATGCGCGCACATACACATATACACCCGCGTGTCGCCCACACATTCTATGCATGTGGGAGCCCACACGCACATGTGCACATGTACATCCGCGGGCATGTACGTGGCTCCGCCCATATATGCGTGTATCCCCGCCCCCATATGCACGTAATGAGTGCGGTCCGTATGGTGTGTAGTTTGAGTTACGATCTGTTCAATGCTGTATTGAATTTAAATATAAAGTTTTTTTCTTGTGTTAGTAAGTATGTGTAATCTTGGTTTTGGAAAATTGGCATCATTTTAAATTTTCCTCCGCTGCATGAGTGCACATGTTGGGAGACGAATAATTTACGGTTTTCTTTGATTTTAATGTTGCTTTTATTTAAAGATACTCTATTATTAAATGTTTTGGTAGCGCCTATGTAAGATTCGTTTCATGTTGTATTAGAATGTACATAGACAACGTTCCTGGGGGTGCAGTTAAGATCTTTTTATTGTGAATGTTTGTGTTGGGGTTTTAAATGTGTATGAGTTCACCTCTATTATTATGTCACAGACCTCACATCTTTCCTTGTTGCATTTTGTGACCCTTTGTGTTGTGTGTTGGTAATATGGAATAAAATCATCAACAAAAAATATATTTTGCTCTGAATTTTCATTGAGCACTCTCATAAACCCGGTTTCAACTTCCTTCGGATTTATACCCCCTGGATATTTGTAACAAGTTAATTATATATATATATATATATATATATATATATATATATATATATATATATATATATATATATATATATATATATATATATATAAAATATATATATATAAATATATATTGTGTGTATGTGTGTAAATGATAAATTTCTCTAAAATGTGTAATTAGAGAATAGATTACTGCACAAATAGCCGTGTCGAACATTCCGTTGGCGCCATATTCTAGCTTCGAACTAAATCTGTTTCCTTTTTCAAACGATGTTTTCGCCATAGTGATGCAGCGGTTAGCGGTGGCGACCGAAAGCTTGGCTCTGTGTTCTACTTCGGTTGGCGCGATTGCACTACCTGCACTACGGTGTTCGTAACAATCGTGTATATATATATATATATATATATATATATATATATATATATATATATATATATATATATAAAGTAGAGAACTAGAAGCGAACTTTTAGGAATGGTAAAACCTATTGTGAAAGTATACAGCTCAATATACCGGATAGAGCAGATAGATAGATAGATAGAAGGATTAAAATGAATTAGAAAAGCGACGGAGGCAGATCCTTTTTCAATTCAGTTGCTCAATGCAAAGTATATTCCGTAAATAAAGCAATTTATTCAATTAATTTTTTCCTTAAGCCAGGCTTTTCAAATATTAAAATCTTATCATCAGAGGAAATTGCTGGGATAGATAAGTTGGCAGATTTAAAATCTGAAAAAGTAAAGCAAAGATTGTGGGGAAAAAAACACAAGCAAAAAGCTGCCCGAATGCAAGCAAGTGTCCGATTGTAAAAAAATCCGGTGTCAAAAAGTCCAGCAGAGAAAGTGATTTGTAGGTAGGTCGTTAGAAGGCACGGGAAAAAAATTTAGAGGTTTCAAAGTTAAATTCCAGAAACTACCATCTTCAGGTGCGGCCAAAATAGATAGAATCCAGAGGGTAAAAAGTCCAATAGAGGGTTCGTTCGTGGATGCAACAAGGCTCAGTAATTCGTGAGGTGGGAAATATTAGCCATATTAAAAAGTTTTCCTAGGCTGAAAATCATAAAATAAGTTGAAATTGACGAGTGGATAGCGAATGAATATTTAAAAGCTAGGCCCAAATCCCAAAATCCCAATTGCCCGTTCATAAAAACTGAATTAAAAAATTATCTGCCTCCGTCGCTTTTCTAATTCCTTTTCATCCTTCTATATATATATATTTATTAATATTAATATTTAAATATTAATTATTTTAATACCTACAGACATCGATGTTTCATGCTAACGCAATCTTCAGTGCAAAAAGCTAATTCTCAACGGGCGCGAACCCTGATCACAAATCGCCACTGATTTGTAGTCAAGAGTCTTAACCCCACGGCCATAGACAATTAGGTAATAATTAGGGAGGAATTTAACTTTTGTAAATAGCGAATCGGCAGCTAAATTTACACAAGCAGTTTGAGTGATCAACGAACGTATTCGGATCGTGCATGCAGCTATTAGTGCTGCTTATTATTAAAGTCACTCAAGAGTGCCCGGCCTTTGGTATATATATATATATATATATATATATATATATATATATATATATATATATATATATATATATATATATATATATATATATATATATATATGGGTTTATATATATCCAAGCAAGCGTTGTTGAACGTCACGGAACTTTCTCGTTTGTAAATCTTCCGGAGGTTCTCAAACCGTCGAGCTATCCTTCTGGTTTCGGGTGGCAATCCGTAGAGTATTTTCCCGATTGTATATATTTCGGTCATTTTTTCAAGCGCTTTCGACTTTCATAGTCGTCTTCAGGATTTAAAATGAGAAGACTTGAGTTAATGTGTTATAGGTATCATTAAGGGCGAATGAAAGAAAAACAAGAGGGGTGTGTGGTTGAGTTCATTTTATTCTATCGTTTGTGTGTTTGGTTTTATTGTTTATTTAATTATTTTATTAATTCTTTTTTGCCATTATTTATTTATTTATTATTATTTATTCATATTACTATTATTTATTATAATTACTATTACTATTAATTATTATTATTAATTATTATTATTTTTTTATTATAAACCAGAAAGATAGCTTGACGGTTTGAGAACCTCACGAAGAAGATTTACAAACGAGAAAGTTCCGTGACGTTCAACAACGCATGCTTGGATAATGACTTGCTGCTTAAGTATATATATATATATATATACATATATATATATATATATATATATATATATATATATATATATATATATATATATATATATATATATATATATATATATATATGTGTGTGAATAAAAATAGGGATAAAATGATCCGTCGTTATGGAAATATGAAAAAGGCCCAAAACTATATTATTTATGCATTCATCAATGTTTCGTCTTTATTGTAAGACTTCCTCAGGATGAAGAAAAATCCCAAAAATTCATACAAGCATAAATTCGATTTGCCTGTAGGCTAGAGCTGCGGCCGGTTTGTGAGTCAGAAAAATAAAATAAAAAGAGAGAAGGCAAAAAGGGGATGCGCAACAGAAAAAGGGTCACCTTACTCAAATGGCCCAGACTCCGTCGGACTGATTGTCGAGAACGTTTCCTAGGTTTGGTATGAAAAACACCACTACGGTCAAGGTCAGGTTGACCGTAAAAGGGTCGATCGAAGTGAATGCCAGTCAACGCGTTTATCCGTTGCGACACGTGCCCACCAAGAATAGAATAATACGTAATTAATAAACATGTGCGTTGAAAAATGGATGCAGTTCGAATTCAGTATAGGTTTCTGAATTCGACATAAAAACTCTAAAGTTTGAAAGATGCACCCTTTTGGCTAAGATCAAAGTGTAGTATCTGTTCCGATAGATACTGCACGCCTGTTCTGTGCAGTTCTAGGAGGTCCACCCTCCCAGGCTTCGCCTCCCCTCTTTGGGGAGGAGTAAGTTTATTGCTTACTGTCTGAGGCGCCCCTACCGGGGAATGCCGACGGGGCTGCCCAGGCAATTTTTAAATGGCCAGAGTGCTCACCTCTCGAGCGCTGGCTTTTCAAACCCCACTTTCTCGACCCGATCTTGGGTCACATCTTACTTGTGGGAGTAAGATAAAACTGGCCTTGTGCCTAACTCCTGGGGAGGAGTAAATAAAACCTCATAACATTGGAAGTTATATCGGCCGAAACGTTGTGAGAATAACAACAAAGACGAGAACAGTAGTCTTAAAATTCTAAATAATCCAAATTATCAATCCTCATCTAAATAATTCCGACAAAAAGGAACTGTTATCTCTTTTATAAAACTATATTAATTTTTTTGTTTTTTCTTGCTGACAACATGGCTATGTAACAGAGAGAGAGAGAGAGAGAAAGAGAGAGAGAGGGAGAGATAGAATAGGGGATAAAGAGAGAGATAAAGAGAGAGATAAAGAGAGAGATAAAGAGAGAGAGAGATAAAGAGAGATAAAGAGAGAGAGAGAGAGAAAAAGAGAGAGTGATAGAGAGAGAAGGAGACAGACAGACAGACAGGGAGAGAAAGAGAGAGAGAGAAAGAAAGAGAAAGAGAGAGACAAAAAGAGAGTTAATTGGAGAGAAAGATAGGAAGAAAAAAGAGATAAAGAGAGAGAGAGAAAGTGATAAAGAGAGGGAGAAAGAGAGAGAAAGAGAGAGAAAGAGAGAGAGAGAGAAAGAGGGAGAGGGAGAGAGAGAAAGATACCGATAAAGAAAATGAGAAAGAGAGAGAGAGAAAGAGAAAAAGAGAGAGAGAGAGAAAGAGAGAAAGAAAGAGAGAGAGAAAGGGAGAGAGAAAAAGAGAAAAAGAGAGAGAGAGAGAAAGAGAGAAAGGGAGAGAGAAAGGGAGAGAGAGAAAGAGAAAAAGAGAGAGAGAGAGAAAGAGAGAGAGATAGAAAGGGAGAAAGAGAGAAAGAGAGAAAGGGAAAGAGAGAAAGGGAGAGAAAGAATAATCGTGTTTATAAAAAGAAGCAGAGGAAAAAAAAGAATGAGAAGAGAGGAAGAGAAAGGAGAAGAAAGGAAGAAAGTATAATAATAATGATAATAAAAATATAATAATAATATTAATAATAATATAATAATAATAATAAAAATATAATAATAATGATAATAAAAATATAATAATAATGATAATAAAAATATAATAATAATATTAATAATAATATAATAATAATGATAATAAAAATATAATAATAATATTAATAATAATATAATAATAATGATAATAAAAATATAATAATAATATTAATAATAATATAATAATAATAATAAAAATATAATAATAATATTAATAATAATATAATAATAATGATAATAAAAATATAATAATAATATTAATAATAATATAATAATAATAATAAAAATATAATAATAATATTAATAATAATATAATAATAATGATAATAAAAATATAATAATAATATTAATAATAATATAATAATAATAATAAAAATATAATAATAATATTAATAATAATATAATAATAATGATAATAAAAATATAATAATAATATTAATAATAATATAATAATAATAATAAAAATATAATAATAATATTAATAATAATATAATAATAATGATAATAAAAATATAATAATAATATTAATAATAATATAATAATTATGATAATAAAAATATAATAATAATATTAATAATAATATAATAATAATAATAAAAATATAATAATAATATTAATAATAATATAATAATAATGATAATAAAAATATAATAATAATATTAATAATAATATAATAATAATGATAATAAAAATATAATAATAATATTAATAATAATATAATAATAATGATAATAAAAATATAATAATAATATTAATAATAATATAATAATAATGATAATAAAAATATAATAATATTAATAATAATATAATAATAATGATAATAAAAATATAATAATAATATTAATAATAATATAATAATAATGATAATAAAAATATAATAATAATATTAATAATAATATAATAATAATGATAATAAAAATATAATAATAATATTAATAACAATATAATAATAATGATAATAAAAATATAATAATAATATTAATAATAATATAATAATAATGATAATAAAAATATAATAATAATATTAATAATAATATAATAATAATGATAATAAAAATATAATAATAATATTAATAATAATATAATAATAATGATAATAAAAAATATAATAATAATGATAATAATACTACTACTAATAATAATTTATTCTTATTATTTTTATTATTATTAATAAGAAGAGAAGTGTAAGATAATGAAGAGTGGCAAAAATGAATCGTGGACGAGTCCATTGTGGGTGGGACGTCGAGAAAGAAATAATGGCGACTTGATAACTGTTAAAAAGGAGAAGGTTCCGCAGTGCAAGTGAGACTTGAACAACGACGGTTTTCAAAAACGCGAAGTGTCGAAACGCTTGGTGATCGGAGTATCGATGTACCGGAAGAATGCGAGTTTACCGATATTTATGGCACCGATGAAGATGTATTGGCTATGGTACCCAAGCCCGAGTTGCTGTTAGACTTTTGTGTCCGCTGACTAACAATGCGGCTGATACGCAAGTTGGTACTATGAAGGAATCCCCTGACTTGTACTTCACCAAAGTGCTTGTAGAACAATTGCTTTAGTTCACGCTCGGATAGACAATGCAGAGAAAATTACTTTCCAATTGAATGTATATACGAACGAGTTTCTAGCGGAAACCAAGTCTGTGACCTCAGCAAGAAAAAGACTTTCATGAGACAAAAGTATGTCAAAAGATTGTTGAATATGTGTGTGCGTAGCCGGCGTAAACCATCCGGTAATGGAAAAAATAAAGAAAACCAAAGTTTTTTCCGTATACGTTCTGTTCTTTGTCATTCTTGTTGGACCATAACGGGTACCCTGGAAGAACGAGTAATGCAACAGAAGGAGAGGGGGAGAAGACCTCACATGTCCCTCATTAAGACATATTCCTTCCTCCAATATGGCATGCTCGACTATGAAGAAGAAACCAAGAAAAAGAAATAAAGAAAGAAAAGAAGAAGACGAAGAGGAAGAGGAAGAGAAGGAAGAAGAAAAAAAGAAGAACAAGAAGAAGAAGAAGAAGGA
>OY744546.1:61709783-61724783 GCA_963556195.1 Sepiola atlantica | reverse complement strand
CTGACACCAGACAAAATATTTGTAGAGAGTCGAGGAGGATGGAAGACCGAGGAGGGACAGCACAAACCAGACCTCCACTGGAAAAGTGCGGAGAATGCTGGGACCTTGGGGAGGCTTATTGCCACCCAAGTCCCAGAGAAGACCAATTGTCCTTACCAGCGAGAAATCAATGGTAAGCGGCTGTTGCGATGCTGCATCGTTATCGAAAAGAGGTGAAAAATACTGGAAATCTGGGTAGGCGTGTTGTCACTTAGACTCCAGGAAATACCACTGGTTGTTGTCGATGAGCAATCACTGACGAGGATCTGTATGAGAACCACTAGTGAGTACAAATAATAATAATAATAATAGAAATAATACAACTGTGTAGGAAGGCAGTTCGCTGGGAACTATGCAAAAGATTGCAGTTTGAATATGCAGACAAATGGTACATGTGTTACATTACACTCTCACATTAAACGTCACGTGCCGAGAGAGGGGGGGGGGAGAGCTTCTTTATTACCTCAAGCGGAAATCCTTCCGCACTGAGGCAATTCTTCAATTGCGCCACACGGTTCGCCATCACATCCTCTCCGGCCGAAAATAACGTGAAATGTTCACGAGAGGATTAATGGTGATTTCAATCTCTCCCCCCAGCACCTCCGATGATACAATTTACATTATATCATTTTCATAGTCATTTTACTCTATAAAATTCGAACTGTATATCACTTTTTCTCTATAAATTTTGTAAACACAGTCTTAAAACTTCACGTGTCAACTTACGGCCCTTCCGGCCTTTTTTAAAACCACGTTTCTTTTCACGGCATCTCAGGCCTTTTTAAAACCACGTATCTTTTCACGGCATCTCAGCCTTTTTCAATTACTGCCTCTCAGTTCATTTATAATCTTTTCACGGCATCTCAGCCTTTTTCAATTACGAATCTTTTCATTTATAGCCTCTTTTCATATTACAAATCTTTTCATTTATACGTATCTTAACGTCTTTAAAAAGTTCTCAAACAAATCTCAAATAGATCTCAAAGGTTACCTTGATTTCTGTTCTCTTCTTTGGCCCGTGATTCGTCTAGTCTTCGCCGCTGTGTCGTCTCGATCAAAGGAAGAAGTATGTCTCAGACAAAAGGAACAAACGAGACCCGGGTTTTCTTGAGGGAATATTTCACACAGTTTTATTTATTCTCAACACACCATTTTCTTACTTTTCGGTTCGGTTGTCGTCAGGGGGATTCCGGCTTCGATTCTCTCACACTCGGGCTATCTTCTTTTCTTCTGGGGATATCTTTTGGCCCTCCCACAGCGGGGCCTTGCCCGTTTTCCGGCTACATACTCACAACCGGTCTGCACGGTCTCGCTTCTAGGTACAGACTGATTCTAAAACTAAGTTATTGTTTTTCTGTGGTGACGTAATTATTTTTCCCACGCAACGATATGGGGACAAAAACGACTGACTCTGATCTCTGACTCAAAGGTCACGTCAGGTTTCTAGATTTGTTTTGACTACTCCTGAATCAAACACTTCTCTGACTCATTTCTGAGTCCAGAAACAAAACCTATTTTTCGAATAACAAAACTAGCTATTTGATACTAGTTAATCTACCCGTTTGAAATACAGGGCCCGTCATAATATAACACTCCTCTCCACCTTATCTTTCAAAATTTCTTCCCTGAAGAAATTTACACAAATATCCAAATCCATCACCAACACTTTTTTTTTTAAATACACACGCACATATTCATCTAATCATCGGTACACGACCGATTGCTGATCGGGCGTATTGCCGCGAAATGGGGGCGCAAAAACAGAAACCCCTTTCCTTAACCTGTAAACTTAAATGGTCAGCCTCTCAAAATTACAAGAGGTACCGTTTTCCTACCACTGTCTAATCTGGACCATATACTTCGAACATTCCAGTGCCCCGGCGCAAACGTCCGCGAACAATCACCCATGTCTCTAGCTCCCAGCCCTGTTCATTAAACGTGGAGGACCCCATCCCATGGATCTATCTAGTCGATACGGTATTGAGCGAAATGTCACATCGAATCATCCTGCTCCCGGAACACGCCGAATGACCACAAACTAGGCCCAACCTATAATCTTATAATTAAATCCAATTAACACCCGGTACCTCTTTTTTTTTAAAAAATCGATCCCCATGGTTCTATCCGCCCCGACGCGCGCACCCGGGTCACACCACACCCCAGCTTAACTCCATCCCCACTGGTGTTGAGCAGACACCAATTCTATGCGTTCCCTTCCCGTGTCCTTATCTATGCGGTGAGGGGGTGGGGTATCTTCGCAGCACACTCGTCGGCAAACATCCAAAATCCACAAAAAAACAATGGGACCACAATTTCAAAGCTTAACATTTTACACAACTTTCACACACTCTATCGGCGCAGTTGGGCACACCTGGGTCACAAAAACAACAATTTCCATAACTGACCACCTTCCTTTTCTCGTGGTCCCACAGAATGACCATCACCGTCATTCTCCCGTTCGCAATTTTAACGTATGCAGGCTTTACCACAAGCCTCGCCACTAACCCATGGGTACTCTATAAAAGAGAGCATACGAGCAAACGCCGGGAATCCCTCATTGACTTTCCAAGCCTGTACATACTCTGTACACGGGGATTTTTCCCGATAAAATCAACCCTGTCCAAGGGTTTCCGCGATCCGACCCAAACCAACTCCCGCTGCCCGAACCTAATCAACTCAAATCGCCCGGCTGACCCAAACTCATTCAATTTAAGAACTGTTTTTTTTTTTTTTTCAATTACATTTTTAAATTTCACCATCCTCTAAATAGTAAAATCTCATTCACTCAAGCATTGGAAACCCGGAATCCTCCATGTAACAAATACATCAAAATACATCAAAATACATAAAAAAAAAAAATAAATAAATAAAATTCATTCCACCCAACAACAACAAAAAAATAAAACCGAAACCGACAGAACCAATGGAGAACATATCTCCATAACACAATACAATACAATTCAAAAAAGAAAGGGAAAAGAGAACAGCGCCCGACACAGCGGGCCGACATGCCGCCAAACTCCGGCCCGGACGCCACCAGATCACCCGTCGTTGTCTTCGTTATTTTTCTGCCACCTTCATAGCAGTTTTCAAGGCCCACGGGCGCCTTCTTTCTCTCTCTCTCTCCCTCTCTCTCCCTCTCCCTCTCTCTTTTTAACACGCATATTCCGACCTCGCGCGCACATTTTTTTTTAAACAATCTCTTTTAACATTTCAATTCTTCTCTCTTCTTTCTCTCTCTCTCTTTCTAGGACGCACACACATTCCAAAAAAACAAAAGACATCGGCCACAGGGTGGCACATCGGTCCCTCTCTTTCCACGCTCTCTCCGTCTCTGTCTCTCTCTTTCCAACACATTCTCTCTTTTTTTTTTCTTAACACGCACACTCCGTCCTCGCGTGTACATGCCATTTCAGCACATCCACCCTTTTTTAACATTTCACTTCTTCCTCTCTTTCTCAATTGCATACCTCCCTCGTTTCTCCTTTTTTTCTTTTTTTCGCCCGTCACCGCCTTTGTCCCCCACCAACACAAACCAGAAAAAAAATTACAGCAACAAATTCTTAAAACACAACACAAAAAAAACATAATTACGGCAAATCGTCCTTTTCTTTCTAACTAGAATGTACTTTTCCTACAAAGTCTTAACAATTGTTTTTGCGCGTGTGTGTGCGTGCGTTATTCTTTCTTTTTTTTGTGAATCTTAACAATTAATAAAATCTCTTTCTGCGTAATCTAATAATTGTGTGTGCGTGCGTTCTTTTTTTAACAAAATGTGTCCTTTTTTTTTTTCTTTCTTTTTTTTTGTGAATCTTAACAACTAACAAAATGTGTCTTTTTCTCTCTCTGCGTAATCTAATGATTGTGTGTGCGTGCGTTTTTTTCTTTTTTTTTAACAAAATGTGTCTTTCTTTTTTCTTCTTTCTTTTTTTTGTGAATCTTAACAATTAACAAAATGTGTCTTTTTCTCTTTCTATTGTGTGTGCGTTCTTCTTTTTTTTTTTTTTTTTTTTTTTAACAAAATGTGTCTTTCTTTTTTCTCTTTCTTTTTTTTTGTGAATCTTAACAATTAACAAAATGTGTCTTTCTTTTTTTTTCCTTCGTAATCTAATAATTGTGTGTGCGTTCTTCTTTTTTTTTTTTTTTTAACAAAATGTGTCTTTCTTTTGTGTATCTCAACAATTTTCCCCTCGTGTCTCGTTCCTTTTTTTTCTTCCTTTTTCTTTTTTTTTCTCTTTTCTGTTCTTTTTATATCGGACCGCACGTTGTTATCATCCATGGTTCGAATTCAATCTGTTCCATTTCGAAACAGCTGGTCACTAAGCACCAAAACAAATAGTTGTTACATTACACGTTCACATTAAACGTCACGTGCCGAGAGAGGGGGGGAGAGAGCTTCTTTATTACCTCAAGCGGAAATCCTTCCGCACTGAGGCAATTCTTCAATTGCGCCACACGGTTCGCCATCACATCCTCTCCGGCCGAAAATAACGTGAAATGTTCACGAGAGGATTAATGGTGATTTCAATCTCTCCCCCCAGCACCTCCGATGATACAATTTACATTATATCATTTTCATAGTCATTTTACTCTATAAAATTCGAACTGTATATCACTTTTTCTCTATAAATTTTGTAAACACAGTCTTAAAACTTCACGTGTCAACTTACGGCCCTTCCGGCCTTTTTTAAAACCACGTTTCTTTTCACGGCATCTCAGGCCTTTTTAAAACCACGTATCTTTTCACGGCATCTCAGCCTTTTTCAATTACTGCCTCTCAGTTCATTTATAATCTTTTCACGGCATCTCAGCCTTTTTCAATTACGAATCTTTTCATTTATAGCCTCTTTTCATATTACAAATCTTTTCATTTATACGTATCTTAACGTCTTTAAAAAGTTCTCAAACAAATCTCAAATAGATCTCAAAGGTTACCTTGATTTCTGTTCTCTTCTTTGGCCCGTGATTCGTCTAGTCTTCGCCGCTGTGTCGTCTCGATCAAAGGAAGAAGTATGTCTCAGACAAAAGGAACAAACGAGACCCGGGTTTTCTTGAGGGAATATTTCACACAGTTTTATTTATTCTCAACACACCATTTTCTTACTTTTCGGTTCGGTTGTCGTCAGGGGGATTCCGGCTTCGATTCTCTCACACTCGGGCTATCTTCTTTTCTTCTGGGGATATCTTTTGGCCCTCCCACAGCGGGGCCTTGCCCGTTTTCCGGCTACATACTCACAACCGGTCTGCACGGTCTCGCTTCTAGGTACAGACTGATTCTAAAACTAAGTTATTGTTTTTCTGTGGTGACGTAATTATTTTTCCCACGCAACGATATGGGGACAAAAACGACTGACTCTGATCTCTGACTCAAAGGTCACGTCAGGTTTCTAGATTTGTTTTGACTACTCCTGAATCAAACACTTCTCTGACTCATTTCTGAGTCCAGAAACAAAACCTATTTTTCGAATAACAAAACTAGCTATTTGATACTAGTTAATCTACCCGTTTGAAATACAGGGCCCGTCATAATATAACACATGCACAAACCGGAAACAGTACTGGAAAACGAAAATCGCAAAATCCTCTGGGACATGAGGGTACAAACAGATAAACTCATCCAAACAAGGAGACCGGATGTCATAATAGTCAACAAGAAGAAGACAACCTGTCAAATCGTAGAATTTGCCGTCCCAGCAGTTCACAGGGTGAAGATCAAGGAGACAGAAAAACGAAGTAAATACACGTAAATTGACACAGAACTGAAAAGGGTTATTGATCAAGAAGAAAGTCAAAATAATACCAATAATCGTGAGAGCACTAGGAACAGTCTCGAAAAACCATCGAACAAAAGTAAAAAAGAAAATTAAAAAAAATATCACTAAGTGGTAGATTGCTCATTTTACATAGGATATATCGAGGGTCCAAATTTCCGTATCTCTGCTTACCCCTGCTTTGATTGCAATCATCTTAGATGAATTTACGTTATGCTAGTTCAAAACTGCGACTGGTAATTGCGAAATGTTCTTTTTTCGGAAAGTATCTATCGGATTTTGCCTTTACGTTTCTGGTGAAAATCTCCCGGGAAGAACACGAAAGTTGTTTCTCTGCTGGAGTTAACGCATTTTCTTTTTTCTTTTTTAATTTTTAAAAATTAATTAGTTAAAAATAAATAAAACTAATCAAAGTATCAAATTCTCCCGACATTTTTTTTTGTTTTGCGATCTCTTCTGAACAACGAATGCTTAGATGTGAACTCTTAAATTAAACATTTCTTCAACCTCTTCAAGTTCGGTTTCCGTTTAAGCTAGAAATTTGCAACGAACAGCAGATCTATTTGCTGTTAATAAGATTTATAAATAATCGGTAACGCATTATTATCTAACACAGTTTCCAATTAAAGGATCGTCGAAGCGATAAATTGCATAACTAATTTTAAATCTACACGAATTGAAAAATGAAATCTTACCGGAATTGAATATTTTTCACGAACATTCACCCTTTCATTAAAAGAAAGAAATAAAAAAAAAATATGCTAAAACAATGAAAGGCGTGGATGATAAAATTTAATTTTCTAGAAAACAAGAAACAAAACAAAAACATTTAAAAGAAATGGTATTCAAAGAATAAATTTTATAAATATCTGACTTTTTAAAAATGAATTATGTAAATTAGCGAGAATATGCGCGGAGAAATAATTCGGTTATAAAAATTGAATACTTTATTGCAAAGGGATTATTGCAAAAGCCGGGTGGAGTATTAAAAGATCTCGTGATCTATTGTTATTTTACTATTGGGTTAATACTTATTAAGGCCAAGGGCCACTCGAGGATAAGGTTAATGAGACGGAAATGATTGTCAGCCGAAAGATGGGGGACACTATTGGAGTACTAACACTGGTCAATGGTATGAACCTCTTCTTCTAGAGAGCAGAAGATATCACCCCCCTAAATTGTAAAATCAATTTTGTACTCTGTCAAGGCAAAAACAACAAGAACAACAACAAAAAAATGGCTTAAGTGGCACCTCCCCAGATGTATCTGTCTCTTATATTAGGGGTGGGACGTAATGGGTGAAAATTACAGATTCATGCGAGTAGTATTTTTTGTGTTCATTTATACATAAATAACACTAAACAATCAAACATTTTGAAAGTTTTGCAAAATTCAGAAGGTGCAGGCCAAAAATAGCCGTTAGGGCTCCACGGGACTCAAAATCCATAATTTTTCGGTGAAAAAGTGGTTTCATGCGACATTGCAGGTCTTAACACATCCCCAAAAAGCTATGAATGGATATAGATGGTTAAATCTGATATAGTACTTTAATTTAGGACCATTTTCAGACTGTGAAAGGGTTTTCATGAATGTAAAATAGCCCAAGGCGTTGTTATTTTTGTATATATAGATTTTTTAATTAATTGATAAATTAATTTTTGTATACAGATCTATTTACTTATCCGGGCAGGGATCGAACTCGCGATGCAAGTATTCGTAGTATAGCGCTTTACCCCTAGACTAGAATGACTTTTGTGCTCGACTTTTTATCGCCTATAATGTTATTTTTTTTTTTGGGGGGGGGGGGGCGTTTTTATTATTTGTTACTATCTTTAGCGGTTTATTTATTTCATATATATATATATATATATATATATATATATATATATATATATATATATATATATTTTAATTCGCCCTTAATCGGACGAGTCATCAATTTTTGTATATATAGATTTTTTAATTAATTAATTTATAAATTAATTTTTGTATACAGATTTATTTACAGGGATCGAACCCGCGAACTAATGGTGAGAGATATGGTACTGTAAATGTTATAATGTTACGCTGAACCCGCGATCGAAGTATGTGTAGTCTAGCGCTTTACCCCTAGACTAGAAGGACGTGCCCCATTTTCGGCTCGACTTTTTATCGCCTATAATATGACCATGATTTTTTCTTATTGTTTCTTTTTGACTCGTCCGATTCAGGATGAATTAAAAATGCGGTTCTCTGCATATTCTTAGAATTAACAAACCGCTCATGATAGCGACAAATAATAATAACGCACCGGTAAACACCGGTCGGCTATCGCCAGAAAAGCAATAACAAAAAATCAGCGTAACATTATAACATTTACAGGCCCACAACAGGTTAAATGTTATATGTGGTAGCATATCTGTCACCATTAGTACAACAGAAAGTTTTGTCGCTAAAAAGCGATATTAATTGTTTAAAGATGATTGTCGATTAATTTAGAACTCGTTGACACTGCGACGGAATAATTGTGACAGTATTTATATTTTCCTTCTCCTATTAAAAATAGTTTCGGGCAATTTGCGCTGAATAATTAGTTTTGAGATCAAACAGTACGTTTAACTTTACTTCCAGAAGTGAGGACACGTCTCTAATATATATAGACGAAAAATATGTTCTATAAAGTTAAGGGCGACTAATAATGCATTCTTCTGCATCTTTATCACTTAGGAAGTGAAACAATTGATATAGTAATATATTACTAAAAGCAACAAACGCTACAATTACAAATAAAATAATTACATAAAATATATTATATATAGACATACACACACATATGTGTGTATATATATATATCATATTTGTTATTGTTTATTATCTATGTACGTAGACGTTTCGTCCTTTTTAAATCGGGACTCATCAGCATAGAGATAGGACTATTCACTACCGGTCATGCGATTCGAAACCCCGGACCACAAGTATTATTCAACTTAAATCCGACGTCTTTAACCGCTCGGCCATATATTATATTATATTATATTATATTATTTTATATTATATTATATTATATTATATTATATTATTAAAATAATAATAATAATAATGATGATGATGATGATGATGATGATGATGATGATGATGATGATGATGATGATGATGATGATGATAATAATAATAATAATCCAGGTAAAACATCCACAGGGTAGTAATCCAAAGAATTTGAACAGGGTTTATAAAAAGTGCTCAATATCAAATAGAGCTTTTATATATGATTATTTTTATTTACACAGACATGTACAAAATCTGCGACACTGGCATGATTCTTTCCAAATATGATCTAATGTTAAGATCTGATTCTAACGCTGCCTGATGAGATTTCAGTTATAATAACTGTTGATCGATAACATCGACATGCCAGTGTCGCAGATTTTGTACATGTCTGTGTTAATAAAAATAATCATATATATATATATATATATATATATATATATATATATATATATATATATATATATATATATATATATATATATATATATATAAAGCGAGACGAGAGAGACAAATTTAAAAACATATTTAACTCGATTTGCAGACTCACTTTTTCCTGATTCAGAAAACGTAAAGCGAGCTCAATGGCTGACCCAACGAGTCACATTCTATTCTCGTGATATATGGAGTGTGAAAAGTTATTATAACGTTTAAGAAAACATTGTTTAATTAAATGAACAAGAAACACAAACAAAACGTAAAGTTCTGTAGATGCGAATGCACATATCGATAATTGATTCTTGAAAAGTAATTATCGATAAGTAATATTGATTTTTGGTCTTTTTCTTGTCTTTTTTTTTGATTTATTGAATCATTAATTAGTGACCCGCTACACCTGTTCAATAAGTTATAATGACCGAAAACCATTTAGTAAATGCATACAAAAGACGACAGAAGGTCACGTATTTTAAAGACGAGTGTTTTTGCGCTGTCACATCATGGGGCGGGGGGGGGGGGGCGGGGGCGGTACTTCAAATGAAATAGTAATTACTAGAATATCTAGTCACCTTTTTGGGATCACATATTATAAAACATGAACGGATATTCGAAAGATGCGCCCCTTTGATTTGCGCGTCTATCACTGAAAATGCTATTTAAAACGGAAACGTGAGAGATCGACAATACTGCAATTCTGAACATTCCGTTGCATTTAAAATATGAAGAGCTATTTCGATTTTTTAAAAATATATAAACAAATAAGTAAAAATATTTGTAGAGGGTCGAGGAGGATGGAAGACCGAGGAGGGACAGCACAAACCAGACCTCCACTGGAAAAGTGCGGAGAATGATGGAACCTTGGGGAGGCTTATTGCCACCCAAATCCCAGAGAAGACCAATTGTCCTTACCAGCGAGAAATCAATGGTAAGAGGCTGTTGCGATGCCGCATCGTTATCGAAAAGAGGTAAGAATACTGGAAACCTGGGTAGGCTTGTTGTCACTCAGACTCCAGGAAATACCACTGGTTGTTGTCGGCGAGCAATCACTGACGATAATCTGTGTGAGAACTCCTAGTGAGTACAAATAATAATCTTTATTATTATTATTATTATTATTATTATTATTATTATTATTATTATTATTATTATTATTATTATTATTATTATTATTATTATTATTATTATTATTATTATTATTATTCTATATTATTTTGCCATCTAATTCACGAACGTATTTCTGGTGTATACACGAAATTAATGAATATTAGAAAGTAGTTAAATCGACATAGATTGATAGAGGACAAGAGAAATACAAAGTTTACTTAGGGAGAGAGAGACAGATATGTGACATGTTCAGTTAATTATGAATTACAGCAAATTAGAACAATTAAAAATCAATGATTTTCAAATATAACTCAATTCTAGAACTAAGGTATATTTTAGAATACATTTTGTGTTATTTATATCTCTATAGAGTTATGTATGTGTTTATGTTTATTTATTTGTATGTACAGAATTAACCCAAAACTAATTAACCGATCATTATTAAGTTTGGAAAACAGCTCCTAGACGTAAGGGATCTTAATGTGGGCTATGTTTAGTTTAATTTAGTTTCATGCAAAGGTGTTAAAAAGAGGGCGTGAAAGACCTTCGTAAAAAAAAATAGGTAATAAATATTTACCAAATTAGAGTATTTTTAAAAGGACATAAGCACAACCTTCCATGTAAAAATTAAAATATTTCAGATTTGCATTAAATTTGGTTCTATAGTCATTAAGTAAGATTTCCTGAATTTAAATTTCTTCTTAAACGCCTTAAGCTTAAGCCTTATCATTTTAACATTTTCTAGAATCAAAATCATCTTTTGAAATTTATGAGATGAGGCTTGATAATTTGTATTATTCAGATTATTAAAACTACTGTTTTAAACTTGAATCTTATTCTTACAACGTTTCGGACGATGTAACCTCTGACCTTCTTCAAGTGTATTTTGTCGAACTCGGGAATCTTTTAGTCGAACTCGGGAATTTTTCTGTCGAACTCGGGAATCTTTATGTCGAACTCGAGAACCTTTCAGTCGAACTCGGGAATCTTATGTCGAACTCGGGAATCTTTTAGTCGAACTCGGGAATCTTATGTCGAACTCGGGAATCTTTTAGTCGAACTCAGGAATCTTATGTCGAACTCGGGGATTTTTCTGTCGAACTCGGGAATCTTTCAGTCGAACACGGGAATCTTATGTCGAACTCGGGAATCTTTCAGTCGAACTCGGGGATTTTTCTGTCGAACTCGGGAATGTTTCAGTCGAACTCGGGAATCTTATGTCGAACTCGGGAATTTTTCTGTCGAACTCGGGAATCTTTCAGTCGAACTCGGGAATGTTTCAGTCGAACTCGGGAATTTTTCTGTCGAACTCGGGAATCTTATGTCGAACTCGGGAATTTTTCTGTCGAACGCGGGAATCTGTACGGACTTTCAAACGAAACCCCTTATTTAATCCATGGTTGCAGATTGCTCTCGTTTCGTCAGCAATAACCGGAGAGAAGTTTTAAGTAATTCCTAATTTTATTCTTAATATCGCCCGCACTGAGGAGTGAGCCCTCAATTTCACGAGCACTGTCACTTAGAACTGATTATAACTTAGCACTTATATCCGTTACGCCACAGGTATGAAGAAGGGCGGAGGTTACATTGGCCGAAACATTGTTCGTGTTGTGAAGTTGTTCCACAGTAAATAATAAATAAAGGAAGTCAGGTCGAGGGTTGGTTTAACAAGTGTATTAACAAAGTAAGAAAGTGACTAGCTCTTGGCTAGACAGTTACAAGACTGTGCTTTGTCTTCAGTGTCTCTGGTGACTCGCACTATTTATAGTGACAACCGGTGTAGTTTCTCCGGTGTAAGAACGGCCGGTGTAACAGTTCGAAAACCATCCAACATGAAAACAGTACCCAGAATAACCCAAATAATACAAATAATTAAAAGCATGTAATAGATTTTTATCAAAATTGGAATAAGGATTCTAGAGATAAGGTTTATTATAATTATATCTTTATTTTATACTTTCGTGAGGGAGCATTAAACTGGTGCTCGCGGAATAAATTTCACCTCTCCTAATTTAATATAAGAATAGACATTGAAAAGTGATTATCGCTCCGTCATATTGATTATTGCTGTTTTTACTTACGTATTTTCCCCGCGTTAATTGATGTCTCCTTCTCGTTTAAAAAAAAAAAAATGGCGGAGTTTCAGATAAAAAAAATTGTTAAGAGAAAAAAACAGATTATCGTTGATTACCACGTTTAGAACATCATTATCGACCCCCCCCCCACACACACCCAATCCGTAAACTAATATATTTTCATGCATTTGTGATGAGACACTACGCTTTTTTATCTCAGGTCATCGCATAATTTCTGGACAGATTTAAAATTTTCAAAAATCGATCGGCAAGTGTGAATCTCCAATAAATCTAAATACTATTTATCTATATATTAATACGATAGCGTGTGTGTTCGTGTGTCACACTTACATCAAAAGCTATGCGCATGCGTGCCGCACCGAGATTTGGAAAAACATTCAAGTCACCTAATTTTCGTAATATTTCAAGTATTTTACTTTGGCGAAACAGGTAGCGACGTAGGAATTTGACTGGTTTATAATTCGATCCCAAGCAACTTCTAAGATTTTTTTCTACATCGAAGTGGGGGGGGGAGGTAGGTAGGGAGGGGACGACCTGGAAGACACATATTAATACGATAGCGTGTGTGTTATTTTGTGTGTCACGCTTACATAAAAAGAAACGGCCTTCCGAATCTTTGTATGCTACTCATGAATTGGAGCCAAATTTAATTTAATCTAAAGCATTTACAAAGTATGGTTTAGTCGTTGAAATCGGAATTAGTCGATCGATCGAATCGAGAAAAAAGTCTGATGGACGGACACGAAACCGTCTTTAACGGTTGGGAACAAGATAATTAGTATTGAAAACATAATTTCGTGTAATTTACACGGGTCCCGCTAGTATCTATTATTATAATACTACTTTCACCCTCTTTACTTTTCTTTGCCTGAAAGTAAATTAAACAAAATATATCCCACATTACCATCCCTTACACCTAGCAGTTGTTTTCCAAAAGTGATAATGATCTGTTCATTAGTTCAGGAGTGAGTCCTTTACATAGAAATATATAAATGTTTATATATTTCCATGTATAGGATCTACTCCTAAACTAATCAATTTAGCCATGCTGATGATAGCTGTGAGCCAGAAACACGTGTCCATGGATTATATGTATGTACGTATAAAATTAATATATATATATATATATATATATATATATATATACATATTTATGCAAACATTGTTAAAAATAACAGAATTCGTCTGTTTAATTATACCTTTTTTATTTTTTTCAATTTTTCTGATGGTCTTTTTTGTATTAAAATCAAAAAAAATATAAATGCTCCATAGGTTTCACGAACGTTTTCAATTCTTCGTCAAAAGCAAATGAACAAAAAAAGCTGAAGAAAGAAAATAATTTTTAAAAGACGGTGGAGAAACGCGCATAGAACGTTTTCCGCATTGTTCCAGGAAAGTCGTTGACAATTTAAATTTTTTAACGCTGGATGTCATTTCTAATATATATATATATATATATATATATATATATATATATATATATATATATATCTTACTATCACTTTTACTTGTGTTTTCCTTGTATTTTTCAAAATTAAATATTATATTGAAATTCGAATATATTCATGAAATTTAAGCATTTTAAATCAAATAAATTAAACTATCGAGTGTCTGCTTTTTATGCCTATTTACACACACATGGGCAAGTAAAAAAGTCCAGATACAGATAACTACAATACTCCGAATTATGAATAAGTACATTTGTATATAATAAGTGTTTTAATTTAAATGTTAGAAGCGAAGTCGTAATTTAAATAAATTAAAAACTATGAATGGATACGTACCAAGCGATTCTAAACGACATTTTGACATTTTTTAGAAGTAACAGACGCAGCATTTTCAAATTAAACGGTGAATGTCTTAAAGTGTCTGCTACTGGAAGAATTATCGGGTTGGATAGAATACGTAATCAGTGAAAGTGATTGGAATTACTTTTTAATGTACATAACACAGTAAATAAATTGTCGTAAATCATTGGCTAGGCAGAATCAAATATCGATTTGTCAAATACATTTCTATAATAGTCTGGCTTCGAAAATCCAAGTTACTTATTTTTATATATTGGAAGTTTTGTAATTATTCAATTTGAACCCGGTGAAAAATTAATGAAGCATTTTTGCGAATCCAATTCAACCAAAAGTAATGATATATATTTCGATTCTCTTTCGTTGTTAATTTGTTTAACTCAGATTTGTAGACGCCAAAGAAAGTTCGATTTAGTTTTACGGCTGCAAAAAGAGAATAAAAATTTATGATAGACTAAGACAAATGTAAGAATAACGCAAAGAAAACGAAATTAGTGAATAATTTTATCGCATTAAAAAAAAAATTCACAGTTCAGTCGCTTCTATTTTTATTACTCCCCGACAAACGTTTATTTATGAAGAACAGACTTTTCTATACGGACTTTATGATAGATTCGAACATAAGCCTTTGGGCTGGTTTTACTGTTTATGTAGGATCAGAATTTGCTCGAATGACGGGCTTAGATTGCTTAAACAGAGAATCAGCAGCAGATGGTTGTCCTA
>OY744546.1:61652283-61704783 GCA_963556195.1 Sepiola atlantica | reverse complement strand
GACAAATTTAATTACAGAATTCTTTTCGATATTCACCGATTGTAAAGAGAGAGAGAGAGAGAGAGAGAGAGAGAGAGAGAGAGAGAGAGAGAGAGGGAGTAAAGAGAGACGAAGGGAAGAAAGAAAGAAATCAGCCCGTTCTTAGTTTATATAGTTAATAGCGTTGCTATCTTTCTTAATTGCTGAGAAGGATGCCACAAAGAAGGTGGGCTCCCTTTACCGTGCTAGAAAACTTCTCACACCTGGCATTATCCTGTATCACTACAAAATCACCATCCGACTATGCATGGAGTATTGTTGCCACATCTGGGCTGGTGCATCATCCACTAGTCTCTTCCTCTTAGACAAGGTCCCCAAAAGAGTCGCCAACTTAATAGGTCCCTCACTATCCACCAAGCTCCAGCCCCTGTCCCATCGCCACAATGTTACAATGCCACCCTCGACGCAAATACACTAGACCAACTCGACAATCAGCTAAGCCCCATCCACTCACTGTGGAGGTCCCCAGATGCCGGAGAGCCTTCTACTCCATAAGCTTATTTCCTCGTGCTGCCGACCTGCTCCCTGTTTCCCCGACTGTACCGAAATAGACATCTCGCTGCACAGCTCCCAATTTAGGATGACCCCCAAAACTTACTCCCTAATTCTTAGTAACCCCTTACGTCTACAGTGGCGTCTTGCAATTGTTTGGAATGAACTATGATAAAACAATTCGTAGTGGCACAGACATCGGTCGATACCATAAAAAGTGGCCACAGAAAGCCTGCTAGAAGGATTGCACTATACAGAACTGGACTGCATAGGAACGAAGAGTATTGGAATGCCGAGGATGATTATCGTCATGGGAAAATCACCGGTCGCTGATGCTAGAACTCCAAGTGACTTACAATAATAGACGAATGAAATATAGAGTACTTGAACATCTTCGGATACTTGCTATCACGCCCCCTCCAGGGAAGCCACAGCTATTTATCAGCAGGATATCAGTGGGAACAGCTAGCGCAAACACATCAAGTGAGTTGCAATTATAATAGAGTGGTGCTGTGAATGCTGAGAAAGTTTTCTGTCACTCAGATTCCAGGGAAAGCCACCAGATTTGAATAACACTTGATCTTTTTGTGCTTCGCATCTAACAGCTCGGCTACGGGATCTAGCACTACATCATCATCAGGAGGAACCACTTCGCAGTTTCGACCCCCTCTCCACTCCTCAACTGTTTTCCCGAAGTGGCGAGACCCCTCCGCCAGGAGGTGGCTATGTAGAACTGGGATCATCTACCTATAGATTTCCTTCCTTGTCCACTTCCTTCAAGGGTAAAATGATACAGACTGTGGTTAACGTCCTGGGGGTATCTGGTTTGCTAAACGTTTTATTGTCCATCGACCCGCTTTGTTTAGGAAACTTAAGTCAGGAAAAGAATTAAAATACTTAAAAACAACCGTCGAGCGTCTTTCCGTTTTTCCATGGCTCTGTCACACATGTCGAACGTCTTTCCGCTTTGTCGTCCATCTTTCTGTGAGGTCAACAGATCATTCGTTGGAGTCATGGTAAGGATTTGAATAAAACTTGATTTTTTTTGTGCTTCGCGGTTATCAGCTCTGCCACCGGAAGCAGCACTACGCTATCACCAGGAGGAACTAATTCGCAGTTATTGGTGATAAATCACAGGGAACGACTGGTAAAAGAACTACAATTTATTAAGTAATTAAGTGGTGGTAGGTAGTTTTGTTTTACGGCATATCAACCCTTTTTGGGTTATTTAATGCCGAATCTGGTCTTGTTTTCTTCTCTTTTTTGTTTCTTTCCCCTTTTAATATCTGTTTCTATTTAACCCATAGTTGGGACCCTAACAGGTACTACCACTCCGGGTCAGGGTGGACCTGGGAGCAATGGTAATTAAGAGGAGGCTCCACATTCCCCAAAGTCCGTAAGCCGGATCTCACCATGGGATGTAGTTTAAGGTCATATCCAGGACCGGGAGTAGGGTAGGAAAAATAAAAATAAAAAAGGGGAGGGAGAAAGGGAGAGGGGCTGTTGTTTTTGTTTTTGGTTTTGTAGAACATAATTAAGTTTTACAAACCAAAAAAAAAAAAAAAAAAAAAAAAAACGTCAATGTAGGTGAATTTCGTCTCAGGGAGCCACAGGGCAGCCTGATCTGGTATCACCAGAAGTAATTAAGTAATTAATTAAGTAATTAATTAAGTAATAATAACCATAATAATAATGCTGGTAATTAAAATTCCCTGTTTTAATAAACATGATTTTAATCGAATTATATCGCCATGGCGGATACTAGCTTTTACGTATTTAAATAGAGTTTGTCACTGCTTGAACCCGATTCGAATAGTAATACTCAACTTTGTATCAGAGAATTCCTGTAGACATGACCGCGGGATTATTCACGCCCTTTGTTGGTGAATTGAGTTTTTTTTATCCTTTTTTATTAATAGAAATTATATTTGAACTTTCCTTCGATGGAGGATGGGGAGTTTGAACTGACTACACGATGGCCTAAAGGCGACTCGAACACCCCCGTCAAGGTACATAATTTTATGAACGTCTAGCAAATCGCGTAAGCAGGAAAGAATCGCGTTAAAGAAGTCGAGATATTGAAATGTTTTTCAGTCTAAAACGCTGCAAACAACAAAAAAGGACTTACGGAACCGTGGAGTCTAGAAAAAAGAGATTGTTTATTTATTTATTTATTTATTTATTTATATACGTCTTTATACGTCTTTATAGGTACCCTGGTAAACAAAAATACCAAGAGGAAACAGATTTAAACTATCGGTAAACGTTTCGATTACCGACACACGTCATTTTTATCAGAAAGGCAATATCTAGTAGCGCAAGAATTGCATTTTTATTTTAAGATTATGACATGCTGATCCATTGGCGTGAAAATCAATTTAGTATAACGTATGGAATAGTAAAAAAACAAAAAAACACACTGTTTAAATTAGTAAATAACCCGACACACTGGTATATTCATGGCATGGACGCCTGTAAATCTAGTCGATATAAAACTTGGAACGAAGAATACGTAACACGAAAAGAAGTAAAGTATTTTAATGAGTTATATAAAAAATAATTTATTCAAAACAAAAGAATTATGTCGTTAAATAAATATTTTCATAAATATTTTGTTTTAAATAAATTATTTTTATATTATTCACTAAAAGTCTTTATTTATTTTCGTGTTACGTATCCTTCGTTCCAAGTTTTATATCGACTTATCGTCCATCTTATAAATATGCCAGTGTGTCGGCATGTGTACTAAGTTAAAAAAGTGTGTTTTTTTTCCTATATCATACGTAATACTAAATTGATTTTAACGCCAATACGTTCAGCATGTCATGATCTTAAACTAAAAATAAAATTCTTGAGCTTCTGCATATCGTAACCCGATCAAAATTACATGTGTCGAAAATCGAAACGTTTACCGATATTTTAAATATCGGCATAATCTAAAAAAAAAAAATACAATTTTTTACCTATTGCACATCGTCTTTCCGTCAAAATTACCCGATCAAAATTACATGTGTTAAAAATCGAAACGTTTACCAAAATATCAATTCATTAGTTCAACTACGCAACTTATAACACACAAATAAATCCGCTTGGACAAACGAGAAGGGGTTGCACCATGCAGACCACGACTGCAAAGGGAACGAATGGTATTAGAATATGAAGGAGAATTATTGTCACTCATATTCCTGGGGTGACCATCGACCGTTATTAGGAAGAACTCACTGGTAATACCGGATACGAGAACTTCAAGTGAGTAATAATAATAAAACAATGGAATTTAGAGCACTGGAATCTCTGCGGAAACTTGCTGTCACTCAGCTCCCAGGGATGTTGTGTCATAAGTTCTTAGGACTATAGGTTGTTCATCATTATTACTGGTGTCCATGAGGAGAGGAGTCTTACGGTCACCTGTTGATAATTTCGCCTCTCATCAACTGCTTTAACTGACTCACTACTTCAAAATCCCTGCTCTCTCTCCGCTTATTATGAGGGGATTTTTCTCTATCGTCATGGAATTGGTGATCATCTTGAGTCTCATAGGACATCATCTTTTACTTAATTCCTTTGACGATCTGCATAGCTGTGCATATTGTCCGATTCGGGAAGTATCATGAAAATAATATTGCAGATACAGAAATGCCATTGCATCATTGAAAGCATCTTCTTCTTCTTGTTCTTCTTCTTCTTCTTCTTCTTCTTCTTCTTCCTATTATTATTATTATTATTATTATTATTATTATTATTATTATTTACTCACTAGGAGTTATCACACTGGTCATCGTCAGTGATCGCCCACTGCCAACAACCTGTGGTATTCCCTGGAGTCTGAGTGACAACAAGTCTCCTCAGACTTCCAGTATGCTCCACCTCTTTTCGTTCATCATCGCTGATGACCTTGCGGTATCGCAACAGCCACCTACCACCGATTTCCCGCTGATAAGGGCCATTGGTCCCCTCTGGGGCCCGAGTGGCAACAAGCCTCCCCAAGGTCCCAGAGCTGTCCGCGCTTATTATTATTATTATTATTATTATTATTATTATTATTATTATTATTATTATTATGTACTCACTCGGAGTTCTCACACAGGTCACCATAAGTGAGTGCTCACTGACAATAACTGATGGGTTTCCCTGAAGTCCGAGTGACAACAAGTCTCCCCAGATTTCCAGTACTCTCCACCTCTTTTCGATAACCATTGCAAATGACTTTGCTTTATCGCAACAACCTCTAACCATTGATTTCTCGCTGGCAACGCCCATTGGCATTCTCTCGAATTTTGGTGGCAAATAAGCCTCTCCAATGTTCCAGTACTCTCCGCACCCTTCCAGTGGAGGTCTGCTTAGTGCTCTCCCTCCTCCGTCTTGCCATCCTCCTTGACCCTTCACGACTATTTCGTGTGGTATCAGCTGAGATAAAATATTGTTTCGCTTTAATGTATTTTAAATATATCACGTACCACATCTGGTTCTCGTTGGATAACCGAAGTAAAGTGACGCTGAGCCTCGCCAATATCAGATGGGTTATCATTTGGGAATACTAGGTGTTGTATGTGAACGGACGAGAACATCGTCCCGCAAAAACTAACATCACTAAAATCATCTCCCCTGACCGGGATACACATGCGGCTTATAGTGTGGCGCAATGCGTGACCTTTTGGGGAGCTAAGTGCTCCCCGTTATATTCGTAATCCTTATGCCAGACTTATTTCAAAAACAGTAATTCTCTGCGTTTTGAGATCACTGAGTGCACCTGTGCCTCAGTCATATTTGGAGGACTGAAGGTCGGTGTCAAACCAATTCAATGGCAGGTGCATGTGATGGGATCAGAGATCAGACTGTCGTCGTTCGAGAAAATCAGTTATGAAACTCAAAACAAAACATTTGACGAGGCGTACAATGATGACAGCTGTATTCCTTCTCTCTCACTTTCTCTCTCTCTGTCTGTCTGTCTCTATCTAATTCTCTCTCTCATTCCCCTCTCTCTGATAAAGAGACTGGTTTAGATTCTGACAGCGTCTAGTCGCGCGCTCTGAGATGTTTCTTTTCGAAATATGATAAATTATATTTTATATAAAAAGTAAAATGGTTTATTCCATTATTACATAATGTTTGATTTGCAGCACGATGGTCCCGATCAAACAGCCAGCCAGTCCCAGAAGCAGACGACAGTGACTATCGTCAGACAATGATTGCTCACTGGCCATAACAAGACGAGACATTGCACATACGTGCACATGTTGTCACTCACGTCCCGGCAAAGCCATGGTGCCACATTAGTGCCGGTCCCAAGAGATACCCCTTCGGCCAAAGCAAGTAATATTGCCACATTGGTTCCGGTCCCAAGAGGTACCACTACGTCCAAAACAATATTACTACAATAGGAGAGGCTTGTGAATTTAATATCTTCGAGAAACGTCTTCCTTATCTTCACGCGGGCGAGGGAAGAAGCCGCACCAAATACGACAAATAAAATAAAAATATAATATCAGACCAATAGCGGCCGTTCTTGGCAAACTTTATGGATTAGTTACAAACGGGTCTTCACTACTCTACATGCCATCTCAGATGGAATTGCATCGATTTCCTCTTTGATTGTTTACTTAAAATAATGGATTTCGACCACAATGTCCGGAAATATTTCCAATAAAAAAGTCACAAGGGCTTTAATCTGGTGATTTTGGTGGCCAACCATGTCTACGTTTAAAGAAATAAAACGCTCAAGAAAACATTTACGTCAACGCTACATGATCATTGAAAAAGAACATAAACATGATAGAGAAATTATTTTAATAATTAATTAAGGAAATAAAAATGGTAGAGCCTAGCCGACCGATTAAGACATTCTAAGACTTTTTTGCGTCACTACAACCCGAACATTACTGACTTCAAATGTGGGAGATGTTTATGCCGTATCATGCATAAAGATAATGTTCTGCACAGAAAAATCACCGATGCATTTTATTTGACAAAACCTTCCGAAATTAGACTTTGACCAAAGTCCTTTGAATCAACCATTAGACCGTACAGACACGTACCTCGACCTGAAAGTGTATCTAGCTGACATCGGTGATTACTCATTGAGTGAATAAGGTTTACCTTTGTATGGCATTGCCGGGGGATTTACTAGGATACGTTCATCTTTCTCGTAAAATTAAACGAGAATCGAGGGGGCAACGTTAAGCCACATCGGGATGAATATATTTGAGTCTTGTGGTCAAAGGCTGAACCGAGGGATTGTAGCTGACTGTGAGTAAAGAAACAAAAAAGTTAAAGGACGATATCGGCTTTAAATGAAGTTTGGATTCACCAATGGATACAGTTTTCTTACATTCAAGTGTCTAAGGATTTTACGCAAACGATAGTTACTATTTGGATATCTAAAAAATAAAAGGGAAACATTGAGACGAATTGATAGTGATATATATATATATATATAAAGTGTTTTAAGGTTCATATTATTTTTTTAAGAAGCATCTATTGTTAAATTTAATAAGGAATAGGTAAAATAAATACCTTTTGAAGCATTAAAGATGCGATATCAATTAAAAAAAAAAGAAAAATAATAAATCGAAACCGATTTTTTTTCTTCTTTTTTATTATAAACTTCCATTTTTTTTGTCATATATTACACACCGATGAGGCCAAGTTATTGGCGAAATATCTGTATCGCTTTAAACTAACAAAAAAAATGGAAGTTTATAAATATTAAACTATTTATTAAAAATAAATAAAATAATGTAATATTTTCTTTTACTATTGTAGACTTATATTTTAATTTTATTTTGATATTATTATTTCTATTTAGAACGGAAAACTAAGATGGCGTCCATATGAAAATAGTTCGCGGTGTTTGAAGAGAAGTGGTCAGAGTACATATTTTGTTTTTGCCAGAACTCGATGTGGATGGGGGGGGGGGGGCAAGCGATGGAATTCTGTGTGGCGTCTGTAAAGTGAGAACAGAAATGAAATCTGTAACTATTTTGTATATCAAATCTACTTTGGAGTCCTTCCATTTTTATTGGATGAGGCTACATTAGGAAAGCTATAAAAAGCGAATGTTTTGCACCCCTCGAGTTAGATCGAAGCGTAGTTAGAAAAGTCGGACAATTTTTTTTGTATGTCACCAGCTACCGTTATCACATTTTGATGCTATTAGAAAAGATTTGGAGAGTAAGTGATGTCCTTTGCATATCCCATACAGCAGACATTTTGAATTGGACGTGTCGCACAGCGCTCTTCAATTAATACGTCTAAACAAGTAAGTAATTCTTGTTCAGTTGTAAACAGAGAATTAATCTTAATTGTTGATCTATACAGAAGAGTTTTTATTCAATACTTTTTCATATTCGTCCCATATCTCACATTAACAACCACTTCACTTCAAGTTGTAAAAGAGCTGCTACAGACGGGAAGGATTTTATCGTTTTCCTTTTTCACAACGAGGTCGGATATATTTGATAATTCGAGTTACCGAAACCGTCACACTTCCTTACCGCCACTTTATGCCGGATAAAAAAAACGCCGACAATTTTTGTAGGAAAATATTATCGCTAAGAAAAATAGGACATCGATCCGGATTAAATATGTTTTCGCTAAAATTGATGGTAAAAACATTTATTTTAAAAAAATGGCCTTTTCTACGTCAGTTGATTATGACGAAACAGAATTAAATCTTTTTTTTATGGAAATCACTCTAGACAAGACATGAAGCCACTTGATGTAAGGAGCTAAAAAAATACTACTTCAAGGTCAAAAACTAGCCAACGATTAGTGTTAGAGGGATAGATTCCAACCCAGAAAGCAGCAATTATTCCCCTTTTGTCAGAAACATCGCTTATGGAATGTGAGGACTAAAGGACAAAATAAGGGAAGCGATAGTTACGAGGCTGCCGAAAGTAAACCCAGTCAACTTTTTACTCCCTTAAAAATATTGAACTTGTAGAATCGAAGTTAGAATTCACATACAGACCAACAAAATGTCCTCACTTTTTTATATATTAGATTATTGCTATTACGTATTTAGTGTTAATAATAACAAGCAATGCAAAATGGCACTTTAAAGAAATGCAGGTTGCTAGTGTAATGAACTTTTACATTTCGTGATTAATCCGGTACGAATATTCTGAAGAAAATATGGACAAGGGTAAATATCCCTTTTGTCTCTCAAATGCTGATCTTTTCATTCGATATCGTTTGTCTTCGAAGTTGCTGAAAGAGAAACGTGAAGTTTTGACAATGATGTTCACACAAAGAAGGAACTGAGTTTTAATTTGATCGGATATTCTCGTTTTCATTAAGAAATACTTTTGTTTTTTTTAATTTGATCGGATATTCTTGTTTTCATTACGAAATAATTTTTTTAAATTTCGGTATTGTACGTTAGAACGCTCAATTTTCGTCTTCTTCTTCTTCTTCTTCTTCTTCTTCTTCTTCTTCTTCTTCTTCTTCTTCTTCTTCTTCTTCTTCTTCTCCTTCTTCTTCTTCTCCTCCTCCTCCTCTTCTACTACTACTATTACTACTACAACTACTACAACTACTGCTATCACTCCTCCTCCTCCTCCCCCTCCTCCTCCTCCTACTACTACTACGTCGCTTTCAGATTAAAATAAGATTGTAAGAAAGGAACTCTTCAAATGGCGTGTATTCAGTCCGCGCATTTAGCGATGAAAATGACATTTAAAAACACGACAGACTCGCCAAAATTTTATTTTAAACTTAAGCGCGACAGACCGAAGAAAATCCTATTTAAAATTGAAGTAAAATGACAGACAAAAAGAAAATGCTATTTCAAACTTAAGCGTGACATACAAACGAAAATGGTATTTAAAACCGTGATTAACTATCAAAAATCCTATTTAAAACTGAAGCGTGACAGACTGACTGAAATGCTATTTTAAACTTACCCGTGAAAGATATACGAAACTTTATTTCAAACTTAAGCGTGACGCACTAAATAAAATTTATTTCAAACTTAAGCGTGACATACCGACTAAAATTCCGTTTAAAATTTAAACGTGACAGAATGACGAAAATGTAATTTCGCACTTTAGCGTGAAAGATGGACGAGAATGCTTAAGCGTGACAAATCGACGAACATAATATTTTGAACTTAAGCGTGACAGACCGACGAAAGTTTTATTTCTAATTAACGAAGTGTGAGAAAACGACGAACATGTTATTTTAAAACTAAGCGTGACAGCCCAACTGACAAACAGATTATCTAATAGATACCTTTGTACGATGCGCCAATTCAACCTGTGCGTTTATCGATGAAAATGTTATTTTGAACTAAAGTGTGACAGACCAAGAAAAGTACCGTTTAAAACCTAAACGCGACTGAACGATTAAAATGCTTTTTCAGACATTATTTTTTTATATTCACATTAAACAAAGCATTTTTTTTGGCTATGAGCAAAATGTACTATCTGTTTTGAAACTACACTTCAAGTTTTTCTGTCCTTGGTCAGTGAAAGATAAATCTTTCTAAACTTAGGATTTTTTTTTTGATTTCTGTTCCAACCGATAGTACCTCTTTTAGGAAACTGGATTCTCTTTACATTAAAAGTCTACCTTGTGTCTAACTCTTCCCTCGTGGGGAGGGAAGTAAATAGAAAAAAAAGGAATATTGCCATTGAAGTGTAGAGGTTATTGTGATAAAGGCCAGAACTAAAGGGGCCATCTGTATGAGGATTCAAACACAAGCGTGACAGACGAACCGGCGAACAGAGCCTATTCTAGACGTAATTTGACTCATCTAAAATAAGATGCGCCCACTCTATCTACGCGTTTTGCGATTAAAATTTCAAACTGAATTTTGAACGGCAGACCGACAAAGCCTTTGATCGAGATGCGAGGACGCATCTCACAATAATAATAATAATAATAATAATAATAATAATAATAATAATAATAATAATAATAATAATAATAATAATTAGGATAATAATAATAATAATAATAATGATAATAATAATAATAATAATAATGATAATAATAATAATGGTAATAATAATGATAATGATAATGATAATAATAATGATAATGATAATGATAATGATAATAATAATATAATGATGATGATGATGATGATAATAATAATAATGGTAATAATAATGATAATGATAATAATAATAATAATGATAATGATAATAATAATGATAATAATAATGGTAATAATAATAATAATTATAATAATATAATGATAATAATAATGATAATAATAATAATAATTATAATAATAATAATGGTAATAATAATGATAATGATAACAATAATAAAATAGTGAAAATAATAATAATAATAATAATAATAATAATAATAATAATAATAATAATAATAATAATAATAATAATAATAATAATAATAATAATAATAATAATAATAATTGCGAATTTCGTAACGGATATTAATATGAAAAGAGTCTTATAAAATCTGCACGATAAACCAGAGGTGCGGATAAAGAGAAAAAAAACAACTTTGAAAAGTATTTAAAAAAACATCACAATACTAAAATTCAAAATGGCGGACAAAAACATGATGTAAAAATAAAAAAAGTCTATCTGAGTTAAAATTGAAAAAAAAACAAAAAAAACACACGCGAGAAAGGCTGTCTGTTGGTATGTCACGCTTTAATTTCAAACAGCATTTCAACTATTACCTGCATACATTGAATGGAAGCATCCGATTGTAGATACATCCAATCATCCAAATGAGAAGCTATGTCCGCCCATTACCCTGTCACGCTTTAGTGAAATAGAATATGTTTTGGTATGTCACGATTCTTCTGAAATAGCTTTTTCGTTGGTCCGTGACGTTTAAATTTGAAATAATATTTTCGTTGTTCTATGTCATGATTAGATGCGTCCATGCACCGATATGGCTCTGTCCGTCGCTCTGTCTGAAACAGCATTTTCTTCTGTTTGTCACGTGTAAGTCGCAGTCTATTCCCCGCTTCTTTTGTTCCAGCTCGTTTGACTCGTTGGTCAAGTGGTCTTCATCAATTCGCTGTTTTTGATACCTCATTGTAATACGGCTTTCTATTCCAGTAGTTTCTTTTCAAGAACTGCAGGCTTGTGGAACTTTCTTCCTGCTGACTGTTTTCCTCCTACCTATAGCATTGGTCTTTTCAAGAATAAGGCTAATAGGTATCTACTGTCTTTGCGATAATCATATTTGTTCTTGTTAGCTCCTTACATCAAGTGGCTTTATGCCTTGTCTGGAGCGATTTCCATAAAAAAAGTTCAAACAATGGAATTGGATCCTCAGCTTTATCTACAAATGTTCGACTATCTGCCGGCATCGAACGGCTCAAGAGCCAGATGAGGGAAATGGCGGCTCAAATAGTTTGGACATGTGCTGAGGGCCGAGTACGACACTGTCGGGAAAACTTTATTTTACAAAAGAAGTCGACGGGAAGCGACCGAGAGGAAGACCGATTATGGGATTGGGTAGACGCACTGTATAATTATCTATGAAAAACGGGATTCTACCATGGGTGAATTATGTGATCGTGCCAAGTGGGTACAAAAATCCTTTATTGCAGACCCCGTCGTATCTCACGATAAATTTTTATGACTGAACGTGCTGTTTGAACGGACGCATCTTACGGATTTCTGTTCTTGCTGTAATTTCAAAGAGAACTCAGCTTTTAAAGAGTTGCTAAAAATACAATCGAATTCTATATGTAATCGACAAAAAATCAATTTCATTATGTGACATTTTTAAAAACTCCTTCCGTATTTTCTTTCTTGTGTTCCTTTTTGTTGTACTCTCTTTTGTTTTATTGAATAGCGGGCATTCTAAATTAAAATATATCGAATAGAGAGTATTGATTTACTCCTCTCCAGGAGTTAGGCACAAGGCCAGTTTACTCCCAAAAGTAAGATGTGACCCAAGGTCGGGTCGGGAAAGTAGGGTTTGAAAAGCCAGCGCCCGAGAAAGTGAGCACTTTGGCCATTAAAAATTGCCTGGGCAGTCCCGTCGGCATTCCCCGGTAGGGGCGCCTCAGGCAGTAAGCAATAAAACTTACTCCTCCCCAAAGAGGGGAGGCGAAGCCTGAGAGGGTGGACCTCCTAGAACTGCACAGGACAGACACATAGACCGGCGTAAATCAAGCCCTGAAGGCCAAGACAATACCAGTCTATGGGGTGCAGTATCCATCGGAGCAGATACTACACTTTGATCTTAGCCAAAAGGAGATAGTAGAGAGTTACATTTAGGTTTTAGTTCAGGCAGCCCCTTAACTCTCGCTCCCTACTTTATCCTTAAATTATCACATTTTATAAGCGATGTTTCTGACAAAGGGGGAACAATTGCCGTTTTCTGATTCTGTTTTCAACCTTTCATAGTATTGATCACCATTCAACTGTAAACTTAACTGCTTGCCGTTCAGCAAGGATGTGTTCGTTTGCCACCATTTTTCAATTACGCCATTGACTCGGTCACTTCGAATGCCTTAAAAGAGTTTCCCGGTGTCAATTTTGTTGGTCAAAAGAGTATTTTTTTATATTTGATTACAGAAAATCGTTCTTTCCCACCAAGAATATTGTTTTTATTATAGATTTCTTTTCGTCTAGTTTCATATTTTTGATAATAAATAATTAAGTTTTGTATAAAACAACTATATACTTACATTAAAAACGAAAAATTGCGATTATATCCTCTGGAAACTATATGAATTGGAATTAATAAAGTTGATATGCTGATGAAGAAAATCATAAAAATTGTCAAGTTTTACGCTGATGTAATAGATATAATAAAGATTTTCGAAACGCGCGTACATATGGATAGAGTGTTGATCTTCGGAGCTTGATTATAAAATATTAGTTTATGTCATACATTTTGTAATTTACTGAATATATATATATATATATATATATATATATATATATATTAATTCAGTAGATTACAAAATGTATGAAATAAACTAATATTTATTTAAATCAAGCGCCAAAGATCAACACTCTATCCATATGTACGCGCGTGTGTGTGTGTGTCTATGGATATAAGAATATTTATTTATTTATTAATAATGATTATTAAGCTCCAATTACCTGGAGCCATTCAGAGAGTAAATAAATTGATGATTCATTGAAATTAGCACCGTTGCGTGATTCTCTCCCTTTGGAAGATCAATTCATCTTTAGAATCACACTACTTGCATTTCTCTTGAGTTAAAAGCGTGATCGGGTCGGTGATCCGATAATTATTAAACTAGGGTCAATAATACACGGATTCGGGGTTCAAGCCGTCTTATCGCCGATGCGGTTACGTAATACCATACGGCCGGGCGTAAAATCAAAAACTCGGATTAATATATATATAAATTAAAAGGAATTAAAAATACTACATAAAAACAAAACAACCAAAAATTAATAACATCACGTATGAAACCAGTTGCACCATTTAAAAATGTTTAACGTAATGCGATTTTATATTCTGTGATGTCACTCCAGCGCCGCTGAATTTAAATTGTCAACGACTTTCCTAGAACTATACGAAAAACATTTTCTGTGCGTTTCTTCGCCGTGTTTTTTCTTCAGCTTTTTTGTCCATGTGCTTTTGACATCTAAGGATGATTCGACGAACAATCGTAAACGTTCGTGAAACCTACGGGACATTTATTTTTGATTTCTTGATTTTGATACCTCATAGTAATACAGCTCTCTATTCCATTAGCTTATTTCCAAGAACTGCAGGCTTATAGAACTCTCTTCCGGAATTTGGTCGTTTTATTTCGATTGTTCAACTACCACTAAGGTATTTATGCAACCCCATTCTATTGTGTTCCAGATACGGGTAGTTCTTGGGGAAAAAATTATGTTTCAATTGAGAAAATATACACCTAAAACATTAATATATAAATATTTGTAAATAAAGCTGAGGATCCAATTCCATTGTTTGAACTTTTTTTATGGAAATCGCTCCAGACAAGACATGACGCCACTTGATGTAAGGAGCTAACAAGAACAAATATGATTATCACAAAGACAACCAAGGCTATAGGTAGGAGGAAAACAGTCAGCAGGAAGAGAGTTCCACAAGCCTGCGGTTCGTGGAAAGAAGCTACTGGAATAGGAAGCTGTATTACAATGAGGTATCAAAACAGCGAATTGATGAAGACCACTTGACCAACGAGTCAAACGAGCTGGAACAAAAGAAGCGGGGAATAGACTGCGATAGCCATCTTCAGGAATAGCTGGGGATTGTTTTGATAGATTTTTTCTTTAAGATAATTCGGCAGATATAAATCTGGGGGGGGGGAGTAGTTAAGATACGTCAAGTGTAAATCTCATTCAGGATCACATATCATACTGATGAGACGATCACCAAAGTGTCCCTGCATATCATAACAAATACTGTGGGACATTCATGATTGGAACTTGGTTGACAATTCAGTGATAGACTACGCTTTATTTGTACTAAATGAGTGGATGCAGGAAAGATTGTTAAGTCTATTAACGATTACATGCGTTTCGTCTTTTTGAGTAATTAAGAAATTGAACCGTAGCAACTGCTACCAACATGACTAGATTAGACATTAAGTCTCTCGAAAAGGGTTGATAAGCCGTAAAGCAAAACAACCGAACAAACCACACATACCTGGTTATCTAGTGACAGTTCTAAAGGCGATAACTATTCGCTGATCGCCTCAGACCATTGCAAATAAATCGGCTGTAGATAGATCATTGTTAAACGTTGGAAGAGATCGGATATTCGCATCGCGGAGAGACGTTTAAATCTTTTAATTACTGATATTCGTCGCTTGAATACGAAATCGCTTTGCTTTTCTTTCTTTGTTTCGCATGAGACGATCGGAAATCTTTAAGTGCTTACGTTATCTCCAATATGTTCGCGCTAAAGACACGTTAAAAGCATTTGGTCGTTTTAGTTTGATTGATCAACTAACACCGGGAAATTTACACATCAATTTAAGATCCGATTCAACAATCGAACGGCCGGGATATCGATTACCCTTCTTCACGTTTTGTGTCCTCACTTTTTTTTATTCCCTTTCAAATATCGACAAAGAACACGATTTAAATTTCCGACCGGAAACGATTTAGAATCGGATTTCCCCGTTTAGTTGATTTTGAGCCGAAGTTTCATCATATCTGTGGTTGTTTACTTGCTCCCTCAAATGAGGAGTTACAAGGTTGTCTTTGAAACGTGAACACCGGAACCATGCCCCCCAACACTCCGGGACAGTCGATGAAATTAACTACAGTCCAAACAACGGTTTATGAACTTGTTTCATTTTGATTTGTTAACATTGGTTTCCGGAAAGTAATTCTTTTTTTTTAGAATCAGTTTCTCTCTAAAGGGAGTACGGGAGGTTGCCAGCACTCCTAGTAAAATTGGAGTGATCGAATGACATTAAAACGACACGCCGACTAGAAAGTTCGCGCAGGTCTTTGGTTAATTTTAACATTTTTGTCACAATCCTGAGTGCTCCTATTAGGCAAGCTAAATTTTCTATACATTAAAACCGACCTTGTATCTAACTCTGCCCTCGTGAGGAGGCAGGTAAATAGTGATATGACCACATGCATTTCTCTACTACCGCTCCCGAGGTTTGATATCCGATTTAGCTGTTTTTGAGCCCTAGTTTCATTATAACTGTTGACAATTAATGCCCTGTCCCCAATAAGGCGCTACAAAGTTAGCTTTGAAAAAGGACCACGGTGCCATGTCATCCTCCTGGGAAAGTCGAATATAATCAAGTAGGGGTTTATGGACTTGCTTGATTTTGCTTTTCAGAATTGGTTTACGGCAATCACTAAAGGGACCAGACGGGACCACGTGAAGGTTGGCAAAATGCCCAGTTAAATTGAGCGATAGATCGAGCAGGACATTAAAATGGCACACTGAGTTCTTCTTTACTTGACTTTCCCACGAGAGCAGAGTTAGACACAAGGCCTTCAGAAAAAAGGTACTCTGGATTGCGACAAAAAATAGATGTTATCTCATTCTATAAGGATTTCTACTTCACTGACCGAAGATAGAAAATATGCAGTGAATGTAGTATCAGGAACGATACGTAAGTTCGCGCTGATATCAGAGATCGCCGCGGACAATTCTGGATTACAGCCCCTTGGGCGCTCACTTGCTAATAAGGTTTGGTTTGGTTTTACTGTTTTACGGCATATCACATCTTTTGCGTTATTTAATGCCAAAACATCACACTCATTATAAAAAATTCCTTGTGTCGGATTAATTGACCACGAATTGCAATTTTACAAATAAATAGGGGGAGGGGTGATTAGTGTGTAATCACTGGGGCACTAAGACCAACCCCATTAGCATTGGTGCACAGATTAGCTGATATGAAATCTCCCCATATCCGAAGGGTGCCCATGTAAGAGTTAAGAACAAACAAACAGGAAACCGACAGAAAACACTCCCTATCTAGCCATGGTCAACCAAGAGGCATATTGAAATCAAGAAGGTGTTTCATGACCAAAGAGAGCCTTGACCCTTCACGGTCACAGATGACTGCTCGAGCAAAGCTATCCAATAAAACAGAGAACATCTCCCACATGAAACATATCTCCTAAGGAAGGAATGAGTGACTCAACCAAGTAAGAGCAAAAGTTGGAAGGACCTCTACCGGCAACAACAAGCAACTGCATTCTGGAAATCTCAGACAGACAATGGAACATCATCAACCGTGACTGACCAGAATTTGATGGACTGTAACCTTGATGCCCAATGATGAGTTCAATATTGGCACGATAAGATATGTTGATGAGTGTGTAATTGGAAGTAATAGTTCTGATAGGGGTTTAAACTAAACATAGGCCATCCCCGGCCCATGTTTAGTTTAAACCCCTATCAGAACTATTACTTCCAATTACAATTCCATTGGTGGAATATGCTTACACTGCTTCTACGGTCTACCGGGAGGATTTGAAGTGAATAACGACGCAAACTGACGACGTGGTGTCCATTTTAGTCCATAGCACCATTTGTATAAGAGATCTAGAAAACCTTCAGATGGTCCTTCCTAAGAATACCTGAGTATAACAGGGGAACGAGACCTAGTCAAATAGAAAAGCCAAAAAATATTGTATTTGCTGACATATGCGCATTTCGTTTTTTTTTTTTTACACAGACGCACTTTTTTGCAATGGAGGAGACACTGCTTGGACAAGGGAGCCTCCCCGGTCAAATATCCTGAAAGTGTTCTATATAAATGGCTTAGAATATACACCACTATCAAGAGTCGTGTACTAAAATTGAAGATGGCTAAGAATCGCAAAAACAGAGATCGAGAAATAGAGAGAGAGAGAGAGAGAAAGAGACCAGAGATAGTGCAAAAGCTTTAGAGAAACACGCATTGATTAATTCATATTTAGTTTAATATATATTATCGACGTTTTTCACAACTAATGAGACGGACGTGATTGTCAGCCGAAAAGGAGTACTCTATAGTAGTACTCTATGGAAGTAGTCGATTGGAGTACGGGAGAAAGGGAGTACTCTATGAGAGTACTAACATGTATCAATGAACTTATTACAACTCATCGGGTGTTTTTTGGAGGACGGTTAGCAAAGAAGCCGTCCCGCGGTAATGTGTCCCACAATAGGCCTTGCAACGAAGCTCTGTCGATGAAAATTCCGCCTGGCGCCATGCACGTGGAGGGAGAAAGGAAAGCCTTTTTTCAATGCCCTAGCAAAACGAGTTCTTGTTGTGGATGTCTCAGAAGGGTGAACCAAAGATCAGCGTTAAGTTGATCCCCATTCTATGGAAATAGCGATAGAGTATAGAGAGACTAGAAACAAATTAATAATATTCAACAAAAATAATGTTCTAGTTTTTGAAATGATTTGAGAATTTTCAGAGAATTTTCAGCCAACAACGTAAAATTTTAAGATCTATTTAAGTGTTCTACAATATTGCTAAGTTGAAAGGATGTTCGTAGAAAGAAAATTTACAGGAAAAGAGCGGAATTACGCTTTTAATCCATAATGCTAAGCATTTATCCACGATATAAAAACAAACGATAATAAAATTACAATTTAATTAAACGGCGACTGGGTCCATAGAATTTGCCTTTTTTTTTTAAAAACTAATACTAAAAACACCAAAATACTAAGTAGATACTCTCTGACATATCATGGAAAATGTGTTAATTAATTTTTACTTTTGAATTTTAAAAATGTTTATTTCCCTTTTTTGGACTTTATTAAACTTTTACATTTCCCACATATTTTTCCCTAACACATAATTTAGACGATACTTATTTAACCTTTTAGAACAAATAACGTATCCGATCGTGGGTTTGTGCGAGCCCCCCCCCCATTTTCTTTACCAAGAGACAACAAAGTTGAAGATAGCCGGAGAGGTTAACGCCTTCTGAACTTGAAACCAATGGTACTGATGTTGTACTGATTTCCTGTACCGCTGTGATTCTTTCTGGCAGCAGATGTTTCTCTAGAACTAAGTTTGTTTTTTTTTTGATTTTCTGTAAGACGCGTTAATATAGGCGCTGATGAAGTCGCGTTTTGGACCAACTTTATAAAATTATAAAATGAAATAAAATTAAGTATTTCCAAACTGTTTTGGAAACGATCGTACATCATAATAGACTTAATGTTGCAATTCGTGGAACAGTAAAAGTAATGCTTTGATTCATTATATATATATATATAATTTTGATTTGGCTTTTGCTTTCTCTAATTCCTTTCCTCTCTTCTTCATTTCTACCTGCTCTATCCTGGATATTGAGCTGTATACTCTTCACAATAGGGTTTTACCTTTCCTAAAAGTTCGCTTTTAGTACACCTCTTTATATATATATATATATATATATATATATATATATATATATATATATATATATATATATATATATATATATATATATATCTAAATAAGCTTTGAGTAATGTATACACGAAGAAAACAATTCAGTTAAAATTCCTAGGTATACTAAGTTAAAATATCGCAGACTTAGCACTTGCATAAGCCAACTTAACGCCGAAACATTAACAAATATAAGAGTGGGTTAGGGTTAGGGTTAGGGTTAGGGCTGGAGTTAGGGTTAGGCTATACAACAGTGAAACACAAGAAGAGAACCTTAACTTAAATTGTGAAATAGAAAAAGGCGATCATCAGCTGTTTACCATGCAACTGTTTTGGAAATTCAAAAACAGAACAGCTATTAAATTAATTGCTCTTCAGTGTTACTGATCAAAATACCACTTCCCCAATAACGAAATGCAGACGCAATTCAGTTATGATTTCGTTAATATATATATATATATATATATATATATATATATATATATATATATATATATATATATATGACGTTGCTGTTTTTTTTTATTGTTATTGGTTTTAGCGATAAATTGTTAGTATTTTTGCTCACCTAGAGTATTAGAAGTTACCTCCCTTGGATCCGGAATGTTTTTATGGGCATGTTTATTTATTTATTATTTTGTACATAAAATAGTTATCCACGGCCACGTGTTTCGCCGTACTACTTATTAAATTAAAAAAAAATAAACAGAGTCAAAATCAATGGCCTCTTTACTGTGTTTATATAATAATGCTGAAAAATAAATAGCGCTATTTACTTTTAAACTAAAGTTTTATTTATACAAACATAGCATGGCTACACATTCAGAACATGTTTCAGTCATATCTTTCATAAGCTCGACATCCATATGCTCTTGCGTGTATAATTTCACATGTTTTTTAAAAATTTGTATATATATATATATATATATATATATATATATATATATATATACTTTTAATGGTATTGGGAGAGTTTCCCAGTAGAGTCCTCAATTATTAAAACAAAAGTAAAATTATTAATAAGAGCATACTATTCATTTATACGTAATACATTAAGTTAGAACAATATCCGTACCATCGGTTTCAGATCTGAGAAATTCAGACCTTTGACAGCGGAGTTCTTCGTCTTAATGAATGAAAAGACGCTAGGAATGTTCAAATGTTAAAAAGATGGGTTTTTTTCGGAGTTGGAATATTTTTAGCCGAGTATCTAAGTGTGCTTTTTTTCCATATTATGCTCTAATTAATTATCAAGTTAATTCTACTTTGTTTTTTTAAATAATTGAGCACTCTGCTGGGAAATTCTCCCAATACCATTAAAAGTATATAGCCCTCGAAAGGTGTGACAGAGATACACTGACAACCCGACGGTTGAGCACTCTCGAGAAGTTCACCCACACTACAGAAGGAAAGCTTTTTGGAGGTGTTACCCAACTGAAACACCTCCCAGAGAATGGAAAAATGCACACTTAGATATCCGGCTAAAAATATTCCAACACATAAAAAATAACCGGCATCTTTTAAACATTTGAACATTTCTGGCATTTTTTTCATTCATTAAGCCGAACGACTCCGCTGACGAAGGTCTGAATTTCTCAGATTTTAAACCGATGGTACAGATGTTGTTCTAGCTTACTGTATTACGTATATATATATATATATATATATATATATATATATATATATATATATATATATATATATATATATATATATATATATATATATAAGAGGTTTATGTAGTTTGCATATGCACGCTTGAACTTGAGTTGAGCACGGTTCTGAAGAAGGGAAGAGTTCCCGAAATATTAAAAAAATATTATATCATACGGAATTTCCACCAGACCATCTTGATACAGGTATTACATAACATTGTAACATTGTGTAGATAGACAGATGTACATGTGTTTGTGAAAAAATAATAATAATAATAATTAAAAAATAATAAATAAATAAATATATATATGTGTATGTATACGTTGTATTAAAGGTGAAACTATTTCATTTGTTCCACCATTATATGTTTTATTAGCTCCAACTTGTGTCTATCCGTCACACCTTTGCATTGTATTGCCTTCTAAGTATCACATTTCTATATATTTCTCTCTCTCTCTCTCTCTCACTCTATCTCTCTCTCTCTCTCTCTCTCTCTCTCTCTCTCTCTCTCTCTCTATATATATATATATATATATATATATATATATATATATATATATATATATATATAATGTTAAAATTAAAATTTCACAAAGTATTAAAACGATACATACAAAAAACATATATGGAGATTTATTTGAAAAGCCCATGATGAGATCAAGCGTGGCAGGATGTGAAAAATCATACAGAAATGAACCAGTGAAGTCATTTCATAAATAACTCAAAATCGCTTGCGAAGCAATCTTTGTTTTTAAAATTAGATTCTACCTAATTGTTCAAAAAATTTAGCTTCTTCAATAATTTATAACCTGAAAAAATGCAAGCATCTGCCGGTTTTCAAATTCTTTTGAAATGAAATGTTGCATTTAAAAAAAAATGTAAACAGTTCATTTCTGACAAGGATCTAAACGCAGCAAAAGCCTTTTTAACAATCAAGAAATTCGCTATTTATTTTAATGAGGGTCTAAGAAAACTGCCATCATTTGACGGATCCTTTATAGAATTTTAAATATTAATGATTCTGGTTAGATTGAAGGGACGTCGAAGACTTTGGATTCATTAAATATTAGATTCCTGTTTGCAATAATTGACCAAAATCGAAGGCGGAAAAAAACAGATGAAACGGAACGGACATTCTGAAGATGCGTCCATGCAATCCGCGCGTGTAACGATGAAAATTCTTATTTTAATCTTAAGCGTGACAGACCAACGAAAATGCTAATTCAAACACAGCGTGACTGCATGAGGAAAATGTTATTTAAAATTTAAACATGGTAGACAAACGAAAATGTTGTTTCAAACATAAGCGTCAAAGACAACTGTAAATGCTATTTATTAAACAAGTCAGATAAAGGAAAATGCTATTTCAAACCTAAGCATAACAGGCCGATGAAAATGCTATTTCAAACCTAAGCATAACAGGCCGATGAAAATGCTATTTCAAACCTAAGCCTAACAGGCCGATGAAAATACTATTTCAAACCTAAGCATAATAGGCCGATGAAAATGCTATTTCAAACCTAAGCCTAACAGGCAGATGAAAATGCTATTTCAAACCTAAGCCAAACAGGCCGATGAAAATGCTATTTCAAACCTAAGCCTAACAGGCCGATGAAAATGCTATTTCAAACCTAAGCCAAACAGGCCGATGAAAATGCTATTTCAAACCTAAGCCTAACAGGCCGATGAAAATGCTATTTCAAACCGAAGCCAAACAGGCCGATTAAAATGCTATTTCAAACCAAAGCCTAACATACTGATGAAAATGCTATTTCAAACCTAAGCCTAACAGGCCGATAAAAATTCTATTTCAAACCTAAGCCTAACAGGCCGATGAAAATGCTATTTCAAACCTAAGCCTAACATGCTGATGAAAATGCTATTTCAAACCTAAGCCTAACAGGCCGATGAAAATGCTATTTAAAACCTAAGCCTAACATGCCGATGAAAATGCTATTTCAAACCTAAGCCTAACAGGCCGATGAAAATGCTATTTCAAATTGAAGCGGGATAAACAGACGGAAACGTTATTTCGAACGTAATTGTGATACACTCAGATCCAGAAAAATGCAATTTAAAATTGAAGTGTCTCAGACCAACTAAAATTCTATTTCAAACTTAAGGTTGACAGACTAAAAAATATTTAAAGCGATAAGCCAACGTAAATGCTATTTTAAACGGAAGCGTGACCGACCGACCGACTAAAACTGTATTTCAGCATGAATCGTTACAGACAAAGCTTCTTATAGATATGCGCGTACGCATTGTTTCAAATATAAAAGACAGGCAAAAACGGAAAACTTTCTTTGCGTTGTAGAAAAGGCGGGAAATGTTAATTAAACGAATACTTTTTTTTCATGGCATTGTTTTTGTTCTAAGAATTGAAGGGAACGTACGGTAACCGTTCGTGGATGGATTCGGAAAATTGAAATTCGTTTAATAGGAGTAACACCTGAAAAGAAAGGAAGGCAGAAAAAAAGGGAAGGAAACGTAAGAAAAGACAGAAAAGAAGAAAAGAAAAAAAAAGAAACGAAAGAGAGAAAGAAGTGACGAAAGAGAGGAAAGAAAGAAAGCGCTGAATATCAGCGGATAGGAGAAAGAAAAAAAGAATAAATAAATGAACGAAGAATAGAAAAAAGGAAAGACAGAAAGAAAGAAAAATATTGGAAAGAGAGAAAGAAAGAACGAACGAGAGGAGAAACAGGGCTACTTAAAGACGGAAAGAAAAAGGAAGGAATGAACGAATGAAAGGACGAACAAAAAATGGAAAGGAAGAAATACAGAAAGAAAGGAAGAAAGGAAAACCGAAAAGGAGGACGAAGAAAAATCAAAAAGAAAAAAGAAAAAAAGAAAGGCGGATGGAAAAAAAGAAAAAGGGGGAAAACAGACAGAAGAAAAATAGAATTGAATGAAAGAAAAATGGGGGAAAATGAACACAGAAGGAAAAGAAGAATGGAGAAACGAAAGAATGAAAGAAAGAGAAAGGAAAGTCGGTTACAGAGAAGGGAAGCAAAAAAGAGGGAAAGAACAGATGAATAATGAAAAAAAAAAACAGAGAAAGAAAAAAATGGCCACAGAAGGAAAAGAAGAATGGATAAAAGAAAAGAAAGAAAGAAGGAAATACACAATGAAAGAAAGAGAAAGGAAAGTCGGTTACAGAGAAGGGAAGCAAAAAAGAGGGAAAGAACGAATGAAAAATGAAAAAAAAAAAACAGAGAAAGAAAAAAAATGACCACAGAAGGAAAAGAAGAATGGAGAAATGAAAGAATGAAAGAAAGAGAAAGGAAAGTCGGTTACAGAGAAGGGAAGCAAAAAAGAGGGAAAGAACGAATGAAAAATGAAAAAAAAAACAGAGAAAGAAAAAAAATGACCACAGAAGGAAAAGAAGAATGGAGAAATGAAAGAATGAAAGAAAGAGAAAGGAAAGTCGGTTACAGAGAAGGGAAGCAAAAAAGAGGGAAAGAACGAATGAAAAATGAAAAAAAAACAGAGAAAGAAAAAAAATGACCGCAGAAGGAAAAGAAGAATGGAAAAAGTAAAGAATGAAAGAAAGAGAAAGGAAAGTCGGTTACAGAGAAGGGAAGCAAAAAAGAGGGAAAGAACGAATGAAAAATGAAAAAAAAAAACAGAGAAAGAAAAAAAATGACCGCAGAAGGAAAAGAAGAATGGAGAAATGAAAGAATGAAAGAAAGAGAAAGGAAAGTCGGTTACAGAGAAGGGAAGCAAAAAAGAGGGAAAGAACGAATGAAAAATGAAAAAAAAAACAGAGAAAGAAAAAAAATGGCCACAGAAGGAAAAGAAGAATGGAGAAATGAAAAGAAAGAAAGAAGGAAATACACAATGAAAGGGAGAGAAAGGAAAGTCGGATAGAGAGAAGGGAAGCAAAAAAGAACGAAAGAAAGAATAAAAAATCGAAATACAGAAATACAGAGAGAAAACCCCGAACAATCTAATAAAGTTAGAAATCAACAACAGGTATGAAATTCTTGGAAAGAAACTCTGCTCATGAAAAGTTCCGTTTGGTTTTAGGCGTACAACGGACGAATTGCAACTTACTGAGTTAATCAACGTTTTACCCCTAACGCTTTTTTATTTCACATATTTTAATCACACAAAATCTATGTTACAATATTCCTTGGTTTTGGGATTGAGTTATATTTCAAAAACGCTTTAATTGTCCTAATTAGCCTTAATTTACAATTAATTCACCAAGTAATAATCGCTTACGAAGTTTCTGCCCATCACTCTCTTTCACTCAGACTCTATGTTGTTTGGCTCCCGCCCCTGTTTTATACCGTAGCTATCACTATCGCTTCCGTATCTCTTTCTCCTTTACTCTCCCCTCTTTTTAAATAGACGAATATAATAAATAAAAGAATGAATAATCATATTGGAATAGTCTATTATAATCAAAGGGGAATAACACCACGAATAGTAAAACTATTTAATCCGTAGCCAAGAAGAGGAAGAAGAAGAAGAAGAAGAAGAAGAGAGAGAGAGAGAGAGAGAGAGAGAGAGAGAGAGAGAGAGAGAGAGAGAGAGAGAGAGAGAGAGAGGCGGGGTTGAAGACCATACGAGCAGAAAACGAATAATTTGGGATTTTGTTTTAGTAGCCAAACTTTAAATACAAGTCTACCTCGTAATATATGCAAAGGTTGCACATGACCTTGCGGCACAACTAATAAATAAAGTAAAGAATAAAAAGATTGGAATAGTCTATTAAAATCAAAGGGGAATAACAATACAAATAATAAAACTATTTAACCCGCAACCGAAGAATATATATATACATATATATATATATATACATACATATATATATATAGTCATCCATATACAGACTGTTTCGCTAGTGCGGCTAGACAAGTTTGTGCCTCAAGCCGGGATTGAAACTCAAACGTCGAGCTGACAGTCGGCGCTCCCATCCCTGGTCTATCATACGACACTGACTGAATGTAAGAGATATCTCAATGTAAACATTGTCAAGTGCCGGGAGCTCGAATTAGTTTTACTCAATGAGCTATGCCTTAAATATAATACGACACTGAATGAATGTAAGAGAAATAGATAGAGATAGATAGATAGATAGATATATATATCGATAGATAGATAGATAGAGAGAGGTGAAGAGAGAGAGAGAGAGGAGGGGGGACGCGCATACAAGCAAAAAGCGAATAATTTGGGATTTTGTTTTAGTAACAAGACTTTAACTACAAATCTATTTCATAATATATGCAAAGGTTGCAAATGACCCTGTGCCATAACTACCAGAACTTTGTCCTTCGTTGACCTTGTGCGTTTCGTATACATGTTCAGATTTCCTTTCATATTCCCTCCTTTCCACTTATCTACATGTGATCGAACTATGTATTTTCTATTGTTGTGTTCGGGATCTTGTTCTTCGTAACCACAAATAACATTTCTACTTTCAGACAATTGGTTCTCCCGTGGCTTCTTTGTTCCAGAATTTACTCACAAAACATTGTATCCCGGTTTCGGCTAAGTCGGCTTCTGCCATTTTTAGTAAGTATCCTGTCGGGCGACGCCACAGGAAGCAAAACAAATGACACATAGTAATAAAAGAAATAAGAAAATGGTGAAATAGAAAGAAAAATGCGGGGGAAAAAAGAAAATGGAGAAAGTAGAGAGTTAGAGCCATACTTTTTTTTATGCAAATCACCCCAGACAAGGGATGAAGCCACTTGATGTAAGCAGCTAACAAGAACAAATATGATTATCGCAAAGACAGGGGATGCCTATTGGCTTTAGTTTTGAAAAGACCAAGATAATAGGTAGGGGGAAAACAGTCAACAGGAAGAGAGTTCCACAAGCCTGCGGTTCTTTGAAAGAAGCTACTTTAATAGGAAGCTGTATTACAATGAGTTATCAACACAGCAAATTGATGGAGACCACGAGACCAACGAGTCAAACGAGCTGTAACAAAGGAAGCAGGGAATAGATCACATAATTCTGAAGAACACATGCCATAATAGTATTTATAGAAAAGACTGAGACTAGCAACAGCACGTTTGTGAGAGAGGGGATGTAAAGAAGAAGAAAGGGTGTAGTCAATCAAATTACAGACACGTTTCTGAACCTTATCAAGAACCCTCAAATAGGAGAGAGATTCACCAGCCCAAATATGACAAACGTACTCCATACATGGTCTGATAGTAGATTTGTAGAGATAGAGAATAGCCTCAGGTGTGAGAAAGTGTTTGGAACGATAGAGAGAACCGACTTTACGAGAAGCAGAAGGAGCAGTGGATCTAAAGTATGAACTCCAAGAAAGATTTGATGAGAAAGAAAGACTAAGAAGCTTTAAAGTCGATTTCCCCTCAAAAGCAGAACAATCCATGAGAATCTCAGGATAAAAGGGAACGCTAACGATTTACTTACATAAATAGGTAGATAGGTAGATAGATAGATAGATAAATAGACACATAGATAGATAGATACAGGAATATATATATATATATATATATATATATATATATATATATATATATATATTTATAGTAAGCTATGAAAATATATTTATGGAAATTAAGCTACACAGAGACTCCCGCGTTTCATGAAACGCGGCAGCCTCTGTGTAGTTTAATTGCCATAAATATATTTTCATAGCTTACTACTTAGCTCTACTTACGTATCGAGCACTGTTGAAGTAAATACTGAAAATTGATACATAAAAAATTATATATCCTTATCAAAGTTTATGTGGATACATGAAATACTAATATATATATTTATATAGATAGATAGATAAATAGATAGATAGATAGATAGATAGATAGATAGATAGATAGATAGATAGATAGATACATTTGCAGCTCTGGTGACCCCCCCCCGCCGTAAATACACTCGACCAAACCAGACAATCAGCTAAATCCCATCCATTCACTGTGGAGATCCCCAGATACCAGAGAGCCTTCTACACCAATAGCTTTATTTCTCGAGCTGCCGACCTTTGGAATTCCCCGCCTGTTCACTGTTTGCCCGACTGTATCGACATACAGAAATTTCAAACTAACGTGAACAAACATCTCGCTGCACAGCCATCAATTTAAGATGCCCCAACCCTCTCCCAAACTTTCACTCTAATTCTAAGGTAACCGCTTACGTCTACAGTGGCAATTTGCCGTTGTCGGGTGAACTAAGTTAATATATATATATATATATATATATATATATATATATAAATAATGAAAAGGACACACTCCAACCCAACACCACGGTCACGATACACTGGTAAATAAAAATAAAATTTTTTTTGAAAATTATTGACTTTTCAATATTGTCACTTTGTTTTGTTTTTACGATTCCACGTGTCGTATGTGTCACTCTAACAACGCATTGTTATCGCCTTCAAAAAATATTATTCTTACACTATACACAATGCTCCAAGCGAACTACAACATTCTTCTCATATATATATATATATATATATATGAAGCAATCCAACAAAAGATATAAGCGTCAACTAATATCTTATAATTAGTGAAACATCCGGATAAAAACTGAAGCTCAATATACTGGATAGAGCATTAATATTATAATATAAAATGAAGTAATAAAATAAGGTGTCAATCAAATTTTATTGGAATTCAAAGTTCAAGCAATTCAAGGATACTTTGCTTGAACTTTGAATTCTAATAAAATTTGATTGACACCTTATTTTATTACTTCATTTTATATTATATATATAATAATAATAATAATAATGATAATAATCCAGGTAAAACATCTACAGAATAGTAATCCAAAGAATTTCAACCGGGTTTATAAAAAGTGCTCAATATCAAATAGAGCTTTTATATATAATTATTTTTATTTACACAGACATGTACAAAATCTGCGACACTGGCATGTCGATGTTATCGATCAACAGTTATTATAAACTGAGATCTCATCAGGCAGAGTTAAAATCAGATCTTAACCGTAGATCATATTCCTTTCTAAATATGATCTAAGGTTAAGATCGGATTTTAATTCTTCCTGATGAGATCTCAGTTTATAGCAGCTGTTGATCGATAACATCGACATGCCAGTGTCGCAGAGATTGTACATGTCTGTGTGAATAAAAATATAATCATATATATATATATATATATATATATATATATATATATATATATATATATATATATATATATAGAGAGAGAGAGAGAGAGAGAGAGAGAGATAGATAGATAGATAGATAGATAAGTGAGAAAATAAACGAAAAATGCAAAGAAAAGTAAATTGCAAATGGAAAGCGGTTCAGTTTTGTAAGGTTTATAGTCATATGCAAAAATTCATGAAAAGCTAATTTACTGAATGATTAAAATATCAAAAGCCTAAAGGAACTAATGGACTGATAAAATAACAGAATAAAGGACTAGCGGAATAATGGTTTAAACACTATTACGAAGAAACGGAATAACGGAATAACCAAATAACTGACAAATAGACTAACGGAATAACAGGCTAACAATATAAATTACTGACAGAATAATTGACTAAAAGCATTATGCACTAACGCAACAACGGACTAAGGACGAATGGACTAACGGATTAACAGATTTACGGATTAACAGATTTACGGATTAACAGAATAACGGAATAACGGAATAACGGAATAATGTAGAATGACAAAACACCGCTTATTAAAAACAATTTAACATAAACTAAATAAGAAAGAAAGTGAACTTAAATTAAAAAAAAAAACAGAGTAATTAAGTTAAAGTGATTTTTATTTAATGCATTCATTTTTTTATTCTATGTTTTAAAAGTTGACTTCAAAATGTTAAAACAAACACAAAATACCCCCACCACCACCACAAAAGAAAAAAAAAATGTCGGCGATGCGCACAAATAATCCGATCACTAAAATCGCATCAATTCGAATTCAAAGCTAAAAACTGACAATTTGCTTGAGATGAGTTCAAATGTCTACTCAAATTTTATATTCAATATGAAAAAAAAGAAGAAGAAATATGAAAATGTTGTAAAATGTAATAAAACATATTATCAACGAAAAATTCCCGGAATCTTCATATTTCTCGATTACTCTCTATCTTTTTTAATTCATTTTTATTCCCCCCCAAATAAGACACATTGCCACAAAAACGTAAAGGACTGCAGGGAATTAGAGGCCATATTTATAGGGGCATTCTGAGTAGGGCGTTGTGCAGCAAGATGTTTGTTGATATTAGATTTAAATTTCTGCATGTTGGTACAGTCGGGAAAACATAGAGCAGAGAGGGAACTCCAAAGGCAAGCGGTTCGAGGAAAGAAGTTACTAGAGTAATACATTTTTTTCCGGCATCTGAGGAATTTACAGTGAAGGGGTAGAATTTTGCTGATAGTCGAGTCGATCGAAGGTATTTACAATGACGGTGGGGGGGGGGGCACATTGAAGAACTTTTAAAAGAAGCACATAGATTTAACATTGCGCCGATGGGACATAGGTTGGATCTTGATTGACAGTGTGATACCTATTAGATTAGAGTTTCTTTTTCAGACGCTGTCTAAGAGAGAAAAGACTAGTGGTTGACGCACCAGCCTAAACGGGGCAAAAATACTTCATGTATGAGCGAATAGTGGTGCTGTTATAGATGACGCGCCTTATTTCCGTGACTTCGCGTCGGCAACGATCGGGCGGGTCGCGGAAGCGCCCGAGAGTTGCCGAGACGAAAACGCCAAGCGTTAATGGAAGACTTGCAGGCGATAATATAAGACGAATAAATTCAAAGAAAAAAATACATAGATAAAAAGATAAAAACCGAACAAACTGTAGGGTGGGTGTGTGTGTGTGGGGGGTCAAATGAACCATTTTCAATCAAATGTGTAGAAAGAAACTTTTTGTTTTGAGGGGGGATTTTGTCAATGTTTTCTTTTTCATTTGTTTCGCTGTTTTTCTTTTTTTTCTTTCTTGCTAACATAAAACAAAGAAAGAAAGAAAAATGGGTTAGGGTTTAGGGCTTAGGGTTTAGGGCTCCCGTTAGGGTTAGGGCTTCCGTTCTAAGCGATAGCCAAGCCCTGCATTCAAACTGCCAAGCTCTAACTGGAAGACTGACAGACGCTAATATAAGACGAATAAATTCAAAGAAAAAAATACATAGATTAAAATAATTGTTTTTTTTTTGTGAAAATAATTTTTTTTTTTGGGGGGGGGGAGGGTAAAATTTTATTAATGTTTTTATAAGATAAAAGAAAATGATATCTTTCCGTCAGCGCTCGGGCGCTTCCGCGACCTGCCCGATCGTTGCCGACGCGAAGTCACGGAAACCAGGTGCGTCATCTATAACAGTACAAAAATCTCTTTATTATCTGTGCGTTTTCAACGATTAAAATACTAATTCAAACTGAAGCGTGACAGACCAACGGACGGATTTACTGACAGAGCCTCTAACAGAGATGAGTGGACGCATGCAAGTAAATGCAACACTATTTAATCGTTTGTTAATGAGAATTCTCAGATTCCTATTTTTGGAAATCAGTTCCAAAATTACAAGAACGGTAAATTTTTCAAGAACACTTCTTGTAAACAGAAAGGAATCATTGCGTCACGTTTTTCTTCTTCTTCCACTCTTGGAGAATCTTCAGATGTTTTCGCAGACTTTTTTTTTTATATATCGTGTTTGTGATTTGAAGAAACTTTTCTAATCAAGGACACTATTTTTGCGTAACGCTGGTTGTGGCGCGAAAAGAAATTGATTACTATTTTGTCAAGTAGGAACGGCACTTAAAAAAAACTTAAAAAAAACAATAATTTAAAAAAATAAAAATAAAAAATAATTAAAAAAATAAAAACAACAAATAAAATAAAATAAATAAAAAAATAGAAAAAAAAATAAATAAAAAAATAGAATTTTTTTTTTAAATAGAAAAAAAAAAATAGACAAAAATAAAAACAATAAAATAAATCCCAAAGAAGCAATAGTTTTTTTTAAAAATCATTTTTCTTTCAGTTTTATTTAATTCGCATTTTTTTCATTTTCTTTTTGTTCACATTTGTAACAAACATTTTTATATTGTCAATAGTTTTCTCTGTCTTTGCCAATAAACGATATTTCTGCTTCAGTCTTTAGTTTCTGTCTATTTATATCTATTGCTGCAAAGGTTTCCAAGGATGCCGGCCTCGACACTCCGCCCACAAATAAAAGTGAACCAACACAATACTAAATTTTGAGTCTCAAATTTCTTGCAGTAAATAATTAGTTTCATTTTATTATTATCTATTATTCTCACTATATATATATATATATATATATATATATATATATATATATATATATATATATATATATATATATATAAAGCAATCCAACAAAAGATATAAACGTCAACTAATATCTTATAATTAGTGAAACATCCGGATAAAAACTGAAGCTCAATATACTGGATAGAGCATTAATATTATAATATAAAATGAAGTAATAAAATAAGGTGTCAATCAAATTTTATTAGAATTCAATGTTCAAGCAAAGTATCTTAAAGTCCTTAGCTAATGAGATATATAATCCATCCAAGTCATACATTTTACAGATCACCTGGATTAATCTTCAGTCAACCTTCTGGACTTCTTTCCTGATTATGTTTTTTAAAATGTATGACTTGGATGGATTGTATGGATTCAACAAAAAATATGTTTTTGGGTTGATATATTTGATGTTATGTATTTTTATGTATTTGTGTATATATTTTTATATATTTTCAAAGCTTAATTTTATTACCTGTAGTGGTATAACTGCGGTAATGGTCCTCTGAGAAGAAGACTTATCTTTGAAAACTCATGGGCTAAGGACTTTCAGATACTTTGCTTGAACCTTGAATTATAATAAAAGTTGATTGGCACCTTATTTTATTACTTCATTTTATATTAACGGTTTAAACAGTCAAACTTTAAATCTCTCGTATGTGTAGAACGCCATCACGCTCTCATGTACATTTCAACTTTACAGACGCGTTTTCAAATATAAACTACTTGCCGTTATAATTCAAAAATGAGCACAACTGTAAAGACACTAAAACTAATACCGCCTGAAGATGGTTTGACGATTCAAATCGAAAGTACTTGCAAAAAAGAAAAAAGAATGGAACAAGAAAGCCATGGATCATATTTATATCAATTTGACCGACACATCAGATGGACAATTCGGAAAATTGAAAAAAAAAAGTCGCATCAAGCAAAACCACTCCGTGTTATTTAATAATGTTTGCCTAATATATATATATATATATATATATATATATATATATATATTGGTACAGAAAAATTAGTACATATATATATACTATTAATATATATATTATTAATTGAATGACATAATAAAATAAGAAATTAATAAAATTTTATTAAAGTTAAAAAACAAGGCTTTAAAATAGGACGCAATATCACTCCTTGTTTTTGAACTTTAATAAAATCTGATTAATTTCTCATTTTATTATGTCATTCAATTAATATTGTTGCTCTAGACACTATATTGAGCTTTGTTTTTATCCTGATAGTCTACTGGTTTAAGATATTATTTATATCTTTAAAGTATCATCTTACTCTCTCTCTCTCTCTTAATCTCTCTCTCTCTCTCTCTCTCTCTATATATATATATATATATATATATATATATATATATAGAGAGAGAGAGAGAGAGTGTTTGTAATATAATTTTTGTTGGTCTTTCACACTTTAGTTTAAAATATAAGTTTCGTTGGTCTGTCACGCTTAAGTTTTTAATATAACTTTCGTTGGTCTATCACGCTTACGTTTTAAATATCATTTACATCGCTAAGCGCGCAGATTGAATGGACGCATCTTAAGAATAGATTGAATGGACGCATCTTAAGAATAGATTGAATGGACGCATCTTAAGAATAACCCTTGTTATTTTTATCTTCTTGTTTCGACCTTTTGTCTCTAAATCTACGATATTCTCTTTTCAGTGTTTATTATTCTCTCTCTCCAACTCTCAACCCTCCTCCCTCCCTCTCTCCCTCCCTCTCTCCCTCCCTCCCTCTCTCCCTCCCTCTCTCTCTCTCCCCCTCTCTCTCTCTCGGCGGTTTCCCCCTCCTTTTGTCCTGAGTGTCTCAGTGTCTCAATTTCGCAGCACCAACTTGACAAAGGCGAATTTGCATTGAGCCAGAATCTCCAATTCTACAAAACAACCAAAGTTACTCCAAACAGTCGAAACAAAAATAAAAGTGTTTGTTTTATTCGCGGACGAAGCGAGGTTCCAGAGTACATTTTCTTTTCTTAGCTTTCGGGTGGCACCTTCTCATTGTCTCAATGTGTCGCAGACTTTTGTCTCAATAACACATTCTAAGATACGTCCGTTCATCTGTATACAATACCTTATTCATTACTCAGTCTGCCATGCTTCTGTTTGTGTCCATAAATTATGCCTAAATTAGGGTTGGAGTGACTCAAAAGTTGTGAATTTATATAATATAATATAATGAAAATTATTTTACTAAAAGAAAAATCAAAGCGGATATAGCATGTAATTGATTAAATCGATTTGAATAGAAACATTTTGTTTTTTAAAAAACACAGACTAAACATTTCCGTAATTGTCTGGCTAGGCAAAACCAAATATCGATTTGTCTGATGTAATGCTAGAGTGGTCGAACTTCGAGAATCTGATTAACTTTTCTTTGAATATTAGAAAAGGTCAGCTTGACAAACTAAAATCGTATTGTTGATATACGATTTTAGTTTGTCAAGCTGACGTTTTCTAATATTCAAAGAAAAGTTAATCAGATTCTCGAAGTTCGACCACTCTAGCATTACATCAGACAAATCGATATTTGGTTTTGCCTAGCCAGACAATCACGGAAATTTTTAGTCTGTTATTTTCAAAAAACAAAATGTTTCTATTCAAATCGATTTAATCAATTACATGCTATATCCGCTTTGATTTTTCTTTCAGTAAAATAATTTTCATTATATTCACCGTTTACTTTCATTAGATAGTCGACAGAGATGATTATCTAATGGATTTACTGTGTTTCATACATCTGGAAATTGTAAATGACGACAGCCGATTCATATTTTTTAATACACGGCCAAAATTTATTAAAAACTGTGTGTTAATTGTTACAATAACCGTTAATATATGACTACACTTTGTGTTGGATTGACTCAAGATTTTGGAAGTTACTTGAAGAATTTTGTTTGCCACGTTGAAGTCGTTTTCAGCAAATCCTAATATTTATAAACGGCATCGTCAAAGTTTATAACAATAATTGACAATAGTTCTGAATACGTTGCTGAATTATGGGTCAACACTTTTGAACTTATTTAAGCATTTTAATCGCCAAACACGCCGATTGAATAGAACTAAGAAATGAAATGGCATACACCCCAAGTGGGTTGAATCGGATTACTCCTAATGTAACGTTTAGGCTGTCTACTTGTATGTTGAACTTCTGGTGTTCGATAGTCTCACCCGGTTCATACAGTCAACACTCACACACGCAAACCAACCGTCTAGTGTCATTATAATTGTTGTTGTTGTTGTCGATCCTCGCTGCAACGGTGTGTCCTACTATCTTTCTGCTGGAACATGTCCGTCGTCCGCCACCCCCATACTCGCATACTGCGCGCCACCAGTATCATCATCGTTGTAATGCCTGTAACAACGATTCTCATACACAGCGAAAGATAAGGCAGACTCTCTCTTTTAAATGTGATTACTTTTATTTAGGCATCAATTTTCTGTCGCTCTTAGAAATGTTTTACTAACGAAGAGAGAGATCAATTTACCACTTTTATCATAGTTAATTCCTAGCTATGTATGGTCCATTAAGTCCTTAGCCATGTGTGGAGGGAAAGGAAGGAATTTCATCACGCCTGTATTCTTTTAGAGAAATAAATTCCCCTTTTCATTTGCGGACTACATGGAGAAATACGTCTGTTCAGCTTGCTTCCCAAAACCAGACTGGCAAAATTCAGTTTCCCACACAAGAACCCGTGACACCACAGAACCCTTATGCGCAGGTGCATTTTGACCCTTCACCTGAGTTCTCGTCAAACGTGGTGGTCCTGTCAACGCTTGTGAGCTCAGACTGTGAGAACAAGCTTAATTTTGCACTTGATTGTACGAGTGAACCCGCAATAAATCGCGCAAGCCAAACCAAACGACCCCCACACATTCGTCCACTCAACATGCGTCCGGCCTCACAGGGCCATTATCCAACACCAAGGAGGAAGCTTCTAGGAGATATCAAATTCACAAGCGGTCCCCAGTCGCATGGTCAGTCGTTAGATTTTTGTAGTTCTTGTAAAGAAGTGTCGACGTCCTCATACATACATCGCCTGGTATTCCCAAATGGTCACCCATCTGGTACTGGCCAGGCTCAACGTTGCTTAACTTCGATGATCTAACGAGAACCGGTGTGTCAACGTAATTATGGCGTCTTGAATAGGCGAATCTTAAGATAGATAGAAAAGGTTGATCTTACCATATTAAAGATAAAATGCAAATAAGAATATTTTTTTTAGAAAAAAAACATGTGAAATAGGATCACATTAAAAGCAGCGATCGCTGATATCTGTATTATCTTAACTGACAGTTGCTTAAGAAAGCCCGTTTGTATTTCTTTGATATTTATTTGATTTTTTATCTCGAACATAAGACGAAAAGTGCCGCCCATTTCCACGGGTAAGTATCGATTAACTGCGTTCCTCAGGTTGCCAAGAATCGTCTCGTGTGTGCTACTAAGATTTCTGTGGTTGAGGCGAAGATGGCCGGTACATAAGCGGATATACACACCACCACAATCAGCAAAATAAAAATAGTAATCTCTTGCTATAAAACCCGATAGATGTTTATGTACCTAGATTAATGCATTCTTTATAATAAAGCAAAGAAAATTTTACCCTTATCGAGCAGGATTAAATATGGAAATCGATAAATATGAAACATACTTAGTTTGTAGTTTCTCAAAACACTTATCAATAATTTGCCTAAATCGTAAAGAAGATGTTTATATGTAGCCCAACTGGTCAACAGTACCGGGGCAATTTTTACTCTATTTTATACATAAGATACATATTTACTCTATTTCATATATAAGATAAATATTTACTCTATTTTATATATAAGATAAATATTTACGCTATTTTATATATAAGATAAACATTTACTCTATTTTATATATAAGATAAATATTTACTCTATTTCATATATAAGATAAATATTTACTCTATTGTATATATAAGATAAATATTTACTCTATTTCATATATAAGATAAATATTTACTCTATTTTATATATAAGATAAATATTTACTCTATTTTATATATAAGATAAATATTTACTCTATTTTATATATAAGATAAATATTTACTCTATTTTATATATAAGATAAATATTTACTCTATTTTATATATAAGATAAATATTTATGACAAATAAAATAAACAATAAGTAAAACAGCGCAGGCATTTATTCGGCCAAGATGTTAATTGTAACGAGATTATTTTTCTGCCACTTTCTTTCACTTCGTTATTCTGTTATTCCGTTATTCCGTCATTCGGTTATTCCGTTATTTCATTCTTTTATTGATCTGTTCGTTTTCTGATTTTCTAAAAAAGTAGTTCCTAAGTTTTTCTCGTAAATCTGCACGAACGTAAAAGTAATTTGAAAGAGCAAACCAAAACACAACGCAGCAGGGTGAGAGTGCCACAGAGTTCCACAAGGCTGCAGTTTTTGGAAAGAAGCTATTGGAATAGGAAGGTGTATTATAACGAGGTATCTGAACAGCGAATTGATGAAGACCACTAGACCAACGAGTCAAACGAGCTGGGACAAAGGAAGCAGGGAATAAATCGGACAAGTTTTTGCCACTTGAAATCAACCGATGCCGATCCAGGAGATGTGTGGTTGGAGATTGCTTCACTATAGACTCCCCGTGAAGACACTTTTACAGGGAGTATCCATTGTCTCTAAAGAGTGGTAAGAAGCCTATTTAAAACATTTTTTTTTATTGTAAAGCATATAAAGAAACTTTCTGCTTATCTCGGCATTTTTTTGTCGTCTTGGAGACTTCTCATGCTTTTTTTAGAGAGAGAGAGAGAGAGAGAGAGAGAGAGAGAGAGAGAGAGAGAGAGAGAGAGAGAGAGAGAGAGTGAGAGAGAGAGAGTGGTAAGAAGCCTATTTTTTTTTTGTAAAGCATATAAAGAAACTTTCTGCTTATCCTGGCATTTTTTGTCGTCCTGGAAACTTCTCATTTATATATATATATATATATATATATATATATATATATATATATATATAGAGAGAGAGAGAGAGAGAGGTAAAAAGCCTATTTTCTTTATTGTAAAGCATAGAAAGAAACTCTCTGCTTATTCCGGCATTTTTTTGTCGTCCTGGTCACTTCTCATTTTTTTTTTTGAGAGAGAGAGAGAGAGAGAGAGAGAGAGAGAGAGAGAGAGAGAGAGAGAGAGAGAGAGAGAGTGTGTGTGTGGTAAAAAGCTTATTTTTTTTATTGTAAAGCATAGAAAGAAACTTTCTGCTTATTCCGGCATTTTTCTGTCGTCCTGGAGATTTCTCATTTATATATATATATATATATATATATATATATATATATATATATATATATATATATATACTTCTCATTTTTTTCTGAGAGAGAGCGAGAGAGAGGAAGCGAGAGAGAGAGAGAGAAAGAGAGAGAGAGAGTGTGTGTGGTAAAAAGCCTATTTTTTATTGTAAAGCATAGAAAGAAACTCTCTGCTTATCCCGGCATTTTTTTTGTTCGCCTGGAGACTTCTCAAGTTGTAAGTGTACTTGTTTTTAACAAGCAGAGTTCCACAAGTCTGCAGTTCTTGGGAAGAAGCTACTGGAATAGTAAGATATATTATAACGAGGTATCTGAATAGCGAATTGATGAAGACCACTAGACCTACGATCCGAACATACTGTATTAAAGGAAGCAGGAAAACATCAGACGATTCTGAAGAACAAATGCCATAATAATATTTGTACAAGATACTGAAACTAGCAAGATCACGTCTGTGAGAGAGAGAGGGAAGGGTGCAGAGAAGAAAGAGTTGACCCAACCAAATTACTGATAGGTTTCTGGATCTTATTAAGAACGTTAAAATTAGAGATTCATCAGCCAAAACATGACAACAGTACTCAAGGTCTGATTGTAGAGATGTAGAGATAGAGAATAGCCTCAGGTGTGAGAACGTGTTTGGAGAGATGTAGAGATAGAGAATAGCCTCAAGTGTGAGAACGTGTTTGGAGCGATGTAGAGATAGAGAATAGCCTCAGGTGTGAGAACGTGTTTGGAGAGATGTAGAGAGAGAATAGCCTCAGGTGTGAGAACGTGTTTGGAGCGATGTAGAGATAGAGAATAGCCTCAGGTGTGAGAACGTGTTTGGAGAGATGTAGATAGAGAATAGCCTCAGGTGTGAGAACGTGTTTGGAGAGATGTAGAGATAGAGAATAGCCTCAGGTGTAAGAACGTGTTTGGAGAGATGTAGAGAGAGAATAGCCTCAGGTGTGAGAACGTGTTTGGAGAGATGTAGAGATAGAGAATAGCCTCAGGTGTGAGAACGTGTTTGGAGAGATGTAGAGAGAGAATAGCCTCAGGTGTGAGAACGTGTTTGGAGAGATGTAGAGATAGAGAATAGCCTCAGGTGTGAGAACGTGTTTGGAGAGATGTAGAGAGAGAATAGCCTCAGGTGTGAGAACGTGTTTGGAGAGATGTAGAGATAGAGAATAGCCTCAGCTGTGAGAACGTGTTTGGAGAGATGTAGATAGAGAATAGCCTCAGGTGTGAGAACGTGTTTGGAGAGATGTAGAGATAGAGAATAGCCCTAGGTGTGAGAACGTGTTTGGAGAGATTTAGATAGAGAATAGCCTCAGGTGTGAGAACGTGTTTGGAGCGATGTAGAAGTAGAGAATAGCCTCAGATGTGAGAATGTGTTAGGAGAGATGTAGAGATAGAGAATAGCCTCAGGTGTGAGAACGTGTTTGGAGCGATGTAGAGATAGAGAATAGCCTCAGATGTGAGAATGTGTTAGGAGAGATGTACAGATAAAGAATAGCCTCAGGTGTGAGAACGTGTTTGGAGAGATGTAGAGATAGAGAATAGCCTCAGGTGTGAGAACGTGTTTGGAGCGATGTAGAGATAGAGAATAGCCTCAGATGTGAGAATGTGTTAGGAGAGATGTACAGATAAAGAATAGCCTCAGGTGTGAGAACGTGTTTGGAGCGATGTAGAGATAGAGAATAGCCTCAGATGTGAGAATGTGTTAGGAGAGATGTAGAGATAGAGAATAGCCTCAGGTGTGAGAACGTGTTTGGAGAAATTTAGAGATAGAGAATAGTTTCAGGTGTGAGAACGTGTTTGGAGAAATTTAGAGATAGAGAATAGTTTCAGGTGTGAGAACGTGTTCGGAGTGATGTAGAGATTGAGAATAATCTCAGGTTTGAGAACGTGTTTGGAGTGATGTAGAGATAGGGAATAGCCTCATGGGTGAGAACGTGATTGGAGAATCTAGCAACGAATACGTATACGAGTTTATAATATTTCCGAAGCCGTAGCCAATATGGGAAGCGCTTGGATAGAAAGGTGCACAAGTGATCGGACAGTACGGAGGTGGTTTTGAGAAATTTCGTAACGTTTACCAGATTTTTGAAGATGAAGATGGCAGAGAAATGTCATGAACTCTTGACAATGAACCTTTAGAAGCTTTTGTTGCACAAACTTAACGTCAAAGAATCAAAGAAACGTTTAGATTACATTGTTCTAACACGTTCTTAAACCCGATTTCGGAAACTTCGATACTGAAGAAGAACTGACGAATCTTTCTGTAATGACTAATCAGATGTTATCCTAGATCCAGGATGATCAGAATAATGATAACCGGATATCCCCGAACAGACACTCATGAACGTAATTTGTTATGCCTTCCCCTTTCTCGCCCCTCCCATAAAAAGTAAAAATAATTACAATGTTCTCTTTTTACCCATCTTTTCACCACGATCATTGTTATTGATTGCAAGTGCTCCAAGTGTTCAACTCATAATCGACTGTACGCTATGTGCTTCTGAAGCAACAGCCAATATCACCAGATCACGGATAGAAAGTTCCACAAGTTATTAAAGAGAACGGATGTGGTTTTGAGAAATTTCGTAATCGTTATGAGATTTTTCAAAATGAAGAAGGTATAGGACGGCCATGTAGTACTGACACCGAATGTTTGAAATCCATGGTTGAACAAAATCTACGTTAAAAGGTCAAAGAAATATCCACGGCACTTGATATCGGTATTTCAACAGTGTGCAACCATCAGAAGCAAGTTGGTAAGGCGAAAATCCTCGATAAGTTGGTACCACGTGAGCTCAACGAATAAATATGTTTCCGAAATCAGTCGTTATTTTCCGAACAGCCAAATAGGTTTTTCATCGATAAACGCGCAGACTGAATGGACGCATCTAACCCTAACCCTTACCCTAACCCTAACCCTAACCCTAACCCTAACCCTAACCTGTTGTTTTCGAAATTGTTCTCTTGCACGTGTGAATCGCTTGAATCCATGACAGAAATAATAGAAGAATTATCTCCCTTTTGTAGTCAGTTTCCATTGCAGTATTTGTCATGTATCTCTTTTTTCTTCTTTCTTATAAACTGGTGTTTCTTTATTGTTGTTGTAATGGACATGAAAGCTACTCGGGTTTGTTTGGACCGTCTATTCTCCGGATCGGGAATAGCCATTCTGTAAACACAATTATATGGAACCGGCTTAGTGTGAAAAGCGAAACAAGAAAATCAGCCTAACCATTGTCCAATGACAAAGGTGTTTATTCGCGAAGACTGGACAGAAATTAACCCCCGCCATTCTGGGTTTTCTTGATTTTATTTGTTTCTTCGTTCAGATCTTTTGGACAAACACGGCGCAAAGTTTCTGAGGGCAGGACTTCTTCGATTACAATTTATGTGAGAAAATCTTCGAGAAAAAATACATGGATGTCTATCGGTATGTGTACATAGCTAACCACATACACACGCACACACACGCGCGCACAGACGCGCACACACATCAGTTATTATACTAGAGCTGAGTAAATCAAAGTTTTTTTCTATGTATTTTAATCTCACAAAATACATGTTAAAATCTTCCTTGGTTTTGGGATTGAGTTTACATCCACCCAACATCATCCCACGATTCTTCCTACACCTCTCACGCCCGTAATGATTACAAGGTAGGTTTATTTTACAGTTTCATTTTTTTTTAAATAAACTTTTATTTAAAAAATAGCACTTCGCTTGATAACAAAACTAAAACAAGACTTACGATTAAAAATATAAAATAAGTCTACGTTTTTATTATTTACAAAAAAAAAAAAAAAAAATCGTGATACTTCTGCACAATTTGTATCGAACTGTTTTTTTTTATAATCCTAATCTAAGTTTAAAGTTTAGTTCGACAAACGTCTATTCGGTTCGGTTCAAATTCTGTAGAAGCAGCTAAATCTTTTACCTCGGGATGAAACAAAATAGCAGTAAAAATGCACCAATGTTTATTATATTTTCTAAAGTAACAACATAAATAAAAATTACCGCAGTCTAGAAGGATTGTTTCAATAGCTGAGGAGAAAGAATAGATAACAGATCGAACAAATATCTCGGTCAGACAGAAATACATTTTTCCATAATCGGTCAGTGAAGGAGATATCCTTCTACACTGTGGCAATTTCTATTATTGTTCCACTCCGAATTAAATATGTCCGTGGATACATAGATTTTCCACAATTCGAAAGCGACAGTTTTTCTTTATATTAAAGCTATCCGTTGTGACTTATTCATGTGACCCATTTATGTGACCCATTTATGTGACCTATATATCCGTTGTGACCTATTTGCTTTCTGTCGCATGTTTACACATTTTAATACATTCTTATATATTTCTCCCGGTCAACGCCGGGCGACAGGTACCCGCTATTTGTATATATATATATATATATATATATATATATATATATATATATATATATATATATATATTGTATTGTATATAGATGACTAGAATGTATTTTATGTAAAACAGAGTTTTATTCATTTCATATGACTTTTCGGTATATTATAGACCTTCTTAAGATGTGCGAAAGTAAAAAAAAAAAAAACTGCTCAATAGGAGATATAGGTAAAATAAACACGTATAGGTAATTGACAGGGAGCCACAAAATAGAATAAAAAGAGAGAGCGCGCGCGAGAGAGAGAGAGAGAGAGAGATAGAGCATTTTAAGTTAAGTTGACAACAAGTCGTCATTCTGGGTAATGAATAACACTGAGCCCCGCCTATTTGAGTACTCTCGACTGCTTGCTGGATAGCCGCCGTGTTTGCTATTTAGATGTTAATGTACTTCCTATTAATAGATAATGCGTTGGAGCATTGGTACGCGCCTCGGCTACTGAGTCAAACATGATTTTCGTATCGGGGTTCGAACCGGATTGTCTCCTCCTATACTGACAATTTCAGGTTTGGCATGAAACACATGGTTAATTTTCAAAATAATATTCATTTATAAATAATTATATATATATATATATATATATATATATATATATATATATATATATATATATATATATATATATATATATATATATATATATATATAGAGAGAGAGAGAGAGAGAGAGAGAGAGAGAGAGAGAGAGAGAGAGAAAGAGAAAGAGAGAAAGAGAGAGAAGTTAAGTTGACAATAGATAACGCTGAGCCCCGCTTATATATATATATATATAATTCCCGAAACAGTTTTTCATGGTAAACAACTGATGATCCCTTAAAATAGTGTTAGAAACTAACTAATATAATAACTGTAAAAAATAAATTGACTTACATGAGTGATTTTCCACTGGAAGACTTGAGACTATAAGTTGTTGTTTTTTTTTTTTTTTTTTTTTTTTGTTTTTTTTTATATAGTTTTAATGGTTGAGAAACTTCCGAGACTATATATATATATATATATATATATATATATATATTAGCCCGTTCATATCTGTCTATTTATCAATCTTAATCTGCTTATATATATATATATATATATATATATATATTTATCATTCAACCAATCTATCTATCTATCTATCTATCTATCTATCTATCTATCTATCTATCTATCTATCTATCATTCAATATATCAATTTATGTATTTTCATATTCCATTTTCACTATTTTTTTTCTTTTTTCACCTGGGAATTTAGCAATGGACAAAATTTAGCTGTCAAGTAGAAAGTCGATAAAAACTATTATTTGCTCGTTTCGTTCTGTTAATATCGAAACATTTTAGAGTCGCGAGGGCCCAGTGGAAGAATTGCATCTGTAGACGTACTCGAAATCTAATTATGATAGCAAATATTGAATGAGAAAAAAATGCATTTTTTTAATATCGGAGTTTTATTTATTTCTAACAAATAAAAACAGCGCAGACTTCGATCATTCATTTGTTTCCTTGTAGCAATATCAATCAATGTTCCTTGAATGTGTAACAAAAAGACCATGGAAGAGGAGATAGTCAGACAATAATTGTAATGATTATTATAATATAATAGTAATAGAAATAATAATAATAATAATAATAATAATGAACAATAAAAATACTGATAATAAAATAAAAATACATATTAATAATAATAATAATAATAATAAAATAATAATACATATTAATAATAATAATACATATTTATAATACTACTACTACTACTACTACTACTACTACTACTACTACTAATAATAATAATAATAAAATAAAAATACATATTAATAATAATAATAATAATAATAAAATAAAAACACATATTAATAATAATAATAATAATAATAAAATAATAATACATATTAATAATAATAATACATATTTATAATACTACTACTACTACTACTACTACTACTACTACTAATAATAATAAAATAAAAATACATATTAATAATAATAATAATAATAATAATAAAATAATAATACATATTAATAATAATAATACATATTTATAATACTACTACTACTACTACTACTACTACTACTAATAATAATAATAAAATAATAATACATATTAATAATAATAATACATATTTATAATACTACTACTACTACTACTACTACTACTAATAAAATAATAATACATATTAATAATAATAATACATATTTATAATACTACTACTACTACTACTAATAATAATAATAATAAAATAATAATACATATTAATAATAATAATACATATTTATAATACTACTACTACTACTACTACTAATAATAATAATAAAATAAAAATACATATTAATAATAATAATAATAATAAAATAATAATACATATTATTAATAATAATAATACATATTTATAATACTACTACTACTACTACTACTACTACTACTAATAATAATAATAAAATAATAATACATATTAATAATAATAATACATATTTATAATACTACTACTACTACTACTACTACTACTACTAATAATAATAATAATAAAATAAAAATACATATTAATAATAATAATAATATTAATAATAATAATAATAATAAAATAATAATACATATTAATAATAATAATACATATTTATAATAATAATACTACTACTACTACTACTACTAATAATAATAATAATTATCCTATATCTCTACAAAGCCACCATTCGCCCATGCATGGAGTATTGTTGCCACATCTGGGCTGGTGCATCATCCGCTAGTCTCGCCCTCTTAGACAAGGCCCCCCAAAAAAGAGTCGCTAATCTAATAAGTCTCTCACTATCCACCAAGCTTCAGCCCCTGCTCCATCGCCGCAATGTTGCATTCTTGCGCTTGTTTTACAAGTACTTCAATGGAATGTGCTCCGATGAACGTGTTACTCTGGTGCTCCTTCGACGTAAATACACTAGACCAACCCGACAATCAGCTAAGTCCCATCCATTCACTGTGGAGGTCCCCAGATGCTGGAGAGCCTTCTACTCCAATAGCTTCTTTCCTCGTGTTGCCGGCCCCTGGAACTTCTTCCCTGCTCCCTGTTTCCCCGACTCTACTGAAATGCAGAAATCTGAAACTAATGTAAACATACATCTCGCTGCACTGCTCACAATTTAGGATGACCCCCCCCAAAAAAACTTACTCCCTAATTCTTAGTGGCCCCTTACGTCTACAGTGGCGTCTTGCCTTGTTTGGGGTGAACTATGATAACAAAAATAATAATATGGATTACAGCTACAATAAATTCATAAGAGACTCATTTTTCTGCATGACAGTATTTAACAATCACAAATATTTATCATCAATGGAGATTTGGTACCTGTGTGTCTGAACCCAAATCTATAGTTTTACTTTCATTACTATTACAAGATTGCGTTAGCATGAAACATCGATGTCTGTAGGTATTAAAATAATTAATATTTATTTATAAATATTATTATTAGCTCCATTCACAAAAGGCCGGGCACTCGGAGTGACTTTAATAACACGCAGTACTAATAGCTGCGTGCACGATCCGAATACGTTCGTTGATCACTCTAACTGCTTGTGTAAATTTAGCCGCCGATTCACAATTTACAAAAGTTAAATTCCTCCCTAATTATTACCTAATTGTCTATGACCGAGGGGTTAAGACTCTTGACTACAGATCAGTGGCGATTTGTGATCAGGGTTCGCGCCCGCCGACCGTTGAGAATTAGCTTCCTGCACTGAAGATTGCGTTAGCATGAAACATCGATGTCTGTAGGTATTAAAATAATAAATATCATATATATATATACATATATATATGATATTTATTATTTTAATACCTACAGAAATATATATATATATATATATATATGTGTGTGTGTGTGTGATTTCGGAAAAAGAAACTTCCATTTGTCAAAAATAATAAACACCAAATGATTGAGAAAGGGAAGTTTCTTTTTCCCGAAATATTAAATAAATGATTTTTAATAATCATCCGGACAACACACAAACCGCCAACACCACACTTGCTGTTATGTAAGATTTTAAGAAAAAATAACAAATAAGTCCCATTTCGATTCCGATTTATTATTTTTGTTCCTTCCAGCTTACAACCTACCCGGCACTTTGCATTGTCATCAGCGTTTTTAAAAACATACTATATATATATATATATATATATATATATATATATATATATATATATATATATATATATATATATATGTGTGTGTGTGTGTGTGTGTGTGTGCCATAGGTTTCGTTTGTGTCCCAAGTACTTTCAGACCTATCCGGCCCCATCTTCAGGGGAATGAGGATAATCAGGTACAGACCATGTGTTCGTATTATAGATGGTTTTGGCGAGAATTTATATAATAAGTACGAAACTATTGTTAGACATTTTAGTATATTATTGATGGTATTGGAGTTAATTCTATTGATTACGGTTTTTTTTATATATAGGGCTTCTAATATATGGAGTGTTTGTTTCTTAGTACTATATTCTAAGATTTTGGTATTTTCCACTAAGAGTTTTCTGAATTTCGATCGGGGACAGGAATGGTCGTTAGGTAAGTGTTGGGCATTGTCACTCACTCGATATTTAACAATATATATATATATATATATATATATATATATATATATATATATATATATATATATATATATATATATATATATATATGTATATATATGTGTGTGTGTGTGTGTGTCTGTATAAATAAGAATAATCACACACATACACACACACACACATATATATATATATATGTGTGTGTGTGTGTGTGTGTCTGTATAAATTAGAATAATCACACACACACACACACACACACACACACATATATATATATATATATATATATATATATATATATATACAGGGTGTCTCAAAAAAATGTACTCACTCTTAGAATGACGAGAAAACCTTTATTTATGAACATAGAGAGAAATGAAATAGCTTCAAATACATGAAACAAATGTAATTGAAAAATCATATTCGCAAATGTTCAAATTGATGACCATTATAAATTTACTCACTCTTTTTTTTGTTTCAGATATTCTGAATTAATGAAGCCATGGCAGGAAATCAACTTAGTTTCGAAGAGAGAAAAATTGTCCTGAAATGCTATTGGAAGACCGAAAACGCCACTGAAGTGCAACGCCGGTTCACAAGGGAATTCGCAAAACCGCCACCCACGCGCCGGACCATTGCGCGCATCAGAGACAAATTTGAAGCAGATGGAACCGTACAGAATACCAACAAACAACGTTCAGGACGACCACGGACATCTACGTCCCCTGAAAAAGAACTGCAGGTGCAGGAAACACTCCTTCGATCACCACAGAAATCACTTCGCCAAACTGCTCGGGAAACCCACATCTCAAAAGATAGCGTCAACCGCATAATGAAGCGTCTGCATTGGAAATGCTACATTCCAAGGCTGTGTCATGCTCTCAACGAAGACGATCCTGACCGGAGAGTCGAATTTTGTGAATGGTACCTGGCAAAATGTGCAGAAGATGTCGAGTTTGCACACAAAATTGTGTGGAGCGATGAAGCAATTTTCAAATTAAATGGTACCATTAACCGTCATAATTGCACGTACTGGTGTCCTGCAAATCCTCACGTAACAATTGAACACCATGTAAACTTACCAGGAGTAACAGTGTGGTGTGGGATATCCGCATTGGGCATCATAGGACCTTTCTTTTTCAACGAAACTGTCAATGGTGAGAGCTACCTCAACTTGCTTCAGGAATTTGTTGGTCCACAAATTACAGAGAGGTTTGGTGATGACGGCGATATTTACTTTCAGCAAGATGGAGCTCCTCCCACTACCATCGCGATGTACGAGCTTACCTCGATGCAGTGTTTCCTGACACATGGATTGGACGAAGGGGCCCCAATGAATACCCTGCGCGTTCCCCAGACCTAACACCCATGGACTTTTTTTGTAGGGATACTTAAAAGACAAAGTTTATGGCAACAAACCAAGGACAATTGATGCATTGAAATTGGAAATTGAAAGACACTGTCGTGATATTCCTAATGACATGTTTCGCGACGTTTGCGAATCCCTTGGTGCGCGTTATCAGCTTTGTTTGAACAATAATGGTCATCAGTTTGAACATTTGCGAACATGATTCTTCAATTACATCTGTCTCATGTATTCGATGCTATTTCATTTCACTCTATGTTCATAAATAAAAGTTTTCTCGTCATTCTACGAGTGAGTACATTTTTTTGAGACACCCTGTATATATGTGTGTGTGTGTATGTGTGTTTGTGTGATTATTCTTATTTATACAGACATGTACATAATCAGCGACACTGGCATGTCGATGTTATCGATGAACAGCTGTTTGAAACTGAGATCTCATCAGGCGAAAAAACAATCTGATCCTTCCCTTAGATCATATTTGGAAAGAACCTTTGTGATAGAAACAGAACACACACACACATACACACACACACAGACACATACACCCACACACACAAAAAAAAACGATTATTCAAAACAAAACACAAATAAACGGCGAAAATATTAATAGAATTTCGTAATTGAGAATTTCTTGTTTGTTTATGAAGACGAATGTTTGTCTTCAATAAGAAATACCCTATCATGTTTTATAGATTAAATATTTGCGCAGACAAATAGCGATGGAAAAGTAAGACGAACGGCAAATCACTTTTCCGAAAATCATATTTACAATAAACAACTTCAAAAGTGACAAGCATCACCGCACTTACAAGAAATATAAAGAAGGAACCGTTCTAGACTAGTAGTTATTTCAAATGATTATTTATTCAATAAGAGTTTTCAAACCTGTTTTTTCTCTCTATTATTGTTGTTGTTCTTCTTCTTTTTTTCTTCTTCAATTATTATTATTATTATTATTATTATTATTATTATTATTATTATTATTATTATTATTATTATTATTATTATTATTTGTACTCACTAGGAGTTCTTACACAGATCATCGCCAGTGATTGCTCACCGACAACAATGTGGTATTTCCTGGAGTCTGAGTGACAAGAAGCCTCCCCAGATTTCTAGTATTCTTCACCTCTTTTCGATAACGTTGGGATTTGTGGAGCAATAAGCCTCCCGAAGGTCCCAGCATTCTCTGCACTTTTCCAGTGGAGGTTTGATTTGTGCTGTCCCTCCTCGGTCTTGTCATCCTCCTCGACCCTCTACAAATATTTTGTCTGGTGTCAGCCTAGACCGACACCATTTAAAAAAAAAATTAATTAAAAAATTTTTTAAATTTAATTTTTTTTTCTTTATTTGTTCATTTCAATTCCTTAATTTTTTCCTTTTCTCTTTCCTTATTTAAAAAAAATTAATTCTTTTTAATTAAATTTTTTTTGGGGGGGGGGATGGTGGGGAAAGAGGGAGGAGCTTATAGTGTTTCTTGTAATTTCTGTTTCTTTGGTTCATTTTTGTGTAGTGATAGCTGAGGTCGGTGTAATTTATTGGTGTGGGGGGGGGGGGAATAATGAAGTGATATATCTTGCAGTTTCTGTTCCTTGGTTCGTGTTGTGGTGTTCTTCGTGTGGTTTTGTTTTCTCCCTGTTGTAAATTCCTTGTGACTGGTTACCCTTTGTAGCTTATGCGGGTTGGTTTCCGCATTCGAGGATATTCCTTAAATTATTATTATTATTATTATTATTATTATTATTATTATTATTATTATTATTATTATTAGTAGTAGTAGTAGTAGTATTGCTATTATTTCATAATAAAAAAGTTTTTTTTCTTTATATCGTAATAAAATAATTCAAAAATATTATTCAGGTTTATTATGAGAGTCGAAATTGGCTAGAAAATAACTGGAACACTATAGCATAAAACAACAGAAACAATTATCTAGTGTGAGATTCGAAACTGAGGGCGAACGCCGCATCCACAAAGCAACCGAACAAACGAAAATATTTTCGTTTGAACCAACTTATTGTAGGGATCTCTCTGTATAGACCTAAAACAGTTTCATTGTCTAAAATAAAGAAGAAAAAAACAAAAAGAAAAGTCACAAAAATAAAAAAAAATGAAAGGAGATGTCAAATACGGACGATGATGTGACTAAAACATTCTTGGCATATTTTGATATGTTTATTTTATTGTTTTTTTTCTTCTGGTAGTAAAAGAATTCAGTTTATTATAAGTATTTTGCTCGGTCGACTGGAAATGGAACACGAAAATTGGCGGAATGTTGGATAATGCCCCTATGGGAATGGACGTATCTGTTAGAAATCTTTGGTTGACTTGCGCAAATTAGTGCTGGTGAACCCGTGCAGTCGAGTGCAGAATAAGGGCCTTTGCGTGGGAAGCAGAGTTTTAGCAGTCTGGGTTTTGGAGGCGAACCTATCAGACGTGATTTTTATGATGTAGTCTGCAACATACATAGGGGAATTATTTCCCTAAGAAAATACAGGCGAAAGATCTCTTCCTCCCCCCCTCCACGAATGGTTAAGACTTAATTGATGAGTAATTACGAAAGCAGTAATTTGCTCTCTCTCTCTCTCTCCCTCTCTCTCTCTCTCTCTCTCTCGACGTTAGTGAATATTTCCAAGCCGATAGATAACTGTTACACCGGCCGTTCTTACACAGGAGAAACTACACCGGTTGTCACTATAAATAGTGCGAGTCACCAGAGACACACAGAAGACAAAGCACGGTCTTGTAACTGTCTAGCCAAGAGCTAGTCAGTTTCTTACTTTGTTAATACACTTGTTAAACCAACCCTCGACTTGACTTCCTTTATTTATTATTTACTGTGGGACAACTTCACAATAATAACTAACGCCTGTAATAAAAAGAATTGAAAGTTAAAAGATTGTTTGTCTCGTGAGTCGGTTATAAAGGTTTTATTGCAGACAACGGACGGCGTGGTTCACGGCAGAAAGAAGAAAGAAGACAACCACTGGACAACACAGCCCTCCACGCGACGAAGAAAGATTGGAGGTGCGAGAAATTTAAAGGTATGCACATTTTATGATTTTTGGTGTTAACAAATGATGAGTGTTTAAACGAGAACTGCCACGGCCCGTTCCGGGACGAGTATACAGAATGAGAACTGCCTCGGCCCAAGCAGAGGGGGGGTTATGCAACAAGAATATTTGTGTTTTACGTATTTTAATTTTTTTTATAATGAGGTTTAGAAAAGGTTCAAGAACTGACATCTAGAAAAAACTTCGATTCGAAGATACTGATTCCAAATCTGAGGTTAGTTTACCTCTTAGATCAACTACTTAACTTAGCCGCGACACAAATGCACACGTACACACAACTTTGTTTTATATATAGGTATCATTTATTTAAAAAATGCTGAAAATGTAATTTATTCTCTGAGTATGTTTTATTGATTTTATTTATAAAAATCGCTCCAGACAAGGCATGGAGCCACTTGATGTAAGGAGCTAATAAGAAAAAAAATATGGTTATCGCAAATACAAGAGATGACTATTGGCCTTAGTCTTGAAAAAAAAAAACAAGGTTATACGTAGGAGGAAAACAGTCAACAGGAAGAGAGTTCCACAAGCCTGCGGTTCTTGG
>OY744546.1:61592283-61644783 GCA_963556195.1 Sepiola atlantica | reverse complement strand
GAGATTAAGTTGGCGAGGTTGCAGAGAGACCGAGGAGAAAAAAGCGGCTAGCCCCGGGAAATGCCGGGTACCCCTGCTAATTGAATATACATAGAACCTTCACCTAATTCATTAATTATTTTGATATTATCGAACACCTTCCCCAAATATGCTTCCTTTCCGGTTGTAATGTAGCCCCTTACAATCAAATCAAGTTGTCGTCTTAAATTAGAGCTGAGCTAAATGACGTCCAGTCCGATTCGTCGAACTTCAAAGGGCGATTGACAGACGCTGTGAGATATGGTTTTATTTTCTCGCCCTTTGAGAACGGTGTAGTTAATTGCTAATCGTCTGAGGCGCCTCTACCGGGGAATGCCAACGGGGCTGCCCAAGCAATTTTTGCATCGACCAGAGTGCTCTTCCTCTAGGGCACTGGCTTTTCGAATCCCACTTTCTTGACCTTGTGTCTAACATTCCCGCCGTGGGAGGGAGATTAATAAAAACTGAAACAAGCAAGATTTCGTTTGTTCGGCTCTAAGAAACCGTTCGAGTTTATAAGTCACTTAATTCGCGGACGGGAGGCCATCAGACCCAGCGAGATAACTGTCAAGACAGCTGGATTAAGTCCAGCATTCAACACACACACACACACACACACACACACACACACACACACACACACACACACACACACACACACACACACACACACACACACACACACACACACACACACACACACACACCACACACACCACACACACACACACACACACACACACACAGAGGCACACACACACCCCACACACACGCACACACACACAGGAGAAATATACACAGAGAGAGAACTATACACACACACACTTGCATAAACACAAAGAAATACTAAAAACAAACACACACATAAGCAGACACACACGTACAGGTAAAGGAATACACACAGACATATTAAAAACACATACATGTCCAGTCCATATACACTCACATACACGCACGCATACACTTCGCAGCACAAATAAGATCTCAGCACGTCTATACACTTGCTCATATGAGGAATAGTGCACTTTCTCCTAGTGATGTTACCTCAAGTAACACCACGTAGCTGGATACTCTACCAGACTAGATCAATTCTTGTCCTGGAATCCGGTAAGCCCAAAGGACCACAAGAAAGATATACTGCAACACAGTTAACTGGTCAATTGGGGAGAGGAAAATTAATGTTCTTAACTTCTTTTTGAGAAATAACAGAACATTCGAATATCTATGTATCTCATATAGAGATCAAGTGTTTACCCCGAGGTAGGGGCGCCTTGATTTCTGAGATCTTCGACTGAAGTAAAATGAAACAAAGGTAGAGAGAGATACAAACGCACGTTCACGCACACATAAACACGCAATAAAAGACCAACACACATTGAAACATATACATAAAATTCCGATGTAAAATCACATACATACGCAAACACACGTCCAGAGAAAGACACACATACATATGTATGTATACGTATACGTACGCAAACACGTGTGCCGGACTGGTGCACCAACCAATGGCTTGTCTCTCCTGGACAGCGTGCAAAAAAACAATTTCAAACCTAATAGGTCCGCACTGTCTGCCAAGTCACAGTCTCTGTCGAATCACAGCAGTTTTGCATCCCTGTGATTCTTTTTTTACACGTGCTTCACGGAATGTGCTCCGATAAATTTACAGCACTTGTTCCTTCTCAAGAAAAAATACCTCCGATCCACCGGTCTAGCAGCAAAATCCCACCCTTTGTAGAGATCCCTACATGTTGGACGACTTTTAACTCTAGTGACTTCTTTCCTCATACCGCCTGGATATGAACTTTGACTTCCTGCTCCCTGTTTCTTCGATCGTACCAACATGCAGAACTTTAAATTTAATGTGAACAAAAAACCTGCTGCCGAACTCCGCTCTGTCGAATCATCGCATTGTTGCATTCCTGTGCAAAAAAAAACAACCCACATACTCCACGGAATGTACTCCAATAAACTTACTGAACTTGTAGCCCTTCAACAAAAATAACTCCGATCCACCCAACTAGCAGCAAAATCCTACCTCTTCTCTGTAGTGATCCCTAAATAATAGAAAGTTTTCTACTCTAATATATTCTTTCCTCGTACTGCCTGTCTTTGGAATTCCCTCCCTGCTCTCTGTTTTTCGATCGTACCAACATACAGAAATTTAAATTTAATGTAAACAAACATCTTGCTGCATAAATTCCAACACAGCCTAACCCTAACCCTAACCCTAACCCCAACCCTAACCCTAACCCCAACCCTAACCCACCCCCTTATAAATCTGGCCTATATCACAGTAGCCCTTTATACTTCAGTTGCAATATGCCTTGTTCTGGGAGAACAAGTCTTTTTAAAAATCGGCAGAAAACAATAAATCTTTAAAAGTCGTTTCGGGTTTGTTGTCAATGTTGATCGACTGATTTCAATTGATAGCAGAAATTAGATACGAATAGTTTTTCTGATTCATTTTATAAATAAAAACACTGCCTGGAAACAGCTGTAAAATAAACTATAATACCTTGTTGTATACTCTTTATTTAGAACCTGATTTTAAAAATGTTTGTAATAGCCGATATATATATATATATATATATATATATATATATATATATATATATATATATATATATATACAGGGTGGGCCAAAATAAGGGTCCTATCTTTAAATTTGAATAACTTGAATTTGAGTAACTTCCACAAAATAAAAGTTAAACTCACCAAACTTTATGTGTGTGTGGACTGACCCTTCCGAGATTTTTTGAAATAAACAAAACAAATTTTAGCCGAAAAACACTTCTTAAAACTTACAAAAACTAAAGTATTGTTTTTTACACTGTTTTGAGTTTTTTAAGCAAAAATAATGTTTTCTAAATGAGGGTACGTTCCTTAGGGCTAATACGGCTCATGCTTGCTTCGGAAGGGGTCCTTTACTTATTCTAAAAAAAAAGAAAAAAAAAAGTCGATAAATAAAAAAGTTATGAATTTTTAAAAATAGGACACTTATATTTGCCCACCCTGTATATATATATATATATATATATATATATATATATATATATTCTTCTTCTAATATATAAAATAAAGACGATTTTTCCCCTTTACCTTCTCGGAGAATAGGAAAATAACCACATGCATCACATGCTACTAATCTCACCACTATACTACACTTATTCACTCGAGCGTGTTTTAGTAAATTCGTTATTATTTTTTTCCAGCTAACACTAAATATTACATTTGGCCCACCATCCACGATTCTCCGACAAACCAACTCCATATAGGTGGTAGTAACAACTTTTCTCCCTAACAATTCTATACTGTCACTACACTCATCGACACCGGGAACTAATACACACAGTTTAATTTTCACAAAACACTCGTTCTTATTTATTATTTGCCTGGTATTAATTTACTACATAATATAAAGCAATATGCAAAGACTTAATGACCGCTCCTGTTCACTCCGAATTTTCCGCGAATATCAGATTACGTTATTTCTATTTCTACCTATGACTTATATATTTATATTTATTCCGTAATTAAGCGAATGAAATTAACGAACGCAGTTCCTGCAACATTTAATCATTCAAAATGGCGGCTACAATTTCTTGATCGAATCGACTGCCTATTTAATTCAATAAGCGCCAAGATACTCGTAGACCCTGATACATTTATATTTTCAAAATCATACACCTTTAACACGCATATTATAGAAAACTTGCCCAAATCTATTTATTTCATCAACTAAAAATGACCTAAACCGTGTCATTGTTGAACTTTATATTTGTCAGCAGAAGCTAAATCGTAACATAACACGCATTCCAATAAACAAGCTTAGCTTAATTGGCCTATTTTCACATGTGGCGCAGTCGTTAAGAAGGCAGGTTTCTTGATCGTCAGTTTCAGCGTTCGATCCCATTCTACTCTACCACTTTTTTCTTTTTTTTTTTAATTTAAAATATTCACCAACACAATAGAGCGGGAGAAAAAGGCAATAGGCGGGACCTTGTTTTATTCGATGTCATGCAATAGGTAGTACTTTCTCTCGTGCAACGCCAGGCGACGGGTTCCGCTAGTATATAATAAAGGTCTTTATTTATTTTATTCTAAATGTAAAAAATGCAAATGTTAACGGGAGCAATTATAAGGTACTCTCCGCCCAACTCCCCAATTCGTTATTCTTCATAACATAAGAAGAATAAAGAAAAAATACAAAAATACAAAAATACAAAAGAAAAAAACAATAACATACCAGTAACTGAGCAATCAATATACTATAACATGCGGAAATTGTGCACACCTCACAAAATAAAAAATACGCACTAAAAAACACACGCATATACGCATACATACGCATGTACATCCCACACACCCCCACACACATATATATATATATATATATATATATATATATATATATATATATATATATAAATTTGTTTTCACCCAAAAATGAACCACTATATTGTGTAGGTTTTTTTCAAGATACTTTAATCCAAAAACTTTTTACTCTTTGTGAATTTTTCTGATGATTTTGTAGTGTGGCAGAGACGATATTGACATGAAAATATTGTTTGGCTCACGACAAATGAAACGGACCGTGAAAATATATCTCACAGAAATGTTATGTTTTTTGGGAAATGTGAAAAAATAAAAATAATAAAATAAAAACATGATTATTGAAATATAAAATGAACCTGACTTTATATATATATCGGTGGACAATTTACCATCCGGACAAACCCAATATCTTTTTACTCGAACTTTTTTTCTCACCCATCTTTTTCTGAATATTTTTTCATATGTTGAACTTTGGCTTTTCTATTGCCAACTTATCTATCTGTATAATTCCTCTGATGATAAGATCTCGATCTTTGAAAAGCATTGGCTTAAGGAAAGAACAATAGACATAATTTTATTACAGAATATACCTTGCTTTGATCATTTGAAGTTTGAAATGAATTTGGACATTCGTGCATGTTTATCACTTTTCGTCCATTTAACTTTATAATTGCTCTATCTCGTATATTGAGCTTTTACCATTTCACTATAGGTTCTTTCTACTAAAAGTTTTACTTTTAGTTTCTTACTTACTTATATATGTATATATATATATATATATATATATATATATGTGTGTGTGTGTATGTGAATAATGACAAACGGAAAACAGACATCGTGTACCTTACCCCATATATATATATATATATATATATATATATATATATATATATATATATATATATATATATTCTTATGATTTGGGTACAAGCTCGAATTTTTTAACATGTATATCGGATGTGTCTGTTTTTATGGTATTTCTGATTTGAAGAACTACTGTTTTGTTCGAATGAGAATCAGCAATTATAGTTTTTTTCTGATTCGTTTTATTAATAAACGTTGCTTCGAAACAGCTGTAAACAATCATAGTCCCTTTATTTGGAACCTGATTTTCAAAATGTTAGTAATAGGCGATATATATATATATATATATATATATATATATATATATATATGTGTGTGTTTATGTATGTATATATATGTATGTATATATATATATATTCGCTTATATCCATTATGAAAGAAAACATAACCTCACTAGAAGCAAATGCATATATGCATGCATACAAGAAAACAGTCTGTTACTGCATGAATAGTGCACTATACAAATATTTAAACAACCTTGTACGCAGAAAAAATGTATTTTTTATTTAGTGTGTTCATGATTGGACGATGAGCTAAACAGGCTTAAACAGTCTGTGGCAGGTTAGTGTTAGGGTTAGGATTATGGTTAGGGTTAGTACGACCATCCCAACCGTGTCTATATTTTTAAAAATCTCTTTCTTGTCTCATTCGAAAAGTGAACTAAATTGATTATGTAAATATTCAGCGTGTCAGTGTCCATCTGTTTATCTTAATCTGATTCCAAGCTACGATGAAGCAAAACTAAGATGGCGTCTTGTTTCTCAACGTGAACTGCAGATATTACAAGAATCCACTGAGATGATCGTTGGATAAAGAATAAAAGGTAAAGGGAAAGGTTGCATAGCCTGGACGTTGCCGACATCGCACACTGCCCATGGCACAGCATATGGAAGGCGGAGCCCATCCCTCTTCTTCCACTGCCTTTAACCTTCCCTGAGTTTTAGTCAGGTACCCATTTACTGCTGGGTGGACAGAGGGAGTTTTCAGACCCGAAAATTCGCATTCCGTGAGTGGGATCGAACCCGGAACGTCCAGCCCAAAGACAAGTGCTATAACCACTCGTCCACAGGCCCTCCCCACAAAGAATGTCACCGTTTAAAAAAAAAAAAATCAAAATTTGTTCATTCCACTCAATCGTTACCAATCATCTCATGCTGTTGTTCATCGTTCAACTGGCAATCTCATTAACCCTTATCCTCAAGTTTCCATTGGCTTTTATAAGAGGTGGCCTATAAGTATATATATTTCTTTCGTTTAATTCGAAACGACGTTTAAAGTTTTGGTGTCGTCTCCTGAATTCTACGCTAGAAAGAAATACACATATCTACACATACGTGTTCATCTGCATATGTGTGTGTATACACGTTTCTCTGGGTGTGTTTAGGCACCTGTGTTTTTTTTATATAGGTATTTGTGTATACGTTACTATATGCGTTAGTCTTTCATGGTGTTTTGATGTGTACGTGCACGTGCGTGTATATATCTCTCTCTTTACGAGTGTATGCGTGCGTGCATGTGAGTGTATATATATATATATATATATATATATATATATATATATATATATATATATATTAAATGCTGATTAGCATAGAGCACGACCAATGGGCTCCTTTAGGATTTGCAAATCTTTCGCCTCTAAACTGGATAATCGTCTCAGCTTCCATATTCATGATGTCATTTCTTTTGTAAGCAATAGTCGAACGTTTGGAAAGAAGAAAAAACGTACATATATTTTTTCTGTCGATTTCTACCGATGCCCATTGAGGCGTTTTTAATTCGTTTTTGGAAGCCATCTATTTCAATCGTAGAGGTGTTTCACTCATTATGAGTGACGATATGAGAAAGCATTCGGTCTCCTAAGAGTTCATTGGAATATGCAGAGTGTCACAGATGAGTTCCGGTAGCGAACGCACATATTTTTATTTTATTTTTAGACACGCGAATAATTATGAGGCTATAACAATAGAATAAAAAATCAGTGTGCTAATAACGAAAAAAGAACGTAAATAACACGAAATGGTAGATACGCAAGTATTTTTTGTTTTACAATTGTCCGCAAGTGGATATAATACTAAGTTAAATTCAGTTCTAAGTGATAGTCATCTGAAGGTTGAAGGTTCAATCCTCGGTGCTGGCGATACAAAGAATTGCGAATTACTGTCGGGATTATAAATCCCTATGTAAGAAAAGATCCACTTCAAAGTCAATACCCTAAAAGGGGCCGAGGCAGCAGTTGGGGGTGGGTTGCAAAAGGAATTGCTCCCTTAGCGACCCAACCAATAGGTCCGGTAACAATATGTAATGGGGCAGAGAACGGATTTCTCTGCAGGAGTAACGATCCAGTATCTGGTCTATAGTGATTCGAATTCTGTACTAATTCTGGTCTCCTCCAAGCTCTGGAACACAATAACACTTCTAACAGTTGTCATCAACTGAACTGAACTGAACACCACAACTGAGCACAACTTAAGCTGAGAGGTAGAACCTCTATTTATAGGTTTCTAACAACCTGCCACCCCCATCTTAACACATATAAATATCAGGTCTTTATCTGTGCTCTTATTGGCTTTTCCCCACCCCACTTGAAGGTCGGCAACAGCCACGGTATGTAGCACTTTCTTTTTTTTTTCTTACATTACTGAATACTTCTCCCAGTCATGGCTGACGGAACAAGAACATGCTAACCCTGTGGATTAAATAAAGAGTTCCGTTCGAAATTCCGTCCAGATTCCCGAGTTCGACAGAAATATTCTCGAGTTCGAAGAGATAACACCTGAAGAAGGCCGAAGGTTACTCAAGATAAGAAATGTAGTCCGAATAACAAGTTCGAAAGCGGTCGGAAGTTAAAACGGTCATAACATCTAAGGTGGGAATAGTAGTCTGAATGATCAAAACAATACATATGTATCTTTCGTTGTATGTGTTAACACGAAGCAGACGTAAATTTATGTTTTTTTTTCTCAATCAGTCAAAACCATTGTTGAAATAACAACCAAGATATAAATAGCAGTCGGAATAATCAAAATGATCAATCCTGATCTAAAAAGATCTGAAGCAGAATATAAAAAAGCGTTATTTAGAAACATATCATAGGGTTTGCACTTACCTTGAAGATATCGGACAAGAACGCACATAACAGCTCCAAAAATGAAATTCTTTAAAATGACCGGTATAAGCGTAAAGGGAATGCAGAATACGGCCAAGAGGAGGTCACTGATGGCCAAATTGAGTAGGAAGACATTTGTAACCGTTCTCATTCGTTTGTTTTGTGCCAGGACTGAAATGACCAGTGTGTTGCCCGTCACGGCCAAAATGAAGATCAGTGCGTGGAAGGTAATTCGCAATTCAATTCCGATGTCCATTCGGACGCGGCGAGAAAAGTTACGGCCCTCATAGAACCTCCCCAAAGTACTTATATTATTGTTGCTGTTTTCTAGTGGTAGCATGTCTCGAAGGTCAGGCATGTCAGACCCCATCTCGGTCGTATCCTCGTAACCGAAAAGGGAGGTCGCATTAAAAAGCGTTAAAGTACCTTCCGCCATCTTTTCTTTTTTTTTTGTCTGATAGATCTATCTATTTATATGTAACTTTCTTTCTAAATAAATATTATATATATATATATATATATTTATAGGTACAAGAATTCGCTTTTTGACCGGTTAAGAGTTATGATTTGCCCTTGTATACAGTGTTTTATGCTTTTTGAGTCAATGTTTAATATGACATAAAAAGATATGTTATTTTATATACAGTTACCATGGTTTCACGCGAAGGGGCGCGATCGTCACACACACACTCTCTCTCTATCCTTCTCTTTTTCTTTTTCTCTCTATATATCTTTCTATATATATATATATATTTTTATATCCCTTATTTGAACAATTGAAGATTTAAAAATTTTGAATTTCACACTATTTTTATTCTAATCTAATTATAGTTTTGCTTTATTTCGAATATCGAACTTAAACTATTCAAGATATGATATAATTTAAAGATATAATCTTTATGTTGATTTTCTCACTTCGCATATATATATATATATATATATATATATATATATATATATATATATATATATATATATATATATATATATATGTATATTGCGTTTAAGAACAATTATTATGATTTAGAAAAAATGGTTAAAATTTTAATTTTGAGCACTTTAAACTTGAAACAGTGAATATATATATATATATATATATATATATATATATATATACGTGTATATATTTATAAAATATTTCCTTGTTAATTTGAAGTCGGTATTTTTATTCCCTTGACTGTGTGTGTTGGTGTGTTCGTCTGTGTGCGCATTCGTTTTATAGGCTTATTCGTTTCAGAAAACTTGTCTTGAATGAATTCATCTAACACGTTTTTAAAAAAAATTTCTACGGATTTATTGTGAATTAAATGTTGCTGCTAGGTGGTTCTTTTAACTCTGTCTAAACTATTATTGTTATATATATATATATATATATATATATATATATATATATATATATATATATATATATATATATATATATATATGTGTGTGTGTGTGTGTGTGTGTGTCTGTGTGTGTGTGTACGGCAATGCAAGAATAAGAAAAATCCGACAGTATGAGTTAAAATGAAAAATCTGAAGACCTAAAACTTAACACGGACAGTGCTTAATATTATTTCAAAATATATATATATGTGTGTGCGTGTGTGTGTGTGTCTGTGTGTGTGTGTACGGCAATACAAGAATAAGAAAAATCCGACAGTATGAGTTAAAATGAAAAATCTGAAGACCTAAAACTCAACACGGACAGTGCTTAATATTATTTCAAAAGATAAGTTGCCTACAATGTACTGTAACCATGGTTTCACGCGCTCTCGCCACCATCAGACGGAATTTGGAGTCGAATTCACGATCTGTTATGATTCTCCAATTTACGAAATGCTTATGTCACTCGTAGTTAATGTCCCCATTTACCCGCCTCCTATACCTCGCTAGATGGCAGACGTAGTCAGTTTAAGATGAGGAAAATTCACCTCCCCAAAAGGGGTACGCCTAATTGGGGGAAACATTTAAAAAATCATAGTTTAGAAAAAGAGTGTTTTTATTTATAACATGGAAATACCGTAGATATCATTATATATTGTACAATGTGACGTCATAATGACGGGTTTTAAATGCCATAATAAATAATATTATCTGTTATAAGCGATGTTGTTTTATTTATATTTCATATTTAATTTACGTCTGGTACAAGTGTTTTAAGTTTGTTTTCTCGTGTCTTGGCACGCATTTGATTTGATAATAAATAGTAAATATCGAAACCCATTAAATTGACACCACACAAATTTACATGTATATTTATATAATAATTGATCATACAATTCGCTTAGATTTAGCACTTTACTGCAATTTCATGGTATTACCGATCATAAGAATTTTGTTTGAAACTTGTATAAAAAATAAAGAGGAAACTGAAAGAACAGTGAGTAGCTACTCACGTGACTGTGCATCTCGAGTGTTTTGTATTATTTATTTTTGTTGTATGAAATATTGTTATTTATTTTTGTTGAATATAATATTATTATTTATTTTTGTTGAATATAATATTGTTATTTATTTTTGTTGTATAAAATATTGTTATTCATTTTTGTTGAATATAATATTGTTATTTATTTTTGTTGTATAAAATATTGTTATTTATTTTTGTTGTATAAAATATTGTAATTTATTTTTGTTGTATATAATATTGTCATTTATTTTTGTTGTAGATAATAGTGTTATTTATTTTTGTTGAATATAATATTGTTATTTATTTTTGTTGTATAAAATATTGTTATTTATTTTTGTTGTAGATAATATTGTTATTTATTTTTGTTGTATATAATATTGTTATTTATTTTTGTTGTATAAAATATTGTTATTTATTTTTGTTGTAGATAATATTGTTATTTAATTTTGTTGTATATAATATTGTTATTTAATTTTGTTGAATATAATATTGTTATTTAATTTTGTTGTATACAATACTGTTATTTATTTTTGTTGCATATAATATTGTTATTTAATTTTGTTGAATATAATATCGTTATTTAATTTTGTTTTATATAATATTGTTATTTATTTTTGTTGTAGATAATATTGTTATTTAATTTTGTTGAATATAATATTGTTATTTAATTTTGTTTTATATAATATTGTTATTTATTTTTGTTGAATATAATATTGTTTATTATTTTTGTTGAATATAATATAGTAGTTGTATATAATATTGTTTATTTATTTTTGTGTCATAAACTATTGTTATTTATTTTTGTTGTATATAATATTGTTATTTAATTTTGTTGTAGATGATATTGTTTTTATTTTTGTGTCATAAACTATTGTTATTTATTTTTGTTGTATATAATATTGTTATTTAATTTTGTTGTAGATTATATTGTTATTTAATTTTGTTGTAGATAATATTGTTATTTATTTTTGTTGAATATAATATTGTAATTTATTTGTGTTGTATACAATACTGTTATATATTTTAATTGTATACAATACTGTTATTTATTTTTGTTGTATACAATATTGTTATTTATTTTTGTTGTATACAATACTGTTATTTATTTTTGTTGCATATAATATTAGATGTAAACTTTGTATTTACTAATGGGTAATTATTGTTATTCTTCAAGTTTCTTTTATTACAGAAATATCTTTGTTTACTTTAGACGATCTCAATTCCACGACTTTAGTAGATCTGACAAGTGAGGAACTCTTATTTTTATCAATTTATATTTTCATTTATTTTTGATATTCATTTTCTGTATAAATGAGCAAACTTAAGAATGTTTTTTTATATAAAACGCTATCTATTTTCAAATTTATTTTGAAGTTAATTTTCGGATATTAGAATGATTTCATTTAATATTCGATGAAGAGTTATTGGTCATTTTTAAGTGTTTGTAAAGTGTAGTAGGTTACATGAAATATTAAAATATATGCAATTATACATAAATATATATTTTAATTAATTCATATTTTGTAAATTATTTTTTGCGTGCATAAAAGGAAGACATGGCCACGTGTTTCTGGCTATGAGCTGTCATCAGTATGACTACCCGGGCAGGGATATATCTATCTATCTATCTATCTATCTATCTATCTATCTATCTATCTATCTATCTATATATATATATAATTATTTTTTAAATATTTTACCTACGTACGAGATCGTTTCAAGCTTATGGCTCAAGTATATATATATATATATATATATATATATATATATATATATATATATATATATATATATATATATATATAAAATAAAAATATGAAACTAAAAGTATACTTTTAGTAGATAGAACCTATAGTGAAATGGTTTAAGCTCAATATACGAAATAGAGCAATTATAAAGGTGGATTAAAGAACATGGATAAACATGTACGAATGTCCAGATTTATTCCAAACTTCGATTGTTCAATGTAAGGTATATTCTGTAATGAAATTATGTTTATTATTCTTTCCTTAAGCCAAGGCTTTTCAAAGATTAAAATCTTATCATCAGAGGAATTACATAGATGGATAAGTTGGCAGTTGAAAAGCCAAAATTCAAAATTCAAAAAAATATTAAGTAATGGAGAGTAAGATTTGTTTATATATATATATATATATATATATATATATATATATATATATATATATATATATATGAACTTAAATCTAATACAGAGGGAAGTGTATATCGTATATAGAAGAGTTTCTCAGTGTTATCGAACGTAAAATGATTGACTTTTCTGACTGGCAAACACGAGATTCTTGATTTCGAATTCCGTTTCGTCTTCTGTTATAGACGACAGATGGCGTTAAAAGCTCGCAGTCTGTAACGTATTTTTTAAAAGACTACATTAGCAAAAAACGACTTGTAATAGAAGACAGGGATATTTTCAATAACATTTTTCCGTTATTATTATTATTATTATTGACTATATTTCCTTTGACATCAACTGTGTACTAATTTCCCTCCGGGTCTCTCTCAGAGGCCTAAGGTCAGAAATGACACCATGTTATTTAGACTTTACAATTCTGCTGACATATGAACATGTTTTTTTTCTATTAGGGTCTGAAATTTTTTCTCTTTACTTATGACATGAACTGCCAGGGATATTTTCAGTGAGCTTATTTGAACCTTTCCTTATTATTATTATTATTATTATTATTATTATTATTATTATTATTATTATTATTATTATTATATGCTCACTAGAATTTGCATACAAGTCATTATTAGTGATTGCTGATTGGCAACAAGAAATTTCCAAACTTTCAGTACTTTGTCAATAGTAGTTGCAAATAATTTTGCGTAACCGTAACAGCCGTTTACCATTGATTTACCGCTGATACGGACCGTTGATCTTCTCTGGAATGTTATTATTATTATTATTATTAGTATTTTTATTTTTTATTGAACTCTGTTCTAAATACAAGACTAATAAATAAAATTAAAAGCAATTAAACTAATCAATTATAATCAATAATCAATAATATTATATAATAATCAATTATATATATATATATATATATATATATATATATATATATATATATATATATGTGTGTGTGTGTGTGTCTGTATATATATGCGTGTTTATGTGCGTTTGTGTCTGTATTTGTCAAAAAAGTTCTCGAGTTTCAAGCTTATTCAAATGTGTGTTAATTATTGTTACACTGGCCGTTCTTACACAGGAGAAACTGCACCGGTTGTCACTATAAATAGTGCGAGTCACCAGAGACACAGAGAAGACAAAGCACAGTCTTGTAACTGTCTAGCCAAGTGCTAGTCAATTTCTTACTTTGTTAATACACTTGTTAAACCAACCCTCGACTTGACTTCCTTTATTTATTATTTACTGTTGGACAACTTCACAACAATTATAATACTAACTGTGATTTATTTCTTGCAATTAAGCTCAAACCGAGCCACCAATTCGCATCTATACAAATCAGCCACCGATTCGCATCTATACAAATCAACCACCAATTCGCATCTATACAAATCAGCCACCGATTCGCATCTATATAAACGAGCCACCGATTCGTATCTATAAAATCGGGATTAACTATCTGATACAGACAAATATCAATAACGTATTATAACCTAACTTATCAAGTACTTTCTCAATCATCAAACTTAAGAATTTGTATTTGTATGCGTCATTTATATAACGTTATCTATCCCAACTTGATTTTAAGAAAACTTCCGGTTGTTCAAATAATTTTATTTAATAATCTATACGTGTAAAGAGAATGGTTTTACCAAGTACAATTTTTATTCGGGTATTGATTCAACATATTTTGCTTTTCTGTGCAGAACATTCACAAACTATTTTAATGAAATCGTACCAAGAACTATTCGTACGAGCTTATTCAAATTTGTGATAATCGTAATTTGAGCGAAGTTAATATTTCGCAATTAAGCTCAAACTGAGCCACACATTTATATCAGTAAAATCAAGTTTAACGAGAATTTAATTGGATATATCGTTAATGTATTACAAAGTTAATTATTAAATATCTATAATTTAATAAAATGTAAATTGAAATTTGTGTAGTTATAATAATAACTTATAACGTACATATGTAAATTTCGGTTTTGTTTTTTGAATATTTTAACTTAGTAATATTAACTTAGTAATATTAACTTAGTAATATTAACTTAATAATATTAACTTAGTAATATTAACTTAGTAATTTAACATTTAGAGAGAATGGTTTTATTACGTTCCCCTTTTGGTTTCCTTTCCGTTCTTTTCTTAGATGAAGCAGCATACAAGCTATTTAATCGTACTAAAAACAGAATTACAAACATATATTATAATGTATGTCTTTTGTAAAAACAGAATTACATACATATATTATAATGTATGTCTTTTGTAATGCCTATCGCAATTTACGTCAAACCGAGACACCTATTCGTATCTTTAAAATCGTGAGTATCGATCCAACGCCGATATTTAAATATATCGATCAGATCTGGAAATAAAAATTCCGGACGTAGTCTTAGCGAATCGATTGTGCAAGATGAAGTCGGAAATATTCATCGGAGGTGACGTGGAAGTTATTAGCACGTCAGATGGCGCGCCACAAAGGCATTTAACACTCTGTCAGTTGACAACTTCTCTGGGATAACTTTTGGTTCGTTCCGGTCGAAGTGATTTTAAAATTCCTGGTTCAAGATTCCGTGCGTTGAATTTAAATTGAAGTTCCAGTTAAATACGCCGTTGTTGTTCATCTCCCTCAGGAAGTGAAGACGAAACGGATGGCTGAAAAATAAAATAAATTGAATAATAAGTGAAAATTATGAAAGGCAGATCAACATCGTAGGGTATATATATATATATATATATATATATATATATATATATATATATATATATATATATATATATATATATATATATATATATATATATATATATATATATATATGTGTGTGTGTGTGTATAATATAGAATATAGAAAGAAAAAAATCACATACACATTGCAACTGTCAGCATTTATAATTTATTTCGACTTGCGAGTCTCCTCAGAATACTAACGGGACATTACATATTGGAAATGACAGAAAAAAAAAGAAATATTCACCAGCCAAAAATGAAATATTATAGGCTAAGAGAGGATGGGGGATAAAAAAGGCGGACAAGCAACAACCTTATGAAAATGTACGAAAATATACGTAAAATGTACGTAAAAATACGAAAAGGTATTAAAAAATACGGAAATGTATAAAAATGTACGAAAAATATCAAAAAGTACGAAAAAATACGAAAATGTATGTAAAATAAAGAAAAAGTATTAAAAAATACGGAAATGTATAAAAATGTACGAAAAAGTAAAAAAGTACGAAAAAATACGAAAATGTATGTAAAAGTACGAAAAAGTATTAAAAAATACGGAAATGTATAAAAATGTACGAAAAAGTATAAAAAAGTACGAAAAAATACGAAAATGTATGTAAAAGTACGAAAAAGTATTAAAAAATACGGAAATGTATGAAAATGTACGAAAAAGTATAAAAAAGTACGAAAAAATACGAAAATGTATGTAAAAGTACGAAAAAGTATTAAAAAATACGGAAATGTATAAAAATGTACGAAAAAGTATAAAAAAGTACGAAAAATACGAAAAAGTACAAAAATTCTACAGTTGTATGTTTCATCTCTTGTATATTGCTGCCCTGCATTCTATGGACGTCCGGCGTGAACGCAAACCTCACGATATTATGGTATCACCTTTGTTCAAGCTAAACCATACTTATCTAAGTACTCTGGTTAATGTAGTTTATGAGAGTCTATCTCTATAATACCCTTTTAGGAGTTTGTGGCATATTTCCATTCGATGGACACCCGGCGCGAACGCAGACCCCACGATATTATTGTACCATCTTTGGACAAAACAGATACTACACTTTGATCAGTTATTTATCTACCTCCCACATCGGTAAGATGTGACACAAGGTTGGAAAGTGGGATTTAAAAATCCAGCGCCCTCGAGAAGGGAGAGCACTCTGGCCTACAAAAAATGCCTGGGCAGCCCCGTCGGCATTCCCCGGTAGGGGCACCTCAGGCGATTAGCAATACATTAACCCTTTCTCAAAGGGTGTGAAGGCAAAGCCTGGGAGGGTGGACCTCCTAGAACTGAACAGGACAAACGCATAGACCAGCGGAAATCAAGCCCCGAAGGCCAAGACAATACCGGAATATAGGCCGTAGTATCCATCGGAACAGATACTACACTTTGATCCTAGCCTGAAGGCAAATAAAGTCTATTTGAGTTTGAGTTTAACGTCTAACACGACACAATATTACAAAATGCATAATTTTTTTTGTATTAAATCCTCGGTGATGGGGCGATCTCATTTGTAGCAAAAATCGATGAGGGTGATAACGTACGTATGCATATGAAATTGCCTTGGCGTATTATTAGAATAGGATTTGGAAATTCATCCAAGTATCTTCTATTTAATGTCATTCGTCTGGAGAACTTGGCAGACAGGCTAGGGTTAGGGTTAGGGTTAGGGTTAGGGTAAGGGTTAGGGTTAGGGTTAGGGTTAGGGTTAGGGTTAGGGTTAGGGTTAGGGTTAGGGTTTGGCAGACAGGAAGGAGAAAATAAAGTGAAAACTAACGGATAAGCACCAGCTGCGTTTACACCCCTCGGTGTTTTATTTTCGATATTCTTTGTCTAAAGAACGGAAACAAAAATGGACGTACAAACAACGTATTATTTTTATATTTGTCAGAATAAGCATATACTTTCTAAAACCGTAGAAGAAAAAAACTGAGACACCGGATTGAGCTATCAAAAATAAACCAAATATATAAAAAAAATCTTCTTCACAATCAGCACTTTCTCATTTGGCCAAGAAAGAGTGCGGGTCAAAATTAATTCGTGAAGCTTGTCGGAAAAAAGAAATGGATATTCCTTTGGAAACGTCTAGTGTGTTTTTCTTCTTTGGATCCACATATGTGCGTAGCCATCTTGGAATTCAATATTTCTTTGTTGGAAGATAACTCACGGAGGAGAAAGAATAGGCACACGTCGAACATTTACAAGGTAATTGTATTGAACCTTTCCGTAAGTTCTCCGGCCGGGTCATTAGTTACAGAATAGACTCTTAGCATCTTTCCATCAACCTTTATTTTTGCGGGTAGATCATGAGAATACATGTAAAAAAGCGTCTACACATGACATCATTGGCTGATTCAAGCTGCTACATGAGTCTAACTACTTCAACAATCATGTGACTCTGCTCAACCAATGAGACTATCTGTTATTTTCCGCTCACCAAGAAAATTCCGTTCATAACGCCTTTTCGAAATTTAGAACTTGGAGCCTCAATTATTGAAGACCGTTCTAAAACTTGAACAGTGAGTTCATTACCAATTGTATTCATAAAGGAATCTGAGGATATGGTGTTCAATCAATATAGTAATCATTAAGCGATCGGAAAATTAAAAATAAATAAATAAATAAAGAGGTTTACGTAAAAAGTCATAAAAATATCCTATAAAATATCCACTCAAGATCTAGAAAATTGAACACGCACCTAAAAATTAAACATGCAGTTTAAAAAGAAAGTTTATTTTGTGAAAATTTAATTCTTAATCGATAATCATCCGAAGATTTTAAAATTAGATAACTCACATTTTAGAGTGATTAGAATTAGATTCGTTGTATATGGGCGCCATTATTTTCTTGATTTATGGTCGACAGTGCACATCTATTACTCTACGTTTTCTGGGATCCCCCGATCACTCGGTTGTCTCCATTAAGATCAAATCTAAGCTCAGAGAGACCGCTGATACTCCTCTTCGATTGCAGAGTTCACCGATGCTTAAGATCTCTCGTAGCTTCAGCTCTTGCATCTCTAGAATGTCTCTGCATGCCATTTTCAGTGTCTACTGTTTTCTCCGATATATTGAATGTTTTAATCATGCGGATTGACAGTTTTATACCCTCTAAATATTCAAGCAGCGACTAACTAGCCATGGTTCACCGTAGAGTGATAAAAACAATGGATCTTTACTAATACAATATATGTTTTGAAAAGAAAGCTGCCTTTAAAACTGCCCGTAACCGTTGCAGATCGGTTATGTGAAAGTCATAGTTGTTGAGCTGAGGCTTTGCTCTCGTGAGTTTTTAGAAAATAACGGAGTACTGAACATATGTAAGACTTTAATCAATGATCTTGATGTGTTCACAGCATCTGATGAAGCTAATGTTTTTGCAAAGAACTTTGCTACAAATTCCACTCTTCGTCAACTACGTCAAAAACAGTCTGGTTGCGTAATTTAATTTGGTCGTCTGAATATTTCAAAAAGTTCGATGTGAACATTTGTAGTTTTTAGATATTTGACTTCTAATTTTGTCAAATCATAATCTTTTCATAGATGACCTTTTTAGTTACTATGTGGCTATGTTATATAACTTAATCACTTCATCTATAAACTACAGTGAAAGTGTTTTAGTAGGACAAACACACACACATACACACACACATATATATATATATTATGTACGTACACACAAATATATATATATATATATATATATATATATATATATATATATATATATATATATATATATATATATATATATATATTATGTACGTATAAAATAATAAAAAAATATATTAACGAAAAATACGCTCTGGTAAAACGCTGGACTATACACATCAATATCGAAGGTTCGATCCTTGTCTAAGTTAGCCATGCTGATGACGGCTGTGAGCCAGAAACACGTGTCCATGGATTACGTTTATGTATGTATAAAATAAATAAATATATATAGATATATATATTAACGAAAAATACGTCCTATGAAGTTAAGGGCGACTAATAATTTTCTGCATCTTAATCACATAGGAAACGAGACAATCAAAGTAGTAGTGAGCAAAAAAAAAACAACGAACGCTGCAATCACCAATAAAAAATAATTACATAAAAATAATTACATAAAAATACATTATATATATATATATATACACATATGGTGATTCATAAGTCACTTAGCTATTTAAAATGATTACCATATGAAGCACAAACATACTATGAACTTTTGATGATTGTTATCTTACTCTCTAATTACTGCTATTTGTTATTTTAAATTTGTTCGTTTATATATTTGTTTCTATATATATTTATTTTTATTTATTTAAATTTGTGTAAATCATCATATGTGCTTTTTTTTTCAGGCAGTATGTCATTTACAATTGAAGAGCGAATTTTTATTGTTATTCATATGGCCAAATTTGATGAATCTCCCACACTTGTTGAAAGGCAATGACGACCTCAAATCAAAAATCACTGCCGAGTTTGTTCAAATTAATAAATCAAATATGCTACAAAGAGTCGTAAATTCCTTGTAAAAAAGAATGGAGCTATGCATGCAGAACGAAGGTGGAAATTTTGAAAATTTGCTGTAATTTTAAACTCCCATAAATGAATTTGTTGAACAAACTTTCTGTTTTGTATTACCGTATTTCTAAACTTTAGAATTTCGAAAATAATAGCTAAGTGACTTATGAATCACCCTGTATATAGGGAGCATTTTCTCTTGCAGGCAAGTATTGTTGAATATAACTGACAACTTATGTCTGAATATCCTTTGGTAGATCCTTTCAATAGTCCGAATCAGGATCTTAGTTTCGGGGGGGGGGGGGGGATCGGCCGATGAATCTGCCATAATTTTGATTTGCGTCCAAAGTACTTACAGACCCATCCGGGTCCATCTTCAGGGGAATGAGAATACTATATATATATATATATATATATATATATATATATATATATTACTATTTCATGTATCCACATAACATTTGATAAGGAGATATAATTTTTTATGTATCAATTTTCAGTATTTCCTTCAACAGTGCTTGATACGTAAGTAGAGCTAGGTAGTAAGCTATGCAAATATATTTATGGCAATTAAGCTACACAGAGGCTCCCGCGTTTCATCCCCGGGGGAAATATGCAGGCTAAAATGCATTTTAGCCTGAAAATTCCCCCCGGGGATAGAAACGCGGGAGCCTCTGTGTAGCTTAATTGCCATAAATATATTTTCATAGCTTACTATATATATATATATATATATATATATATATATATATATATATATATATATATATATATATATATATATATATATAGTGGAAGTGTATGTTCAGTATAATACCTGCTCAATACAATATCAGAACAATATTAGCAAATTTGAATGGAATAACAGTTGAATGTAGCCATTTGTTTCGCTTGCCTTGCGACAGGATCCTCAAACTTAATCAAACCATTTTTAATGTCAAATAATTTACTTTTCAGCTTACGGCAGAATTCTCAGACTCATCTGAAAACTTAAGTCAAATGTTCAGTTAAGTTTGTGGATTCTGCTCTGGGGCAGGTGATGGCTGATGTGCTTTTTCGAGTTTTTCCATTCAAATTTTAATATATATGAAACGGACAAAGGGAAGAACTCTCTCTTCAAACCAATTTTTAATTTTACTGTAATAGTCAACGATCCTTTCTTTCATTCTTTTATTTCCATTGCATTTATTTATTGTCTTTGGTACACACGTTTCCATTGCTGCGTATACCTTTGCCTTCAACATATTCCATTGTGTTTCAATATCTTTTGTTTCTAACACGTGTCCCCAGTCCATTGCTTAGAATCTTCCTTATAGTATTGCAATCTCCCTTTTCATATTTGTATCTTGTTTATTTTCTTCATGATCATTTTCCATACACAAATTAAAGTCAAATGTTATCACTGAATGATCACTTTTGCCCAGTTGAGCGCCTATTTGTATATTTGATATCATTCCTTCTTCGTTTGTCAGTACTAGATCCAGCAATGATGGGTTACTAGATCCTCTGACCCCTAGTTGGTTCAAGCACATGTTGAAACCAGAAGCAGTCATTTATAGATTGAAGTAATTCCTATTATGCTTCTCTCGACTCTCCGTTAGTTGATTAATTTTCCCAGCATATTGAAGTCACCAACCATTAGATAATGAGAACAATGTCTTCAGACAGCAAAGTTAGTAGCTAATTTAATCAAGCATTTTTTTCGTCACTTTATCTTGGTCTTTTATATATAGAAGTAAACACTAGTTTGTCATGTTTGTCTACTGGAATTTCTTGGCCTTTTGGCCAGGAACAAAGTGTAGTATCTGTTCCGATGGATACTACACCCTATAGACCGGTATCGCCTTGGCCTTCGGGCCTTGGTTTTCGCCGGTCTATGGACTTGTCCTGTGCAGTACTCGGAGGTCAACCCTCTCAGGCTTTGCCTTCTCACCCTTTTGAGAAGGGGTTAGTTTATTGCTAATCGCCTGAGGCGCCCCTACCGGGGAATGCCAACGGGGCTGCCCAGGCGTTTTTTGAGGGTCACGGGTGTTCTTCCTCTAGGGTGGTGACTTATCAAACCCCACTTTCCGACCTTGTGTCACATTTTACTGCTGTGGGGGGGGGGGGTAAATAAATACCTTGCCTACTGGAATTTCAACACACAGGTACCCCGAAAAGCTCACATCAAGTGTCATTAGTGTAAATTTCAGATCGTTGCTGGTATAAGTCAGCTTTCTAACAAATCTCATTATGTTTTTATTATGTAAATAAAAAAGCTCTACTGGATCTTCTTTTATTAATAAATGTTCCCAAAGACGAACCAAAAGTCAGGGGCGGGCTTTATTAATTACTGGTCGTACTTTTATCACAATCATATGTCTTTATCCTTTCATAGTACTGTTCTATCATCCGATTAAAATATTATTATACCTTATCCTTAAATGGCTGTTGGCCTTGTGATGTTGTGAATATTTATTATAAAAATGCACATCTGCCGCAAAGGTGGGCTCCCTCTACCGTGCTAGTAAACTTCTCACACCTGACATTATCCTATATCTCTACAAAACCACCATCCGCCCATGCATGGAATATTATTGCTACACCCGGGCTTGTGCATCATCCACTAGTCTCCCCTTCTTAGACAAGAGTCGCTAACTTAATAGGTCACTCACTATCCACCAAGCTCAAGCCCCTGTCCCATCACCGAAAATGTTGCATCCCGGTGCCTGTTTTACAAGTACTTCAATGGATTGTGCTCCGATGAACTTGCTGCTCCTGTACCCCCCCTCGACGTAAATACAGTAGCCCAACTCGATAATCAGCGAAGGTCTCCAGATGCCGGGGAACCTTCTACTCCAGCAGCTTCTTTCCTCGTGCTGCCGGCCTCTGGAACTCCATACCTGCTCCCTGTTTCCCCGACTGTACCGACATGCAGAAAGTTAAAACTAATGTAAACAGACATCTCGCTGCACAGCTCTCAACTTAGGATGACCCCCTAAACGCACACCCTAATTCTCAGTAGCCCCTTTACGTCTACAGTGGTGGCCTGCTATGTTTGGGATGAACTATGTTAAAAAATAAATAAGTATGTGTGCGGTTATTTACTTTTTCTACCTATTTATACACACGTTTTTATCTATATAGATACTTACATGAACCGTTAGGCAGCTTGATAAATACACTTTTATTTCTCCTATGTTCCGTCGTCTGGAATCAAAACAGGCGATAACCGTATTGATGACTGTAAAAAAATTGGCCTTTGGAGAAAAATCATAAATCATGTATCTCGAGCTTTCTTATCAACACTGTTTTGCAATTCTGTTTTTTTTCTACCTTCATGCGTCATCGATATTTTAGTAAGTACGCTTTATGGAATGAAGATGCTCATCCCAGGCATAGAATAATTCTAAGTTATTAGCAGCGTCCTCGCATATATGAGAGACTTTGATCGTCGGTTGCGCTGTATATCAGATCAGAATTCATTTAAAACTTGAAATACTACATTGTGGGTCTGTCACGCCCGGTCGAAATAGTGTAACAATATGTAGATGCGGTTGTGAAAAATAGCGTTAAAAAAAGTATTTCTCACATGTGATTAAATTTAGCAAAAAAAAAAAGAAGGAAAATTTCATTTGACGTGAAAAATTAGAGTTAGAGCTACGTGTTAGGATATGACGTCACTAACAGGAAGTCCGGATTGAGACGTGGCAAAAAAGAGAAAGATCTTCGTCTTTGGCCTGTGAGCTAACTGTGTTCAGACGCGTTTTTTTTTCGAACTTCTAACTCCGTTCGCCTCTCTGAGGAGTGGGCAAGAGGAAGCTCACGTAATTGTTGTTTTGTTTTACGGCATATCAACCCTTTTCGGGTTATTTAATGCAAAATTCGATCATTTTTGGGGAAAATTCTTTAAATGTTCAAGTATTTATTCATGGTGTTTGGTTTCGTTGTTTTGTTTTACGGCATATCAACCCTTTCCGGGTTATTTAATGCCGAATCCGGTCATTTTGGTGAAAGTTTTTGTGCTTAAAGTTCTTTAAATGTTCAAGTATTTATTCACGGTGTTTGGTTGAGTTAAAGAAGGAGAGGGATGATGGGTGGGGGGCGAAGGATGAAAATTGTTGTTTTATGTTTTGAAATTTTTTTTATATATACAATGGCCGACATCCGGGCGTTTACAAGCTCATGAATCGGCCATCGGTGACCATTTATTGGAGTACCAATTATGCACCGCAGGGTATTCGGATGAGGCCTTTACTGTCTTGCACAGAGCTCGTTCGAGAAATCATCTTAAGATTCTTGAAGCGGTCACTATTAATTTGCAAAAACCGTCTTTGTGAAAGCAGAATGGGTACAACCACAGTTTAGAACTGATGGGTGTACGTTGAAATTCCGCCTTCATATATAATTTTTTTTACACTCATTCGATAATCGATCTATGGTTCTGATTTACCACGATTTTAATTCGCTTTTCATACCCCATATTTAGTCGACGTATTATCTTGACAATGAATCGACCGAAAGACCGAAAGACTTCTCGATATCACCACACTCTTTTTCTCCTCCATTCGTTTTAAAAAAATATTTTAACCGTGTTACTGCAGTAAGGAAGAATCATTTTCTTTTTGTTTTGGTAATATAGGCCCCTTTTTTGACACATTCTATTGCATGTACATTCCCTTTCCCCTCTCCACTATTTCTGTCTGAATCAACAGATGATTTCATTTTTTATATCTATCTACCTATCTATCTTTCTATTTACTTATCTATCTTTCTATCTACCTATCTATCTTTCTATTTACCTATCTATCTTTCTATTTACCTATCTATCTATCTTTTTATTCTACCCTTTTTATTATATCTCTTTCCACTTTATTTTATTTTGTTTTATTTTATTCTATATTTTATATTTGGGTTTTGATTCTGATTTTAACATTTTGATTCTTAACGGTCTCAACCACGTGACTTCCCAAATTTTGAAATTTTAAATTTCTTTTCTTCTTCTTTTTCTCCCCATTTCATTCTTTCCAAATATGATCTGATGTTAAGATCGGATTCTAACTCTGCCTGATGAGATCTCAGTTTATAATAGCTGTTGATCGATAACATCGACATGCCAGTGTCGCAGATTTTGTACATGTCTGTGTAAATAAAAATAATCATATATGAAAGCTCTCTTTGATATTGAGCACTTTTTATAAACCCGGTTGAAATTCTTTGGATTACTACCCTGTGGATGTTTTTACCTGTATTATTACCATTATTATATATATATATATATATATATATATATATATATATATATATATATATATATATATATATATACGTGCGATTTCTATATACATGGGGTCTTACTCAGTGGCACGGTTGATTGCCCCGTACGTTGTTCTGTCACATTTCGATTTTGAGTAAACTTTTCAACGCTTAATTGACGATTCTTAAGAGTGTCTTCCTTTCTTGTATTCTCTCTTCCGACTTTCTCTTCACCTGACTTCATTTTTTGTGTGCGAATATCCGACTTGAGGGGGGGGGCAGTAATCCATGGACGAGGACTCTACCCCAAAGTAACTTTCCACTAAGATAAATATATGATTGAAACGAAGGAGACAATAGTTTCTCAATCGGCATTACTTGCTGTGCGTGTATAGAATGGAGCAGCCATTTTATATTTTCTCATTCAATGATTTAATCGAGTGTTTTTCGAGATTCATCGCGAATCACGACACAAAAAGAGCCACTGAATATGTTATTATGCTAAAATGACGACTTTTATGGGAAATCGCCGGAGAAAAATATCAATTATATCTTTAGAATAAGAAAATTCGTTTCCGATTCAGTTGTGATTTGACTTCCCGATTCTTTCTTTTTTATCATCGTTACGCTTTTCATTTTTGTTCATCTTTCCACTTATTCTTACCCCAAACTGTCTTTCTACATCACTTCTATCTTTCCATCTTTCTTTCCTTCCTTCCTTCCTTCCTTCCTTGCTTCCTCCCTCCCTTATTTGCTTCTTTCCTTCCTCCCTCCGTTCCTTCCTTCCTCCCTTCCTACCATCTGTCTTTCCTTCCTTCCATCTTTCTTTCGTTCCTTCCTTCCTTCCCCCTCCCTTATTTCCTTCCTTCCTTCCTTCCTTCCTTCCTTCCTTCCTTCCTCCCTCCCTCCTTTATTTCCTTCCTTCCTCCGTTCCTTCCTCCCTTCCTACCATCTATCTTTTCTTCCTTCCTCCGTTCCTTCCTCCCTTCCTACCATCTATCTTTCCTTCCTTCCATCTTTCTTTCCTTCTTTCCTTCCTTCCTTCCTCCCTTTCTTCCTTCCCCATCCGTTCTATCCTTCTGCCCTTCCTACCTTCCTTCCTTCCTCCCTTTCTTCCTTCCCCCTCCGTCTGTTCCTTCCTTCCGCCCTTCCTTCCTCCCTCCCTTCCTCACTCCCTTCCTTCCTTCTTTCCTTCATCCCTATCTTCCTCCCCCCCCTCTACGTTCCTTCCTTCCCCCTTCCTTCTAACTATCTTTCCTTCTTTCCTTCCATCTTTCTTTCTTTCCTTCCTTCCTTCCTTTCTTCCTTACCCCTTCTTCCGTTCTTTCCTTCCATCTATCTTTCCTTCCTTCATTTCTTCCTTCTTTCCTCCCTTCCTCACTCCCTTCCTTCCTCCCTCCCTCCCTTCCTTCCTCCCTCCCTCCCTTCCTTCCTTCCTTCCCCACTCTCTCCGTTCCTTCCTCTCTTCCTTCTAACTATCTTAACTTCTTTCCTTCCTCCCTTCCTTCCTTCCTTCCTTCCTCCCTCCTTTCCCCCGTTCCTTCCTTCCTCCCTTCCTTCCATCTTTCCTTCCTTCCTGCCAATAATAAAACAATCAAAAAGAAAAAACAATTCTCTTAATAAATACATCTACTTATGTTTGTGAAAAAGTGAGTCGGGTTCAACTGAAATTTGTTTCGTACGCATTAGAAATAAACAAGAAGTTCAGTGGAATTACGGACACGTTTAGAGATGATAACCGGTTTGTGTGCCGGAAGTGTAAGAAAATGGAGATTGATGAGACTATCTCCATTTGATATTTCAAATTTGTTCAATTCTGATAAACCAATTTGGACTTTAGACTTGATGCTCTTGTCTCTCCAGATTGTCTGCAGTTTTGTTAATTCCGTTACTCTTTTTGATCTGCGTTTGTTAAGATTTTCATCTTAGAATCATCTCCATTGCTGACTGCCTCCAGGTATTTGAACGGCTTGACATTATTTAGTTCATATATTCCGCTGATAAAATCAGGACTCATCTAAATCAGATGGTTACATTTGTTCTTACTGATTAAAATCTCAATGGAAAAACCACAGAAAAAAGTTATATTTGAATGAAATAATCGAACGGTTAAAAGACACACTTTTCCTTATCAAAATAAATGTTACCTACATGAATAAAGTTTGTTTCTTTGCGATGTTTTGTGTGGAGATTTGTAGAATGATAAACACTCTCAGAATGAACTACGAATATTTTCAAAATTGGTTTTAATATTTTGAAAGAAAGTTGAACAATCGGTTGTTGATTTTTTTAGGAATCGATGTCAATATTTTTGAAAAGTCGATGAATAAAAAAAAGTATTTTATTTTTAAAGAAATGAATCTTAATTTGCTTGCGATGTTATATTTGCCGATTTCTACTTTTTCATGTTTCTTTATTTTTACTTCATATTTTCTTTTTTTCGTTTTTTTCTCCTTTCTTTTTTGTTTCCTTTCTTGTTTTATACTCTTTTTTCTGTATTCTTTCTTTTTTTTCTTCCTTTCTTTCTTTCTTTTTTTCTTTCTTTCTTTCTTTCTTTCTTTTTTTCTTTCTTTCTTCCTTTCTTTTTTCTTTCTTTCTTCCTTCATTCCTTCCTTCCTTCTTTTCTTTCTATCTTTCTTTTTTTCTTTTTTCTTTCTTTCTTTCTTTTTATTCTTTTTTTTTTCTTTCTTTCTTTCTTTTTTTCTTTCTTTTTTCCTTTCTTTCTTTCTTTCTTTCTTTCTTTCCTTCTTCCTTCTTTCCTTCCTTCCTTTTTTTCTTTCTATCTTTCTTATTTTCTTTTCGTCTTTCTAAATTTCTAACAATTTGTTTCGATTATTTCTCTTTCGTTTCCTTTTTCCGCATTTTGTCTTTTCTAGAAAACAACATCGAGTCGCCATCATGTCCAATTCCACGCAACATCGGTCGTATCATCCATCACGTCTAAAAGCATTCACCGCTTCCTTCTGTTCCCCGTTTCTATTCTTCCAATCAATTTAGCAATCCTTATCGTACGTCGACCATGACCCAATCCTCCACTCAACGGACCTAATCAATGTTATTGATGATTTTCCAACCGTTTAGTCATATTGTTGGCACACGGTTAGATTTCTTAAAGTTTTCTTGTTGTGCACTCTAGCGCACCCGCTATTCCCCGTGGAACGTCCGATTCCCGAGTCTTAAGCCTTATTGGCAATTTAAATAGCCCGTTTGCTGAGAAGGGGCAAAGTCGAACGGCTAAAGATGCAACTATAATAGTGAACTGAAACCTCCATGTGAAAGATAAAAAAACATAAGCACGTTACATTATGCAGCACTCATTGAGTCTTGGGTGAACATTATTTTAATTTCTAAATGTAAATACAACATTGCCTACTTTTATAAATTCAAAACTTGTTTCATTGGTCCGACGAGAATAAATCATCGTACAGTAGTACATAATGCCAAAAGCCTTTGCTGAAATCAGAGCGTAGTATCTGTTCTGATACTACGCTTAATCTGTCTTGTAGAAATCCTTCTAGACTGATGCGATTTTAAACTTTTGTCCAAATCCACAGTTCCCCTTTCTAGGGAGCCGGCGTTTTCCCCACATGAAGAACCGACCTTGTGTCTAACTCTGCTCTCCTTAGTGTTAAATCTTGGGCGAGAAAACCTACTAGTATATAAATTGGTTAGTTGAAAATACCAAAAAAATGAAAGTTCCGTCGCGGTCAACTTTCTTAACTCTAGGTTAAATTTACTAGACTGCGGGAATTGATAGAAACGGATGTGACGACACATGACAAAAAGAGAGAGTGTGTGAGGAAGAGAAGTTTGGCAGCACTACACCTGAGAACATGTTAATTTAAAAGCGCTGAGCAGATATGATAACACAGTAAGTATCTTTTCGGTCTCCCCTACTCCACTGGTCAGTAATTTTAGAACGAAGATCAAGTTTAATAAATCTCCCCTGTCTTTCAACTGTTTAGTCTTGACTTAGTCCTTTTCAAGGCATGACATAAATTATTTGCAGATGGCGTTCCCTCTGTCTGGAAAGATCACTAAAAGGGCGCGTAAAAAAACAAGCAGTTAACAAGGTATGATTATTATTATTATTATTATTATTATTATTATTATTATTATTATTATTATTATTATTATTATTATTATTATTATTAATATTATTATTATCATTATTATTATTATTATTATTATTATTATTATTATTATTATTATTATTATTATTATTATTATTATTTGTCTTTTTTCTTCTATTCTTTTGTATATTCTCTTTTTCCCTATTATTATTATTATTATTATTGTTATTGTTATTATTATTATTATTATTATTATTATTATTATTATTATTATTATTATTATTATTATTATTATTATTATTATTATTTGTCTTTTTTCTTCTATTTCTTTGTATATTCTCTTTTTCCCTATTATTATTATTATTATTATTATTTACTCACTAGGAGTTATCACACTGGTCATCGTCAGTGATCGCCCACTGCCAACAACCTGTGGTATTCCCTGGAGTCTGAGTGAAAACAAGTCTCCTCAGACTTCCAGTATGCTCCATCTCTTTTCGTTCATCACCGCTGATGACCTTGCGGTATCGCAACAGCCACCTACCACCGATTTCCCGCTGGTAAGGGCCATTGGTCCCCTCTGGGGCCCGAGTGGCAACAAGCCTCCCCAAGGTCCCAGAGCTGTCCGCGCTCTTCCAGTGGAGGTCTGGTTTGCGCTTTCCCTCCTCGACCCTCTGTCCATAATTTTCGTGGCGTCAGCCTATGCTTGCGCCTCTCTCGTGCGGTTGTATTTTCCCCGGTTCTGTTGTTTTGTGCTTCCATGTGTTTGTTCTCCATTCGTTGCTTATGTGGGTTGGTTTTCGCATTCGAGGACATTTCTCAGGATTGTAGCTGTTTTGATCATTACTGTCCTTTGTATGGTCTCAGTTATCCCTTTGATTCCTATTTCTCCTAGTCTTTTCTCCATGCATTTGGGGACTGTTCCTAGTGCTCCTATGATTATTGGTGTTATACTGACTTTCTTCATGTTCCATATTCCTTTCAATTCTCTGGCAAGTTCAGTATATTTGCTTCTTTTTTCCGTCTCTTTGGTCTTCACTCTGTGGACTGCTGGAACGGCAAAGTCTACGATTTTGCAGGTTTTTTCTTTCTTGTTGATTATTATCATATCCGGTCTCCTTGCTGTTATGGGTTTGTCTGTTTGTACGTTCATATCCCATATGAGTTTGTGTTTTTCGTTTTCTAGTACAGTTTCTGGTTTGTGTTTGTACCGTTTTTTTGCATATTCGAAATTCAGTTGTTTGCACATTTCCCGGTGTACTTCTTTCCCCATGCTATCATGTCTGTTCTTGTATTCCTTTTGTGCTAGCTTGCTGCATTCACTTATTATATGATTTATCGTTTCGTCTCTTTGTCCACACAGTCGGCATTTGCTGTTTTCCTGGGTTTTATCTATCTTTGCTTTAATAAAGTTTGTCCTAATCGCGTTGTTCTGTGCGGCCGTCAGCAGAGATTCCGTTTCTCTGTTCAGGTGTCCTTTTCTTAGCCATGCCCAGCTGTTTTCATTGGCTTCATCGCTTGTGAGTCTTATGAAGCGTCCATGTAGTTGTTTTTCTTCCCACTTTTCCTTTCTTGTCTTTTTGTTTCTGGGTTCAGTACTTCCGGGGTTGTTTGTTGGGCTGGTGTCTCTTGCTGTGGTGATCAGTCTTTCCGTGTTCTGGGTTACATATTTCTCCAGCTCTTTTTTGGTGTCTTCCACACAGTCTTCTATACTTACCAGTCCTCTACCTCCTTCATTTCTTTTCACGTAGAGTCTGTCCGTGTCGTCTTTTGGGTGCAAAGCATTGTGCATAGTCATTAGTTTTCTTGTTATTTGGTCAAGGTGCCTGAGTTCTTCTTTGGTCCAGCCTATGAATGGTCCAGAGTATCTTATTAGTGATACAGCCCATGTGTTTATCCCTTTTACTAGGTTTCTGCTATATAGTTTAGTTTCTAAGAGTTTCCTTGTTCTTCGTAGATATTCTTTTCCAATCTTCTCTTTCATTTCTGTATATTTGATTGTGTCTGCTTCCAGAACTCCCAGGTATTCGTAGCTATCATGTTCTCCTAGCGCCCTCATCTCCTCTTGGTTGGGGAGTTCTATACCTTCTGTCGTCTCCAGTTTTCCTTTTTTGATCTCTAGCAGTGCACATTTTTCTATTCCAAACTCCATTTGGATATCCTGGCTGAATATCCTGGTTGTGTTTATCAGCTTTTCCAGTTCTTTTTTGTTTTTTGCAAACAGTTTAAGGTCATCCATGTACATCAGGTGGTTTATTCTTTGTTCTGTATCCGTAAACCTGTATCCGGCATCACACTTTCTGAGTATGTAGTTGAGTGGCATCATGGCTATTATAAACAGTAGTGGTGATAGAGAGTCTCCTTGAAAAATGCCTCTCTGTATTTTTATCTCAGACAGGTATTGTCCTCCGGCTGTCAGTTTTAGTCTCCATGTTTCCATTGCTTTCTGGATGAGATTAATAATCCTTTCTGGTATCTTGTATATCTTTAAGCATTCAATTATCCATGTTTGGGGGATTCTGTCGTAGGCTTTCTTGTAGTCAATCCATGCCATGGTTATGTTCTTTTGTCTTCTCTTCACCTCCTTCAGGGTCTTTTGATCAATGTATAGTAGATCATGTGCCCCTCTTTGTCCTTTCCGGCATCCTTTTTGTTCCTCGGGGAGCAGTCCACGATTGTCCAGGGATTGGTAGATTTGTTCTCTCAGTTGGGCTGTGAGAATTTTCCACATTATTGGTAGACATGTTATCGGTCTGTAGTTGCCGGGGGTCGTTCCCTTTTTGGGGTCTTTTTGTATTAGTGTTGTTCTTCCTTCCGTCATCCATTCTGGTACGTCTGTTTTATAGAGACATCCGTTTCTGCGCTATTCTTTCATGCAGGGTCGTGAATTTTTTAAACCAGTATGCATGTATTCCATCGTGGCCTGGTGCTCTCCAGTTATTATTATTATTATTATTATTATTATTATTATTATTATTATTATTATTATTATTATTATTATTTGTCTTTTTTCTTCTATTTCTTTGTATATTCTCTTTTTTCCTATTATTATTATTATTATTATTATTATTATTATTATTATTATTATTATTATTATTATTATTATTATTATTATTATTATTATTATTATTATTATTATTATTATTATTATTATTATTGTTATTATTATTATTATTATTATTATTATTATTATTATTATTATTATTATTATTATTATTATTTGTCTTTTTTCTTCTATTTATTTGTATATTCTCTTTTTTCCTATTATTATTATTATTATTATTATTATTATTATTATTGTTATTATTATTATTTGTCTTTTTTCTTCTATTTCTTTGTATATTCTCTTTTTTCCTATTATTATTATTATTATTATTATTATTATTATTATTATTATTATTATTATTATTATTATAATAATAATAATGATAACAATAATTATTATTATTTGTCTTATCTCTTCTATTTCTTTGTATATTCTCTTATATCCTATTATTATTATTATTATTATTATTATTATTATTATTATTATTATTTTAAAATGCACTTCAATATTATTACGCATGTTAATCAGACGCGTATATAATAGCAATATAAGTGATCAATTATATTATCTTTTATCGGTTTTTAGAAATCTAGTGTTTGACTATATTTCAAAGTAGCTACATTTTACAAACGCACATGGACATGTTTTTTCACGTATGACAATGGAGAGTCTCGTAAATAGGGACTAAAATATTCGTAAAACAAAATACTTTTTTCAATTTGACATCATTCTGAATGCCATAAATCCGTTCACCTATCCCAGAAAGCGCATTTCATTAATCTCCAAACCATCAATAGTTTATGTCCTTCTTCAAACACTGAAAACGTTTTTTTTTCTTTCATGGAAATCGCTCGAGACAACGTATGAAGTCACTTACTGTACGAATCTAACAAGAACGAAATATGATTATCGCAAAGATAGGAGATGCCTACTAAAAAATACCAAAGCTATATTTAGGAGGAACACAGTCAGCAGGAAGAGAGATCCACAAGCCTGCAGTTCTTGGAAAGAAGCTACTGGAATAGGAAGCTATCTTGGCCTTTTGGCTAAGATCAAAGTGTAGTATCTGTTCCGATGGATACTGCACCCCATAGACAGGTATTGTCTTGTCCTTCGGGCTTGATTTACGCCGGTCAATGGGTCTGTCCTGTGCAGTTCTAGGAGGTCCATCCTCCCAGGCTTTGCCTCCCATCTTTGGGGAGGAGTAAGTTTATTGCTTACTGTCTGAGGCGCCCCTACCTACTAAATGGCCAGAGTGCTCACTTCTCGGGCGCTGGCTTTTCAAACCCCACTTTCCCGACCCGACCGTGGGTCACATCTTACTTGTGGGAGTAGGATAAAAACTGGCCTTGTGCCTAACTCCTGGAGAGGAGTAAATCAATACTGGAATAGGAAGCTTCGTCAACACAGTCACTTATTTACCCACATCAGCTGCCTTTTTGATCAGCTAGGTGAGTAATACGAATAACATTTACATGGATACCAGCGCATCACGAAGAACACAATGCCGAAAACTTTCACAGCACGCAAATCTGAGTTCGAATGCTGTACGAGTCTCATGTTTCACTTTGTGGTATTGTTTGTTTATGTTTAGCCTCGTGGACGAAACACACCGTTTGCTTGGTAATAGTACAAACAAGAGCATAAACAAGAAAAGCAAATTAGTACCTGACATACTGTTGGAAATAAATTTCAAATATTAACAAAAATATTCATGTATCTAAGGTTACACATGTATTTTATTTCGTGCAACAAGATACATTGGAATAGATAATGAGACAACCACCATGGAATTTCTATCTCAACTGAATCGAAAATCCATGGTTAATTGTGAAGATGAAATAATAAGAAGGTGGCAAACAAATATGACAGCGAAGCTGACCAAATTGAAGCTGCTGAACTGAAATAATTAACGATATAAATTGATTGCTGACTGTTATAGAAATGAACAGCCCAGCATGATTCAAAAGAACGGCTCAACATAGTTAAAAAGAACGGCTCAACATGATTAAAAAAACGGCTCAGCATGATTCAAAAGAACGGCTCAACATGATTCAAAAGAACGGCTCAACATGATTTAAAAGAAGGCTCAATATGATTCAAAAGAACGGTTCAACATGATTCAAAAGAACGGCTCAACATGATTCAAAAGAAGGCTCAATATGATTCAAAAGAACGGCTCAACATGATTCAAAAGCACGGCTCAACATGATTCAAAAGAACGGCTCAACATAAATTGAAAAGAAAGGCTTAACATTATTCAAAAGAACGGCTCAACATGATTCAAAAGAATGGCTCAACATAAATTGAAAAGAACGGCTCAACATGATTCAAAAGTAGGCTCAATATGATTCAAAAGTAGACCTAACATGATTCAAAGGAACGGCTCAACATGATTCAAAAGAACGACTGAACATGATTCAAAAGAACGGCTCAACATGATTAGAAAAGAAGGCTCAACATGATTCAAAAGAACGACTCAACATGATTCAAAAGAACGGCTCAACATGATTCAAAAGAACGGCTCAATTATTATAGACATCTCAACTATTTTCATCAAATATTGTTGAATTACAGAACGGATTATACAATTTATAAACGATTCTATGGATACCGTTTTGGGGATTCAGCTGGTACTAGAGATTGTATTTTTTTAATCTTAGACAAAGTCTGTACGCCAAGAACGCAACTCTTTAGTTCTATTGAGAGAATTAAGATCTAGGTCTCAGCTCTTGGGACGCCGTTCAATATTTAAATTAGATTCTGTCGTAAATATTGGAATAAATTGTCATGAATTTAGTCATGAATTTAGTCATGAATTGCCCAAATGATTCAGCTTAACCTTAGTTAACCAAGCTTAATTAATCTACTTGTACCGAACACTCCAGATCCAAATTTCAGTTGTTGCTTCACGTGAATATGACGATAATAACATGGATTATTTTGACCATCTTTAATGGTGCCGTGAACATAATAAAAGATATTGACCATCTTTAATGGTGCCATGAACATAATAAAAGATATTGACCATTTTTAAGGGTGCCATGAACATAATAAAAGATATTGACCATCTTTAATGGTGCCGTGAACATAATAAAAGATATTGACCATCTTTAATGGTGCCATGAACATAATAAAAGATATTGACCATTTTTAAGGGTGCCATGAACATAATAAAAGATATTGACCATCTTTAATGGTGCCGTGAACATAATAAAAGATATTGACAATCTTTAATGGTGCCATGAACATAATAAAAGATATTGACCATTTTTAAGGGTGCCATGAACATAATAAAAGATATTGACCATTTTTAAGGGTGCCATGAACATAATAAAAGATATTGACCATTTTTAAGGGTGCCATGAACATAATAAAAGATATTGACCATTTTTAAGGGTGCCATGAACATAATAAAAGATATTGACCATCTTTAATGGTGCCATGAACATAATAAAAGATATTGACCATCTTTAATGGTGCCATGAACATAATAAAAGATATTGACCATCTTTAATGGTGCCATGAACATAATAAAAGATATTGACCATCTTTAATGGTGCCATGACCATAATAAAAAATATTGACCATCTTTAATGGTGCCATGAACATAATAAAAGATATTGACCATCTGTAATGGTTCCATGAACATAATAAAAGATATTGACCATCTGTAATTGTGCCATGAACATAATAAAAGATATTGACCATCTTTAATGGTGACATGAACATAATAAAATCGTTATTTTAGCACACGTGATTAAATATTAGCATAATGATAAATATAAGCACAAGTTAGTAGGTTTTAGAATTTTTGCGATGAGGATTAATAATTTGTAGTTGGATTATTCGGACTAGGGTTCTCATCTTTCGTGTTACACTAACAACGTTTTAGCTTACTTAACACCCAACCTTCTTAAGGTGCGTCTTATCGAACTCTGGAATTTTTACGTCGAACTCGGGAATCTATACGAAATTTCGAACTTAAACCATTGACTAATCATCGAGGTTAGATTTTTCTCGTTCTGTCAGCCATGACCGGGTAGAAGTATTAAGTAATTATTAATAGTATTCTTCGTATCATCATTACGGAGGATTGAACTATCAACACCCAGAAGACTATGACAATGAACTGATTATCCATTGCGCCACGGGTCCATCTGGACAAGACGAAGCCAAAGAAGGACGGAGAATACATGGGCTGAAACGTTGTGAGAATAACATCCAAGTAGCCCGGATAATGACCAAAATAAGAGATATGTTCGACTTAAAGTACTGAAGATTTAACCTTTAACCTCCAGAAGACTGTCACGTAGAACTGATTAATTTATTAATTAATTTATTAATTGACTAATTAATTTATTAATTGACTAATTAATTTTTACTTTAATAATAATCATAATAATGCAAATAATACAAGTTTATTCTAAAGTTTGATACAATATCCCCCCTCTAATCCTAACATTCTTCCGAAAATGAGTTAATTGTACAAATCCAAGCCGTATCTTATTGGTGATCTTCACATACGATTCGATCCTCAAATTTATATCATGTCTGTCACGTTTGCTACTGGATATTGGATCTCTATTGTATAAGTTCGAAGTAACCACCAAAGACATATTGCATTGTAGGTACCGGAACAAGACCAGAACTATACTTTTTTTATATCAGAACTGACACTAGTCGCGTGTTATTGAGTTCGCGGAAGCGGGGAGGTATTTCAGTAATAAGATCAAAAGACCAAATCTGTAAAAGAAACACATAATTCTATTTCGTTATAGATTATTTAATGTGAGCAAATAACAGATTGCTACCAATTACCCCCCACCAGTCTTCAACCGAAAACACTGCAGAAGAAATACAGTAGAAATCTACTTAGCGTCACATCTACGTATTAGATCGTCTGATTGATGACTTCATATTGATCACTACGCCTATCAGGACTAATAAAAAAACTATTCAAAGTTACCTTTTTAAATTACAAATAATGCACACATATCCACAATCTTATTTTCTATAACGTTCTTAGAATATACATAACAAAACGTCTTCTACAATTCTTTGTTTTCTACTAAACATTACGCATTACGTACTTTCAGTTGGTAACCATGAGTGTTTCACTTCTAAGTATATTTACTGAGGAAAGGAGTAGGATGCATATCAATTCTAGTAACAGTCTATCGCGTTGCGCGAAGGAGTTCTTCTTCCGCTAATTAGATCAAGAAAATACTGGTAATTGATTATAGTAACGTATTGGTAGCGTCGCGCGAGAAAGTAGGTCAGTTACCATAGAAGCATACACTGATTTAAATATGTCGTTTCCTAGTTATAAAATGATACGAATATTTCACTCTTCATTTTTGGTTACACGTTTAATTTCTATATATTTTACCTTTTCATTTCAATTTATTGTATATTTATTTAAGTATTCAAATCTAGAGGCGTTATTTTCGACAAAATATTTGCTAACTATAATAAAATAAAACGCCGATCTTTTTAAAATAGCTATAAAAGTATTTTACTTACAAATACTTTTATTCTTTTAAGATAGTACCTCCCAGTAGGTAGTTCACACATCGAGTGAAATACTTTTATGGGGTTCAGAAATGGGAGCAGGAATTTCTTAGGTTCTTCCCTTTTCCCCGGGCAACATCCGTGCAGGGGTTACACTATTATTGAATGAAACGTTATCTACATACTAGTTTCTACAGCTATTATATACATCCATACGGATGTGTGTAGTAAGCCTTTTACGCACGCGGATTGATTGTGTTGTCGTCGTCGTCGTCGTCGTCGTGAACACAGGTTGCTTTTTCGTCCTCTAACTCAAAACCATACCGACACATGCTGGTTTGTTTATAAAAAAGATTTATTACAAAAGGACAGTACAGAAATTTCGTATGCGCGAGAGATCGCGCGCGGGAGAGAGAGAGATGAGATGGACATATTTCACTAAATACGTCGCTCGGTACGTGCTGGCCCTGTTTTATGGGCACCATGCAAAAAAAACACGTCTTTTTTCGTTCAAGTCTCACCGGCTAAAAGGCGGAGTAGACGGAATCATGTGGTTGTAACTTTAGTCCGGTGCCTCCTTCCTCTGATCCCGACCTCCAAAACCTTTCCATTAATACGATTACTATTATATAAAACAGCCTATATTAATAAAACATTAGGTACAAAGAATTGTTGATCACCTTGTACTTGTTAGAGTTTGTCCATATTATTCTCTCTGCCAACGCTGATATTTGGGTTACAGCCAAATAAAAGCATAACAGACCAATAAATACGATATTTCAAATTCAAGCCATATAGACCGACAAAGCTTCTATTTAATAAAATTTAATCATGACAGATTGACCGTCGGACAGAACCTTTTATAGAGACACTTAGGCGCATTTATAATAAGATGCGTTTATTAAATCTGAGCGTTTACTGATAAACATAAGCGTGACAAACCATCCAACCTATCAACGATGTGCATATGAGCACGCATGCCAGCACTACAGATCTATTAAAGTAAAGTAGTATCAGTTTTATTCCGGAGAAAATTGAAAACGAGTAAAAGCGTATAAAAAGCAATTCAAGGAACAATGAGAATAGCACGTCGTTTGACAAAGGCGTGATTATATTTGTAAAGCGGTTTAAATAGTTCTTCCTGTTTCAAATCGACTCCGCACAGTTCCTCGCTTGGCAAAGTCATTCTAATTAGTTTCTGCTTCCGGGAATAAAAGGGACACGAGATGAAAGTTCTGATTCTATTTCAAAATCACTGAGATTTTATTTCCAAACATCTACTGTTTAAGCTGGAACGGTTAGAATTATTCCTTACACCTTCGTTATTTTGGCAAGAAACCACTCGCGTACTTCTATGGAATGGAACAGATAATGGCCGTAATTGTGTTCGGTAAATGATTAAAGCAGAAGAGCTTGCGGCGTGTTAGAGATACAGACTCAGGAATCGGCAAGTCGAGTCTAAGTTCTCATCACAATCTGCCTGCGTAGACAAATAAGAGAATGGAGCTTACGGTAGCTTGTACAGAGTGACTCCTCCCAAATACCACCCATATAATTGTCCATAATATAATTGTCCATAATATAATTGTCCATAATATTCACTATCCTTTATGTATTCGGAAAATTAAAGAATTGAAGAAAGGATGTGCTGGCTTGAGGATGCCAGGCTTCTTAAAGCTTTGACTGAAACATGTGTTTAAATGTAGAAAAACTATGTATAATATAAATTTTTCTCACACGTATATATATATATATATATATATATATATATATATATATATATATATATATATATATATATATATATATATATATCTTTCTCTGAAAATGGATATGTTATCGTCCGAAATTAATATAAAAAAGTTAAGAAAATTTTAAAAAGAAATGATTTTCAATAAAAATGTACGCATTTTAAAACGTGGTCTCCAAAGACACTTTACTTGTCTGTTTTTCAAAGCTTTTGATTGTTTTTAAAGAGGCTCCTCGGAACTTTAAACAAATGTTATATATATATATATATATATATATATATATATATATATATATATATATATATATATATATATATATATACATATATATATATATATACATATATATATATATATATGTATATATATATGTATATATATACATATATATATATGTATATATATGTATATATATATATATATATATATATACTTATCAAATTATTTTTCTAGTACTGGTCATTTCCTAGATTTTTTTTCTTACAAGTAAATAATTCTATTCATTATTGAGCTCTATTATATGAACACTGATTTTTTTTACCCTGTGGATACAAAATTTACCTCGATTATATATATATATATATATATATATATATATATATATATATATATATATATATATATATATATTTAAAATAGTTATCCCAAAACAAGGCAGGCCGCCACTGTAGACGTAAGGGGCTACTGAGAAAAAAGGTGATTTTTTTTTTTTGGGGGGGGGGTCAACCTAAATTGGGAGCTGTGCTTATATATATATATATATATATATATATATATATATATATATATTAACACATAGCCCACCTCACACAAATCAGGCCGCCACTGTAGACGTAAGGGGCTACTGAGAAAAAGGGTGAAATTTTTTGGGGGGGCGGGCGGGTCAACCTAAATTGGAAGCTGTGCGTATATATATATATATATATATATATATATATATATATATATATATTCAGAGATTTATAATAGCATTTAAATCAAGTTTCGAAATGAAAAGCTTAAAAAACATTTTTAATAGTTTTCAAAAATGACTCGGCTTAAACTCAAGATAAAACGAAAAGAAATCCCTACTCTTCAGAAAATCACAATCTCACAGAATGCCATGCAGAGGAATACGTCCATACATCAATTAGCCTGGAGTAAGAGAATCAATATTATAACACCAAAAATCAGCACCACTATTTTACACATGGACTTCAAATTGTCCGCTCCCCGCGGAAGGGGAGCAGAGGTAACAAAACGGAGCTTCGGGAAAAGCAACCAAACTCAATCAGTCGACCTGCAAAGGAAAAGAATGTCTCTCATTCTCGCTACGTGTCACTTATAAAAGATTTATTTATGGAAATCGCTCCAGACAAAGCATGAAGCCACTTGATGTAAGGAGCTAACAAGAACGAAATATGATCATCGAAAACACAGAAGATGCCTATTGACCGTAGTCTAGAAAAGACCAAGATTATAGGTAGGAGGAAAACAGTCAGCAGGAAGAGAGTTCCAGAGCCCTGCGGTTCTTGGAAAGAAGCTACTTGAATAGGTAGCTGATTAGAATGAGGTATCAAAACAGCGAATTGATGGAGACCATTAGACTAACGAGTCAAACGAGCTGGAACAAAAGAAGCTGGGAATAGATCACATAATTCTGAAGAACACATGCCATAATAGTATTTATAGAAAAGACTGAGACTAGCAACATCACATCTGTGAGAGAGAGGGTGCAGAGAAGAAGAAAGGGTGTGGCCAATCAAATTACAGATGCGTTTCTGCACCTTATCAAGAACCCTCAAATAAGACAGAGATTCATCAGCCCAAATATGGCAACAGTACTCGATACATGGTCTGATTGTGGATTTGTAGAGATAGAGAATAGCCTCAGGTGTGAGAAAGTGTTTGGAGCGATAGAGAGAACCGACTTTACGCTAAGCAGAAAAAGCAATGGATCTAATGTATGTATCCCAAGACAGATTTGATGAGAAGGAAAGACCAAGAAGTTTCAGAGTCGATTTCTCCTCAAGAGCAATTTGTTCTATCTTCCCCCGTACCACTTCGGACTTCCTCCCATGATGTGGCTACCTGTACACGTATCTCTAATTCTACACTTAACTTCTATTGTAATATTCCTATCTTTTGCTTAATTTTTAACTTATGTGGAAAGAATGCTATTCTATTAATTTTACACATCCGCCTCTAAATATTACTGGACCTGATTTTAGAAAGAGTAAGGAGAACCAATGCCAATGACGGAATCAGCCGGTCAAAAAAGTCGTACCAGTGACAAAAAAGTGAAACCATGCTAAGATATAAGAATTTAGGATATATTTTATACTTATGAATTAACTTATGACGTTAATCTTTTTGAATTAGACAACGGATGAGAAAACACAACATGGGAAAAACGAACTTTTAAAAATATCTAAAATTCAAGTACAATAACGTTAACAGTTCATGTCAGAACGGTGGAAACAATTGGCTATTACTTTATTCTATTGTAAATCTATTTTTTGCCAAGTTCACAACCAGGCCAATAAATGTCAATGGATATAATTCACACGTGTAAATGTCAGTTCAGTGTGTTTAAATTTTGTCTGTTTATAACATATCCAGGAATAGATTTTGCAGACAAAATCAGTGCCTCAAAATTGAACAAAAGTGACTAATATTTATTTGTCGGTGTCTGTGTATTTGTCCGTTCCACAATACTCCATTTTACTGGGTTTTTTTTCGTCCTTCCCTCGCTCCCCCATTTGTTTTATCTTCCTCCTATCACTCTCTTTCTTTTTCTATATATTCCCTCTCTATCTCATGGAAAATAACGCTTGAAAATGTCTATTTGCATGATAATAATTTTGAAGAAAACTTTCTTCCTACTTATTCTTTATCTTTTCTTTTCATCCCCTAACCCTAACCCTAACCCTAACCCTAACCCTAACCCTAACCCTTACTCTATGCCTTTCGTTTGTCTCTCCACTTCCTTTCTCTGTATTTGCTCTTTTCTCTTTTGTCCTTTCTACTTCTTCCTTCTTTGAGTAAATGTACAAAAGCAACGCTGTAATCCAGTAATGAAGGTACAGATACTCCTCGTCAATCTCACCGCAACGAACACCAACCGATCTATCACAAAACTTCAAAACTTCAAACTTCAAACTTCAATCTTTAAACTTCAAACTTCAATCTTTAAACTTCAAACTTCAAACTTCAAAACTTTAAACTTCAATCTTCAAACTTCAAACTTCAAAACATCAAACTTCAAAACATCAAACTTCAAACTTCAAACTTCAATCTTCAAACTTCAAAACATCAAACTTCAAAACATCAAACTTCAAACTTCAAACTTCAATCTTCAATCTTTAAACTTCAGATTTTAAAACATCAAACTTAAAACTTAAAACTTAAAACTTCTATCTCCAAACTTACAAACTTTCAACTTCAAAACATCAAACTTAAATCTTCAAACTTCAAACTTCAAACTTCAAACATTAAACTTCAAACTTCAAACTTCAAACATCAAACTTCAAACTTCAAACTTCAAACCTCAAACTTCAATCTTAAAATTCCAAACTTCAAACTTCAATCTTCAAGTGCGATTTTCTTATGTGATACCATCCAGCGTTGCTGAATTTAAATCGTCAACGACTTCCTGGAACAATGCGAAAACGTTATATGCGCGTTTCTCTGCCGTCTTTTTAAAATGCTCTCCTTTCTCCGGCTTTTTTGATTATTTGCTTTTGACACCTGAGGATGATTCGACGAAGAATCGAAAACGTTCGTGAAACCTGTGGAACCTATGGAATCTTTATTATTTTTTTTGATTTTAATACAAAAAGACCATCAGAAAAATTGAAAAAATATAAGAAAAGACGAATTCTGTCATTTTTAACAATGTTTGCATATATATATATATATATATATATATATATATATATATATATATATATATATATATATAAGCAAACATTGTTAAAAATAGCAGAATTTGTCTTTTCTTATATATATATATATATATATATATATATATATATATATATAACATGTTCATATATATTTTCAAGTGTCAATGTGTCTTTTGTTTTTGTTATAGTAAACGTTCGTGAAACCTGTGAAACCTATGGAACATTTATTAATTTGTTTTGATTTTAATACAAACAACACTATCAGAAAAATTGAATAAATAAAAAAGGTATAATTAAACAGACGAATTCTGTTATTTTTAACAATATTTGCATATATATATATATATATATATATATATATATATATATATATATATAGCATGTTCATGTATATTTTCAAGTGTCAATGTGTCTTTTGTTTTTGTTATAGAAAACGTTCGTGAAACCTGTGAAACCTGTGAAACCTATGGAACATTTATTAATTTGTTTTGATTTTAATACAAAAAAATACCATCATAAAATTTAAAAAAATAAAAAAGGTATAATTAAACGGACGAATTCTGTTATTTTTAACAAAGTTTGCATATATATATATATTTTTAAAAACAATAATCTGCGTTGTGAAGGTTTTCTAAATATTTTATAAAAAAATATTCTCTTTATCTCTGCCATTTCGCCAACGCTCCTAATGTGTGAAATTTTCAAATAACTTTCCACGTACCACGTGATACACACGACTTATAAACATTTCGTCCATAACATCGAGACGAATTCATCCTTACTGCTTGTCTCAGTCGGGGTGGAAAAAAAAAAATGAAGAAAAAAAAGAAAAATATGCTTATTCTTCTGAAGATGGTGATTTTATTACCGAAAGCGCTCAAGTTCAAAAAAAAAAAAAAAATATATGTTTTTAAGATAAATAAATAATTTATTTTTAAAAACAATAATCTGCGTTGTGAAGGTTTTCTAAATATTTTATAAAAAAATATTCTCTTTATCTCTGCCATTTCGCCAACGCTCCTAATGTGTGAAATTTTCAAATAACTTTCCACGTACCACGTGATACACACGACTTATAAACATTTCGTCCATAACATCGAGACGAATTCATCCTTACTGCTTGTCTCAGTCGGGGTGGAAAAAAAAAAATGAAGAAAAAAAAGAAAAATATGCTTATTCTTCTGAAGATGGTGATTTTATTACCGAAAGCGCTCAAGTTCAAAAAAAAAAAAAAAATATATGTTTTTAAGATAAATAAATAATTTATTTTTAAAAACAATAATCTGCGTTGTGAAGGTTTTCTAAATATTTTATAAAAAAATATTCTCTTTATCTCTGCCATTTCGCCAACGCTCCTAATGTGTGAAATTTTCAAATAACTTTCCACGTACCACGTGATACACACGACTTATAAACATTTCGTCCATAACATCGAGACGAATTCATCCTTACTGCTTGTCTCAGTCGGGGTGGAAAAAAAAAAATGAAGAAAAAAAAGAAAAATATGCTTATTCTTCTGAAGATGGTGATTTTATTACCGAAAGCGCTCAAGTTCAAAAAAAAAAAAAAAATATATGTTTTTAAGATAAATAAATAATTTATTTTTAAAAACAATAATCTGCGTTGTGAAGGTTTTCTAAATATTTTATAAAAAAATATTCTCTTTATCTCTGCCATTTCGCCAACGCTCCTAATGTGTGAAATTTTCAAATAACTTTCCACGTACCACGTGATACACACGACTTATAAACATTTCGTCCATAACATCGAGACGAATTCATCCTTACTGCTTGTCTCAGTCGGGGTGGAAAAAAAAAAATGAAGAAAAAAAAGAAAAATATGCTTATTCTTCTGAAGATGGTGATTTTATTACCGAAAGCGCTCAAGTTCAAAAAAAAAAAAAATATATGTTTTTAAGATAAATAAATAATTTATTTTTAAAAACAATAATCTGCGTTGTAAAGGTTTTCTAAATATTTTATAAAAAATATTCTCTTTATCTCTGCCATTTCGCCAACGCTCCTAATGTGTGAAATTTTCAAATAACTTTCCACGTACCACGTGATACACACGACTTATAAACATTTCGTCCATAACATCGAGACGAATTCATCCTTACTGCTTGTCTCAGTCGGGGTGGAAAAAAAAAATGAAGAAAAAAAAGAAAAATATGCTTATTCTTCTGAAGATGGTGATTTTATTACCGAAAGCGCTCAAGTTCAAAAAAAAAAAAAAAAATATATGTTTTTAAGATAAATAAATAATTTATTTTAAAAACAATAATCTGCGTTGTGAAGGTTTTCTAAATATTTTATAAAAAAATATTCTCTTTATCTCTGCCATTTCGCCAACGCTCCTAATGTGTGAAATTTTCAAATATATATATATATATATATATATATATATATATATATATATAAAAACATTTTTTTTGAAAAACCGTAACAATGTAATTTGTTGAAATAAATAAATAAAATTTATTTATTTTAAACTGAGCTTTCGAATATAAAATATTCCTCGTCAGAGAGTTTGTTTTTTTCTTCTTTTTTTTCATCGTCTGGTGGTATTGACTTTGTGAGAAAGAATGTCCGTGTCTTAAGGGCGCGGTTCGGCCATTTTGAATAGAAAGGAGTGGAATATTTTATATTCGAAAGCTCAGTTTAAAATAAATAAATTTTATTTATTTATTTCAACAAATTACATTGTTACTGTTTTTCAAAAAAATGTTTATACCTTTACGAAACAATGGTTTATAATAATGTGTCTACTCCTTTCTATATATATATATATATATATATATATATATATATATATATATATATATATATATATATATATATATATGTGTGTGTAACATGTTCATGTATATTTTCAAGTGTCAATGTGTATTCTGTTTTTGTTATAGATCCAAAGTAGCATTGCCGATGTGATTAACATATAGATAGTTTCCCGTCGTTCTTTCATATTATGTCGACATGATATTCCACGAGGATTGTTATTAAAAAAATAATAATAATGTACATGTTCTTAAAGATAAAAAAATAATTTTACATACAATATTTTTTATATTATTTCTGCTATACTTTACAAAGAATATATGTGGACTTATAACACAGACTTTCTACATAAAAAAATCGCTGAGGCATTTCATGTTCTTACGTAACTTATAACCTTTCACACGCATGAAAAAAAAATGAGATCGTCCAATCAGCAAACCGGTGATTGATGATTAACTTGATGTCGATCAGGTACAGAAGTCCAATTTTAGCCATTTTTAAATGAATTGTTCCAAAATCACATTACGTCGCCTCGTCGACTAAAACAGTAGATTCTTTCATAAATACATTTCAAAAATTTATATTCGTTTTTTGTTTGATTGTGAGAATAACAATTATTGTGACAGTAAAAATATTTAGAATATTTATTGTTTTAAAACAAATTAACTTGCTACAATTGCTACAATTTTTAATAAATAATTAAATATTTTTTTCTATTTAAAGAATATTTAGCTGACAATGACAATTGTTTTGACGGTAAAAATAAGTAGAATATTTATTGTTTTAAAACAAATTAACTTGCTACAATTGCTAACATTTTTAATAAATAATTAAATATTTTTTCTATTGAAAGAATATTTAGCTGGCAATGACAATTGTTTTGTGAAATAATATAAAAGTAGAACGACCTATATATTTCCATCTAATTTACATACGTGTTTCCGGTGTGCGCGTAAACACTGTGTAAATAAACTGGAAATACTGAGAAATATTAAAGAATTGCCGAATCAACGTAAAGTGGTCATCGTATAGTCGATGGGCCACATTAAAAGAGTGTAAAATATGCGACGACGGGGTGTGTTACCAATAATGCGGAAACCGCGTAAGTTAAGAGAATAGAGATCACAGACAGTTTAAAGGAGTGAAAACCAGATTCTAAGCAGTAAACACCCTTTGATAGCGTTTCCACGTTTCGTATTTCGGAAAACCTTGATTAGAGACTTTTCAGTGACATATGAAAAAAGACCCGTATGTAACAGGAACGACAACTATATATATATATATATATATATATATATATATATATATATATATATATATATATATATATTATATATATATAGTTATTTTTATTTACACAGACATGTACAAAATCTTAAACACTGGCATGTCGATGTTATCGATCAATAGCTGTTATAGACTGAGATCTCACCAGGCAGAGTTAAAATCTGATCTTAACCTTAAATCATATTTGGAAAAGAATAAGCCCGGTTTAAATTCTTTGGATTACTATCTTGTGGATGTTTACCTTGCCTGGGTTATATATATATATATATATATATATATATATATATAGGTAATAAATAATCAATAATTATTTATAAATATTATTAAAAGCCCCCTTTACTAAGGCCGGGCACTCTGAGAGAGTTTAATAACAAGCAGTACTACTAGCTTGATTGCGAGATCCAACACAGTTTTTTGTTGTTGATCACTATTCGCTGCTCGTTGTAAAATACCCGCCAACTTGGTATTTACAAAGTTAAATTCCTCCTTAATTCTGGCCAACGAGAAACGCTCTTGACTGCGAACCAGTGGCGATTTGTGATCGGAGTTCGCGCCCGCCGACCGTCGGAAATTAACTTCCTGCACTGAAGATTGCGTAAAGTAATAAATAATAATTATTTATTTATAAATATCATATATATATATATATATATATATATATATATATATATATATATATATATATATATATATATATATATATATATATGCGTGCGTAATTGACTGTCTGTATAGTTTACTGAAAGCAAAAGTTGAATCTTACAGCCAGATTTAGAAAAACATGTTTACGACTAATGACGCGTTAAAATAGACTCATCAGTCGCCGATGAATAATGAAAATGTTATTGACTAAAAAAACTGAATGGAAACATTATAAGCCCATTCTGACTGCGAATAGAAAACATCAACTCACATCGAAGAAGAACGAGTTTCCAACATTCCAAGTTCAATTAGTCTTAATTAGTTGATTTCTATGAATCAAAGAAAAGCTGATTGTATCAGACTTTGACTCGCTAATGATTTCGAGATGATTAAACTGTCATGCGATGATACTGAAACTGTATTAACCTTAACACGTCTCGATTTAAAATAGCGTATTCAGACCATGGAGCTGGAGAGAAGCATACAGGCCACAGAGATCAGATGTTTCCTAAAGATCCCCAACATTTCATACAGGGACCACATTACTATGGAGGAAGTGAAGAACACGCTCATACAAGCTGTCGGGTCATATGAGGATCTACTGACCACTGTTAAAAAGATTCAAATGAAGTGGTACGGCCATGTCACACGTTCATCGGGTCTCGCGAATGCAATCCAGTAACAAGAGATACATGTTAAGAAGTAGAAAGCAATAAAAAAGATTCTGCATTAAATTATGTTTGATAAGGAGGTTTCCTTCGAAATATAATGGGAAAATATTATAATAATAAGTAACACCTGAGTTTGATTGTTAAGTGGTTAAAACGACACGGACTGACGACCTGTGTGTGCCAAGTTCGAATCCAGTTGATTCCGCAGAGACACTCTCACTTCAGATGTTGGCAACTTTCACGTAACCCCTCCCTTAAGTACACGATTACGTACTAGGAATAATTCTGACTAGAAAGATGTCAGGGGAAAATAATGCCAGCAATAGATTCATCTGAATCATATGAATGAACGAATTGCACAATTCCGACTTAATTCTTAACGCGTATAAAATGCATTAGTCTTCCTCACACCGAGAGAAACTCATTGTATTAGTAGTTATTGCGGGCGTACAATTGTTAGTGTTTAAGTGTTTGTTGTCTTGCTAACGAGTAGCACGTTCAACAGTTTCTTATTGTTTCCATAGAAACAGGTTTTGTGTAATAACGCAGACACTATTCATTTTTCAAGCTTTTTCAAAAAATGGCGTCGGGCTCGACAACTCTTGGGCACGAAGAGAAACACACGTTTTTTTAAAAATTCTTTTACGACACAGAGGAACATGACATAAAAAAATACGTTCCGCTAAACAGAACGGACGCTTTCGTATTTAATGTGTCATTTATCTTAGAACCAAGTAAAAAAAAAACGATCATTTAACGTATTACAATTCAAAAAGATGATTTGTTTATATTAGGATTATACATTTTCTTTTTATTAAGGAAGGGCTTAGTAAACTTTGAATTAAATTCATTCGTTAACTAAAAATAGTATTCAGAAATGTTAATGTTTCGACGATGTCGTTTCTTTTCTAGTGTTGCGTTTGGTAAACGAGTGTTCATGGTTGTAAAAACGTTGTTTCCAGCTGCAATTTGTTGGAGTCTTCATGAAAACCAAACGACCTGTTAGGTCATCGAAGAAAAGGAATCTAACACCGGTTAGTTCGGTCCTTTGATTGAGTGTATTCTTTCATTACTTAAGTATTCTAAATTTTTCTAGGCACAGATTACATCCCTATTTGAAGTTTCTAGAGATGTTGAAACTGCACAAAACTGATCAATTTTGTGCAGTTTCAATAGGGATGTAATCTGTGCCTAGAAAAATTTAGAATACTTAAGTAATAAAAGAATACACTTAATCAAAGGACCGAATTAATCTCTAAATGAGAACACAGGCATAACTTGAAGATAACCAACCGATAAAGGCACTTATATATGCCTCATTGTTAACCTCAATTATGATATAGATCATAATAATAATAATAGTATAATAACTCACTACAGCAGTACATGTATATATCTGGAATGCGTGCAGTTGTATGATATAGACAATAAGACTTATAGAATTTCTCAGCTTTCAGCCTGAGATCTAACTATAATATCCGTTTTGTGTTTAATTTTTATTTTCAATTTTTAGTTTTTATTCAAAATTTTTATCTTTAAACGTTTATCAAAAAAAAAAGGAATAAATACATTTTTTAATTAAAATTTATTAAAAAAAAATTTAATTTTTTAATTTCAATTTTAATTGGTCTCCCGATTTATAAAATCGGGAGACCTATGTTTGAGGCATTTCCGTCCGTCCGTCTGTCTGTCCGTCCGTCCGTCCGGATTATTCTCCGCAACAATCCATTGAATTTCTCTGAAATTTTGCATGAAGTGGCAATTTTGGTTAGGTTAGCAAGTGACATTCTCCGATTTTTGAAAAAAATCTGGTTAGCCCCCCAGGGGGTCAAAAGGCCCCCAAATGGCAAAAAATGACATTTATTGCCCCATAACTTTTCATCCATCCATTAATTTCTCTGAAACTTGGCCAAAATATGGAGGCAATTGTTTCTAATAGAAAATAAGTATCGCTGACCTTGGAAAAAATCTGGTTCGTGCCCCCAGGGAGTCAAAAGCCCCCAAAATGGCAAAAATGACCCTTTTCTCCCATAACGTTTGATCCATCAATTTAATTTTTCTGAAACTTGGCCAAAATGTAGAGGCAATTGTTCTGGATATAAAATGGATATCCTTGACCTTAGAAAAATTCTGGTTCGCGACTTCAGGAGGTACAATGGGGGTCAAAAATGCCCCAAATTGCCCAAATTTATTGCATTTTACACTCGCCACACCGAGTCACATACAGAGGAGGACCACGCATGCGCGGCTTGTTATTATTTTTGTTACAATCTAGAGTGCCCCCTTTGGAGCGAGCTGGATTTTCATCACATTTAAAACCGATTTTGTGCCTACTCTTACATCGTGGGGTGCAAGTAAAAGAATACACTTAAGCAAAGGACCGAATTGATCTCTAGATGAAGACACAGGCATAAATTTAAGATAACCAACCGATAAAGGCACTTATATATGCCTCATTGTTAACCTACATTATGATTTAGAATATATAATAGTAATACTAGACTAATTCACTATAGCAGTTCGGGATGCGTGCAATTGAATAGATCTAATAATATAGACAATTAGACGTATAAAATTTCTCAGCCTGAAGGCTGAGATCTAAGTGTAATATCTGTTCTGTCTTTAATCAGTGTAAGATAAATCCCAGAGACTAAAGTAAATTTTATTTTTATTTTTAGTTTTTAGTTTTTATTTTCAATTATTATCTTTAAATATTTCAATTTAAATTGTTATTTGTGTCTCAATCTAGCATGGCCCCGTTTGGGGCGAGATGAATTTTCTTCACATTTAAAACCGATTTTGTGCCTACTCTTACATCGTGGGATGCAATTTAATAGGTACTAGCATAGAAATAGACATGGCAGGGTAATATACATCAATATATACATTTATAGCCAGAGATAGAGTCTGGTAGAAGCACAGAGAAAGCCACAAGAATATTATTTGAGTTTAGTTTCCTCAACATATAGTTAGGGCTTAAACGTATTAAACATATAAATACATTTCTTCTTTACCCGTAACTAGTATTTATTATTATCGCCTTCCTTTAACAGAAGCCGACCCCTACTAATTTTATTTACATATCATGGAGGTTAGACACAAGGTCAAGTGTTAAGTGAAAAAAAATTTAGCGCACGCTATCTTAAACATGCCTGAGCAACCCAGTCGGAATTCCCTGGTGGGGGCGCCTCAGGCGATTAGCGATAAACTAACCCAATTCTTAAAGAGGACGTAAAGCCTGGGAGGATAGACTTCCTGAGACTGAACAGGACCATACTTCAGCCCGACAGCAACAAAATCACTGTCGAACTGAGTGTCAAAGACGTATTCTCGACTGGTACGAGCTGGCCCTTTTTCTATCGTACACAATGCTTGCCGGGCTCTTTCATAGTGTATATTTAAGTTGACCTCTTACTGTTGCATAATGGCCCTGTGGGGTCGGACGCATCTTGAAGTGGACGCATGTGTGAGGGATCGTTTGGTTTTGCTTGCGCGAT
>OY744546.1:61549783-61587283 GCA_963556195.1 Sepiola atlantica | reverse complement strand
AATGTTGTTCCTTATAAACCCCTTTAATCCTTAAATCCATTCTCTCTCCCTAATTCCTTTAGAACACACATCATCAAACCCCAAAACAGTAACGGCCAATTATACGAAACTCATAATATTGACTCACGGGAATTATATAGAAATATTTTTTTTAATTTTTTAAATTTTTTAATTTTTTATATTTTTTCATATCTCTTTAAATCTCCTCCGGTTTAAATCTCAACTGTTACTTTTCACCCTCCCCCTTTTTTTTCAAACCTTACACTAAATTTAAACAAACATACATAACACTCTAAGCAAATAACGCGTCCAAACGAGAGTGACACGTTACTTCACATTTCCGAAACAGATGACAACAGAAGCTGAAGAGAGCCGGATGGCGAAGTCCTTCCGTGCTTGAAACCGACTGTACGAATGTTGTACTAATTTTTCTGTATATATATATGTGGATGATATATATATATATTGTACTAATTTTTCTGTATCAATGGATGATATATATATATATTGTACTAATTTTTCTGTATCAATATATATATATATATATATATATATATATATATATATATATTGATACAGAAAAATTAGTACAATATATATATATATCATCCACATACAGACTGTTTCGCTGTATCACAGCTCTTCAAGCCGGGATTGAAACTCAACTGTCGAATTGACAGTCGGCGCCTCTACCCCATGCGCTATCATATGACACTGACTGAATGTAAGTGATATCTCAATGTAAACATTGTCAAGTGCCGGGAGCACGAATTAGTTTTACCCAATAAGCTATGTCTTAAAGCTAATGACAGTTTGAAATATCCTTACAAATAACCTCTACCCAAGAAAGGTATAATATTGACTCACGGGAATTATATAGAAATATTTTTTTAAATTTTTTAAATTTTTAAATTTTTTATATTTTTTCATATCTCTTTAAATCTCCTCCGGTTTAAATCTCAACTGTTACTTTTCACCCTCCCCCTTTTTTTCAAACCTTACACTAAATTTAAACAAACATACACAACACTCTAAGCAAATAACGCGTCCAAACGAGAGTGACACGTGACTTCACATTTCCGAAACAGATGACAACAGAAGCTGAAGAGAGCCGGATGGCTAAGTCCTTCCGTGCTTGAAACCGACTGTACGAATGTTGTACGAATTTTTCTGTATATATATATATATATATATATATATATATATATATATATATATATATATATATATATATATATATAATCTACATACAGACTGTTTCGCTGTATCACAGCTCTTCAAGCCGGGCTTGAAACTCAACTGTCGAGCTGACAGTCGGCGCCTCTACCCCTACGCTATCATACGACACTGACTGAATGTAAGTGATATCTCAATGTAAACATTGTCAAGTGCCGGGAGCTCGAATTAGTTTTTACCAAATGAGCAATGCTTTAAAGCTAATGACAGTTTGCAATATCCTTACAAATAACCCCCACCCAAGAAAGGGAGCTTCATATAGTCATTCACATACAGACTCTTTCGCTGTATCACAGCTCTTATATATATATATATATATATATTATATATATATATATATATATATATATATATATATATACATTATTATAAATATAACAGGATGAGGTGAAGTTTATAGAGATACCTTCAGACATCTTTATAACATTTTCTGTCCATCAGTCACGCTTAGGATTTAAATAGTAGTTTCATTGCTTGGGTCGTTTTATTAAATGCACGCCACACACATGTATAAAGGGGCTTTGTCCGTCATACTACTATCGGTCTGTCATCCATAATCGTTAAACGTTCAGATTAAATGGACGCATCTTACGTATGTCCGGATTTGTTTTCAATATTTTGTGTTGGGAGATTTAATTCGCATGAAGAATAATTAAGAATGGTCGACATAACAATGCTTTTATTTACTATACATATTTATTATTATTATTATTATTATTATTATTATTATTATTATTATTATTATTATTATTATTATTATTATTTAAAACATAATTTCGTTATTCCGGAGATAATTGATTTTATCTATCACTCGTTGGAGAAAATCAAAACCCAACGATCAGCCATCTTGGATGAATTTATTAAAATGTGTTTTCAATGTTACACAGTGATTGCTTACATCAAATAGACATCGGCATTTTGTTATCTAAAAAAATAATTGCTTCTCCAAAACAATTTGCCGGTGCATTAGAATGAAAAGAAAATCATCATCATCATCATCATCATCATCATCATCATCATCATCATCATCATCATCATCATCATCATCATCATCATCATCATCATCATCATCACCACCACCACCACCACCACCACCACCACCACCACCATCATCATCATCATCATCATCATCATCATCATCATCATCATCATCACCACCCACCACCACCACCACCACCACCACCATCATCATCATCATCATCATCATCATCATCATCATCACCACCACCACCACCACCACCACCACCACCACCACCACCACCACCATCATCATCATCATCATCATCATCATCATCATCATCATCATCATCATTATTATTATTATTAGTAGTAGTAGTAGTAGTAGTAGTAGTAGAAGAATAATTAGTAGTAGTAGTGATGATGATGATGATGATGATGATGATGATGATTGGTTGTAAAAGGTTACAAAAGAGAGAGGGTTAACATTATTTGGAAAGAAACTTAAGAATACTGCACTTAAAGATAATGACAGCTGGAATTGGTTGGGGGTGTGTGATCTCAAAAGATCTACGGAGAGCACCATAATGGCAGCCCAGGAACAAGCCACCTGCACTAGATCCATCAACCATTTCATTTACAAAACTGCAGAATCACCGATATGCCAAATGTATAATGAAAGGGAAGAAACCTTAGCGCAAATTGTATCTGAATGTCCAATGCTAGCACAACACCAGTATAAAAAATGGAGATACGACAAAGTCACTCAGGTACTACACTGGAATATATGCAAACTTTATGAATTGGACCACAATGAGAAGTGGTATGAGCATAAGCCGGAAGTGGTACAGGAGAACGACTATGTCAAACTTCTTTGGGACATGCGCATACAGACTTAATCTTTCTAAACAAAAACAAAAGAACTGGCTTAATCATTGATATAGTCTGCCACTTCGATACCAAAGTGCAGAAGAAAGAACACAGAAAAAAATACCGACACCTAAAATGGGAATTAGTTAGACTATGGAAATGTAAATAAGTCAAGGTAATTCCCGTTGTAATTGGAACACTTGGAAAACGAAAAGCCACCATAAATGGCTTAAACAGATTGAGGAGACAATTTATTTTCCAATTCTGCAAAAGGCTTTCCTGTTAGGAACAGCGAAAGTATTAAGATATAGCTTGAATATCTAAGATCAAGGGAATTGACTTTATGTTCTAAGAAAGAAGACTTCAACTAAAAACATTCAAAAGTTGAGACTACTATGAATTAATAATAATAATAATAATAATAATAATACAAGAAGAAAACAAAACTAACGAAAGAACACACCACAAACAAAGAAACAGAAAATGCAAGAAACATCACTTAATAAGCTCTCCCCTCCCCCAATAAATTACAACGGCCTCAACTGACACAACACAAAAATGGACCAATGAACAGAAATAAAAAGAAACAACATAAACTCACCCCCACCCCCACCCCCCACTCTACAAAAAATAAAAATAAATAATCAGCTCCCCTCAAAAAGTAAATAAATAAATAAATAAAAAATAATCAGCTCCCCTAAAAAAAATAAATAAATAAAAAATAATCATCTCCCCTAAAAAAAATAAATAAATAAAAAATAATCAGCTCCCCTAAAAAAATAAATAAATAAAAAATAATCAGCTCCCCTAAAAAAAATAAATAAATAAAAAATAATCATCTCCCCCCCCAAAAAAAAATAAATTAGAAATAATCAGCTCCTCCCCCCAAAAAATAAATAAATAAAAAATATTAAAAAAAAATATATTAAAAAAAATATATATAAAAAAATGGTACCAGCCTAGGCTGACACCACACAAAATATTTGCATAGGGTCAAGGAGGATAATAAGACCGAGAAGTGATAGCACAAACCAGACCTCCACTGGAAGTGCAGAGACTGCTGGGACCTCGAGGAGGCTTATTGCCACCCAAACCCCAGAGAAGACCAATGGTCCTTACCAGAGAAAAAATCAATGATAAACGGCTGTTGTGATACTGCACATTTATTTACGGTGGCTATCGAAAAGAGGTGGAGAATACTGGAAATCTGGGGAGACTTGTTGTCACTCAGACTCCAGGGAATACCACCGGTTGTCGGTGAGCAATCACTGATGACCTGTGTGAGAACTCCTAGTGAGTAAATAATAATAATAATAAATTGCCCCCCCCCCCTTGAAAAAAGAAATTATGCCACTAGCCTCGGCTGATACAACACAAAATAGTCCTGAAAGTTAATGAGAATTGAAAGAAGGGAGAGTACTAACAAGACCTCCACTAGAAGAGTACTGGGACTACTGGGGCGTTGGATAGAGGCTTATTGCCACCCAAATCTCAGAGAACACCAATGGTCGTTGCTAGGAAGAACTCGATGGAATTTATTATTTACTAGTAATGCAATATTCTCCATTTTTAAAAGTAGTTAAGATCTCTAAGCAATGTATTTATTGCATTTAAAAAAATTGTGACGGACGGACGGACGGACGGACGAACGGACAAAATCTTTATTTATATAAGATAATCTATAGTGATGGGTATAGGCTTATTGTCTGTCGCTAAAAATATAAATTTACACAGAAATGTTTGAAGAATACATAGGAAAGTTCAAATATACTTTGAATTTCAAGGATGAATCTTTCAAAATCTTTCAAATTATTCAAAATATTATTTTGGTTTCAATCTATTTTAATAGTATTTAAAAAAAAACATGTTTATTTTAATAGGATTTAAAAACATGTTTTAGTTTTTTGACAGCAGGTTTAGGCACACGGTCGCTATTTTACTCACCTAAATTACTTAACATTATTTTTTTTAAAGAATTGTTACTTTAATATTTATTTTTTTTTCAATCAAATCATTATTTTATATTCCCCCCCGGGCAACGACGGGAAACGAGTCTTGCTAGTAAGTAATAAATAAAAGATCAATGTCACGTATAGCCGAAAAACACAGACACACGTGATCTTGTCCGATAGTTTGATTAGTATAGACATTAACAAAAACAATGACCAACACTGTCATATTTCGAAAGTGATTTTTAAGCATTTCAACTGTCGCTTAGGGTTAGGTAAAGTAAATTATGGTTAAACTTAAAAGCAAAATGTCAAGTATTATGGTTCAGTTATGCTCGTAAATCAAATGAAAACATTACTGTCCGATGCGTCCTTGCCGGTAAAGCAAAAAACTCACAAAATGAGTTAACGCCAACTCGGTTCTAATATAGCAATGGTAACAGTAATCGTAAAGTCCGGACGTTTGTTAAGAGGTTAAATAAGTTGACCAAACACCGTCAGTTTTTCACCGTCAATTTCAGAAAGTAGATTTATCTCGTTTAGATTTTTGTATTATCTACTTTAGTAAACGTTTTCCGTTGTTGCTTTTCTTTAAGCTTTGTAGACGAACTTATCGCCAAGACTGAACGTTTCTTAAAAGGTTAACTATTTTGGCACCGGCTGGTTTGCACCGTCAGTTTTGGAAAATAGATTCCTTTAATATCTATTTATTATCTATGTTTTTTTAGTTTGGCGTCATTGATTTTCTTGTAACTTTACTGACCAAATTATTTATAATGTATACAATAAAAGAGGAAATTATCCTATATCTCTACAAAGCCACCATCCGTCCATGCATGGAGTATTGTTACCACATCTGGGCTGGTGCATCATCCGCTAGTCTCTCCCTCTTAGACAACGTCCCCCAAAAAGTTGCTAACTTGATAGGTCCTTCACTATCCACCAAGCTCCAGCCTCTGTGTCATCGCCGCAATGTTGCTTCATTGTGCCTGTTTTACAAGTACTTCAATGGATTGTGCTCTGATGAGCTTGCTGCTCTGGTGCCTCCACGACGTACATTCACTAGACCAACCCGACAATCTGCCAAATCCCATCCATACACTGTGGATATCCTCAGATGCTGTAGAGCTTTCTACTTCAAAAGCTTCTTTCCTCGTGCTGCTGGACTCTGGAACTCCCTCCCTGCTTCCTGCTTTCCTGACGCTACTGACATACAGAAATTTAAAACCAACGTAAACAGACACTTTGCTGCGCGGCTCCTAATTTATGTTGAATCCCCCCTTTTCTTTCTCAAGTAGCCTCTTACGCCTACAGTGGCGGCCTGCCTTGTTTGGGGTGAACTATGATAAAAAACATTAAAAAAATTATATATCATTACAACCGGTCATATATTTATTAACATACGTTTTAAATTAGTAATATGTTAACTAGCTATGAAATATATTCTGTGAACCAGAGATTGTTTTCTATATTATGTTTATAATAAATGGAAAAATTCTAACTGTGATATAGCTTGTAGCTGTTGTAAGTTTTTTTTTAATAACTAAGTATTATTAATAGGGTTAGTGTTAGGGTAAAACGAAGGTACAAGTGTATTAATTTATGGATAACCAGAAGAATATTTGTTCCAGTGTAACATAGTTATAGTTGTGTTCGAGTCGAAAAGTTTAGGGTTCAAAGGGGTCACAGCGTGACATCCGGTCGAAGTTGAGGGGTCAGGTGATTTCTAGTGAGATCTCTCTGTCTGTCTTAGCTGGTGAGACTTGTACACGGAGAGACGTGTTTTTTTATGCTGCCCCAAAAGGCGACAGAACGTGTCAGGCGGCTGATGTAGTGAAATGTATCTATCTATCACTCTCTCTCTCTCTCTCTCCCTCTCTCTCTCTCTCTCTCTCTCTTTCACGCTCATGCGAAGTTTATGTTACTGTCCTTTTGAATACAACTTTTATAAACTAAAAACCACGAATATCATTGTGCGTTTTTTTAACAACTTGGGTTCACAACGACAGTACTGATTATGGCGGCGGCGACGATTAAGGATTTATAGACCCTTCGGTAAGGCGCAATGTAATACCAGATCATGTTAAAATGAATCCCTGAAACAGATCAGTTTTGCATTAGTTTATGTCTCTTTAAGATCAAGATATAATGATATTAACTTTATGTCTAATATCCTTAATGTAATCTTGATAAAAATCCATTAAATGATTTTAATTCTAGAAAGTTTAAGGTTTAAGCTTGAGGGCTCTTAAGAAGGAACTGAAATTCAGGGAATCTTGCTTAATGGATAAAATTCAATGCAAATCTGAAATGATTGAATTTTCAAATCGAAGGTTGTATCCATACCCCTGAAATGAAATTTAAAGAATAGTTATTAATTGATGTCTAACATCTATTGTAGAAATAGTTATTAATTGATGTCTAACATCTATTGTGGAAATAGTTATTAATTGATGTCTAACATCTATTGTAGAAATAGTTATTAATTGATGTCTAACATCTATTGTAGAAATAGTTATTAATTGATGTCTAACATCTATTGTAGAAATAGTTATTAATTGATGTCTAACATCTATTGTAGAAATAGTTATTAATTGATGTCTAACATCTATTGTAGAAATAGTTATTAATTGATGTCTAACATCTATTGTAGAAATAGTTATTAATTGATGTCTAACATCTATTGTAGAAATAGTTATTAATTGATGTCTAACATCTATTGTAGAAATAGTTATTAATTGATGTCTAACATCTATTGTAGAAATAGTTATTAATTGATGTCTAACATCTATTGTAGAAATAGTTATTAATTGATGTCTAACATCTATTGTAGAAATAGTTATTAATTGATGTCTAACATCTATTGTAGAAATAGTTATTAATTGATGTCTAACATCTATTGTAGAAATAGTTATTAATTGATGTCTAACATCTATTGTAGAAATAGTTATTAATTGATGTCTAACATCTATTGTAGAAATAGTTATTAATTGATGTCTAACATCTATTGTAGAAATAGTTATTAATTGATGTCTAACATCTATTGTTAAAATTTTACAAAAATCGAAAGTATCTAAATTTTCACGAAAAGCTTCCACCCTCTCTTTGCCCTTTCGCATAAAACTAAATTAAACTAAATATAGCCAACATTACCCAACCTTTCGCCTAGAAGCTGTGTTCCAAAATTCATAAAATTAGGTTAATTCGTTTAGGATTGAAACCTGTACATACAAATATACAAACATATATAACTTCATATATATATGCAGATAATAATAATATTAATAATAATAATAATAATAATAATAACAATCATAATAATAATAATAATAAAAAGAAGAAGAAGAAGAAGAAAAAAAGGGAAGAAAGTGAAGAAGAAAGGATAATAAAAATAATAATAATAAAAAGAAGAAGAAAAAGAAGAAAGTGAGGAAGAAGAAATAATAATAATAATAATAATAAAAAGAAGAAGAAGAAGAAACAGAAGAAAGTGAAGAAGAAGAAATAATAATAATAATAATAATAATAAAAAGAAGAAGAAGAAAAAGAAGAAGAAGAAAAAGAAGAAAGTGAAGAAGAAATAATAATAATAAAAGAAAGAAGAAGAAACAGAAGAAAGTGAAGAAGAAGAATAAATAATGATAATAATAATAATCATAATGATAATAAAAAGAAAAAGAAGACGAAGAAGAAGAAGAAATAATAAACAATTATAATAAAAAGAAGAAGAAAAAGAAGAAGAAGAAGAAAAAGAAGAAAAAATCGAAGGTGAATTTGATACTAATAAAGTTGATGGCCTTATTTACAGACATTGTCATATAAGCCGATACTCAGATACTTATTATGACTCGGATTTAAATATCAGAATGACTGATAAGAGTTATTTCCCTTAAACCTTGATATTTTAAAGTTCGTTGTTATATAGATTTAAACATAAGTAATATGGCATTCGAATACGAACATTACTTCCGGTCAGTGCAGCTTCGGACCGTAATGCGACATTAATAGTTAAACATGACTAAATTAGTTAAAATATGGTGTGAATAACCGAACACTGTCGGTCCTCCTCGGTCTAATAAAGCTATTTAAAGAATAGTAACGGGTCTACTTTTCAGTATAATAGTTATATTCTTTCACCATATGTACTTCTGTTAAATAAAAGAAGGAAATCTGATATTCTGATTGGTTGAACTGAAAATCACGTGTCTTGAGTGAGGGGAGGTTTGAAATAGTTAGAGTAAAGTAAGAAAGAAATGAAGCCACGTCGAACAGTTGTTCCGAACAACCAAAGTTCGCCATGGCCTATATATACATAAATACTTCGTGTTCCTTACACCATGTATATTGAAAAAACCTTATTAACGTTTTAAGCGAAATATAACTCCATGCATAATTCTATATAGACTTTTTTCTGTTACATTTTCATTGTCTTGACTTTATTCTTTTGTTTGCATTTTATTTCACGTCAGCTAGTCTTAAGCAAAAGAATAAGCTTTTGCAAATGGCGGCCGTACGCAATAATTCAAAGATAAAAAACAAACATTACTTCACCAAATAGACATAAAAGTCTTTATTTATATTTTATGTCAATTCAAGAAATTCATCAGATTATCGTTGGAGGAAAGTTTTACTGTCCAGACATAATGTTTTTAATTCAGATGAATATTTTATAGTGTTTCCCTTTCAAAACAATTGATTTTCATGTCTGATTTTGTTTCGCCAACAAAAAAAACAACATTTATCGACATAAAAATGAACAAAAATATCTAACAGTTTTATACATGTATTAAAAGTTGTATTGGATTTGAGCTGCAAGGAATAAATTTTAAGATAACCCAAGAGGAGACTGAAAATATTGAAAAATAGTAACAGATTACGGTTTAATATGCAAATCTTCATTTTATGAAGTATCAAAATTGATAAAACTTATAGAATAGTAAGAAATTACTGTGAAATATGCGGATCTTCATTTTATGAAGTATCAACTTTGATTAAACAGATAAAATAGTAAAAATTACTGTGAAATATACGGATCTTTATTTTACGAAGTATCAAATTTGATAACACAGATAAAATAGTAAGAAATTACTGTGAAATATGCGGAGCTTCATTTTATGAAGTATCACCTTTGATAAAACAGATAAAATAGTAAAAGATATCGTGAAATATGCAGATCTTTATATTACGAAGTATCAAATTTGATAAAACAGATAAAATAGTAAAAATTACTGTGAAATATGCGAATCAGTAAAAGATTACAGCTTCAGGAAGGAAGTATAAAATTAGGATGAATTATTTTACTAAACTTCCGAAACTTTTACCAGCCATTTAGTATAATCATTAGAATGTTCGCTAATGAGCTGGGAGGCTAGGGTTCAATCCTAGGTCGAGTAATACCCAAAACTAAAAAAAATGATAATTCCTGCCTTTTTGTTTAAACAATCAGCATTTAAGGTGAGGATTGAGGGTAAGTGAAGTAATCTTGGAAAAGGAGTGGCGCTCTCCCCTACACCCTGGTGCAAAAGCTAATAGAAAAGGGAGCTTTCGCTTCGCCCTCGAATATGGTCGACTACTTTACTAAAACTAAAAATAAGAACGAGAGGTGATTTTATTTGAAATTTCGAAAATAAATAATTCCATTTCTAATTATGGTAACATTTTTTAATATTTAAATTCTATCTGGTAATTTATTGTCAGGGAAATCGTTCAAAATTCAATCTATTAAACAAAGTGATTCTTTGGTTTTTTAAAGAAAAACTGTGACCAGCTGGAGTTAAATTATTTGAATGAGGAAAAAGTGAGTTTGCGAAGCCAGTTAATTATAAAACATTATAAGAAAAACTAAAAATTATAAAACATTATAAGACATTATCTCCCCCCAAATTTTCTTTCTTCTCGTTATCCCCCTGTCCCCTCTCTTTCTTTGACTCTTTAACTACAAGTTAAATAGTATTACTGATTGTGGGTATATAACCTTGGCCTTTTCAAGACTAAGGTCAATAGGCATCTCCTGTCTTTGCGATAATCATATTTGTTCTTGTTAGCTCCTTACATCAAGTGGCTCCATGCCTTGTCCGGAACGATTTCCATGAAAAAAAAAACCCGCATCTGCAAGCTAGGCCAATTATTGATGCGTGTTTTCGGAAAATGTGCGCTTGTTTCGTTCGTTTACTGTAATTGTTGCATTTTATCCTGCACAACATCTTCTCCTAAGACAGTCATCCATACAGAAGGTCGGAGGAATTGAAAAGTTCGAATGCAGAACGCGATAAATCCAATTCCCTTAAATTGAGATATTCAACAATTAAAAGAACGAATATATCGAATGCAAACTTCGACTAGAAACTTATTTCAATTGAAGGCAAACACAAATTATTCCGAAATCAAATTTGATACAGCATCGAAATGCAACATTTTTTCTATAGTGATAGTTAAATTCTGAGTACTCTTATAGCTGACGTGCCATGTTTACGTGACTTCGCGTCGTCAACGTTCGGGCAAGTTACGGAAGCGCCCGAGAATTGACGAGGGGAAAACTGGCAAAAGCTAAATTGAAGACTGGCAGCCGATAAATTACGACGAAGAAATTCAAACTAAAATACATATATAAAAATAAAGAACGAACAAACTATAGCTAAACAACTCTTAGTAATTAGATGTTCATTTTTGTTCTTTTTTGTAAAAGTTACCGTTTTTAATTAAATGTTTTTAAATAAAATGTTATTTTGTTTGTGCACCGGAAAGTTTCAAATGATAGTTTTGTTTGATTAGTTAAGCAAATGCTTTTGTTTAAAAAAAAATCTTTAAACATAAACACCACAATAACTGTTTTTAAGCAAACGTTTTTAGTTTTGTTTTCTTATTTTAACGAAAACAAACTGCTTATAAGCAAATGCGTGTTGGTTAATAGTTTCGTAAACACTCGGGCGCTTCCGAGATTTGCCCGAACGTTGACGACGCGAAGTCACGGAAACATGGTGTGTCATCTATAAAAGTACCAAATTCGTAAAATGGCGTTTATCGCGTTTTTGTATTCGAACCTTTCAATTTTCACTCATGCCCAGATCAACTCCTATTACCACTATCCCAACCACGATTTTATTTATCGATTGCAATTCAATAAAACTTTTAATGCATATTAAACATTCTTAGATTGTTATTATTTCTTTTCCGTTTTTTTTTCTTGATGAATAGAAGCAACGGGAAATACGTCTGCGAAAGTTTTATTTTTTATTTTTCTTGTTTAACGAGTCGATGTCAGACATCAAAATCAATTTTCGCGTTATCAGACATCATAAAAAAAACCACTGTTTGAAAAACGAACGCCGCGAATATAAAACTAACAACCAGCGATTATTTTACTTCCGAATTGAATTGAAATAAAATACAAATCTAGACTTTTATGTTTGTTTGGTGAAAAATGTGGTTTTATCGCTGAGTTTATTGTGTACGGACACCATTGTAAAAAGTATATTATCATTTCTAACACTGGTTGAAGGACATATCTTTTGCGTCACTATTTACCAAGGCCAAAAAGCGACTCGAGGATAAGGGTGAATGAGATTAGCGGTTGAATGTAGAACAACATTATTAGACGATTGGGAAACGATGCTTATGGCAAGTAAAATTTAATTCCTTAAGAGTACGACTCGACAGGTATTTTTTGACATTGGACTTTTTTTATGGAAATAACTCAAGACAAGGCATGAAGCCACTTGATGTAAGAATCTAAAAAAAATACCACTTAAAGGTAAATAACTAACCAACAATAAGTGTAAGATGGATAGATTCCGACCCAGAAAACAGCAATTTTCCCCCTTTGTCAGAAACATCGCTCATGAAATGTGAGGACTAAAGGACAAAATAAGGGGAGCGAGAGTTACGAGGCTGCCGAAAGTAAACCCAAGGTCCACTTTCTACTCTCCTTACTTGAAGACGACTATGTTGTAGTTTGCAGGGAAGCAGTACCGTTGTAATATATTCCACGGATTGGAAGTTCTTGGCAATAACCTCTGTTCATGGAAGTTCTATTTGGTTAAAAACACAGAGGAAGAAAGGAAAATATGTTTGCAGTGGTTGTAGCTAGACGAGTTTTTGCTGTGAATGCTGTACGGGGTGGGGAACCAGAGATTTTAGTTCAGTCAAGCACCTCCATAAAAATACCGATAGAGTATTGATTTACTCCTCTCCAGGAGTTAGGCACAAGGCCAGTTTTTATCTTACTCCCACAAGTAAGATGTGACCCAAGGTCGGGTCGGGAAAGTGGGGTTTAAAAATTGCCTGGGCAGCCCGTCGGCATTCCCCGGTAGGGGCGCCTTAGGCAGTAAGCAATAAACTTACTCCTCCCCAAAGAGGGGAGGTGAAGCCTGGGAGGGTGGACCTCCTAGAACTGCACAGGACAGACTCATAGACCGGCGTAAATCAAGCCCCGAAGGCCAAGACAATACCAGTCTATGGGGTGTAGTATCCATCGGAACAGATACTACACTTTGATCTTAGCCAAAAGGCCAAGGAAACTATAGAGTAGAGAAAGACTAGCAACTTTTATTTCTATCCGATTCCTTATTTCTATTTAAACATGTTATTTCGACATCAAATCAACACTCTATGAAGAAAGAGATAAGCTGACCCGAAAAATAATAAAACATCGCGGTGATTAATTGTTAGCCGACGATAACGTTACCTTATATATTTGATATGTTGCGGTGTTGTGCTATTTTCCCGTTAGGCTGATCCCTTTTCTTACCAACCTGTTGAGTTGATGTCAAAATTATATAGGAAAAAAGAATCAGCGAAACATAAAAGTGCAACTCACTTTCGTTCCTTTAACACTGTCCGGTTTCGTTATTTAGCTGGAGAAGCATCCTAATATTACTTCCAGCAGTCTTTGAATTATTTCACCATCTGGACACAACCAGCCTTGAACCGGCTATTGCAATAACAACAAATAACCCTAAGTTTGAGGATTTATTTTTAGAAAGTGGCCATGTTTCATTTTTATTGAAAATGCTCAGTCATAATAAATGTTTGTAAGATTCGTTTTTTTAACGAATTCAAGTTTTGGTTCAACCACGCCAAAATTGTTCAGAGCAGACGACAATTCAATTTTCAAAATATTCCAGCGAGAAAATTGCCGTCAGCGTTGTTTACATTTAGAACTGACACGTCACTCAAACTGACCAATCAGATAATGACCCTGAGTCAATCACTGACACTGCAAACAATGTTGGATAATCGAGAAAAAAAAACTGGTGTTATGTTGGTGTTTTCTTTCGCCAAGACGAGTTGCACAACGAAGGCTTGCAAGTGTAGTTAACTCTACTATATACTCCATAGTTGTTGGCCTTTAGGCTAAGATCAAAGTGTAGTATCTGTTCCGATGGATACTACACCCCATAAACTGGTATCGTCTTGGCCTTCGGGGCTTGATTTACGCCGGTCTATGGGATTGTCCTGTGCAGTTCTAGGAGGTCCACCCTCCCAGGCTTTGCCTCCCCTCTGGGGAGGAGTAAGTTAATTGCTTACTGCTTGAGGCGCCCCTACCGGGGAATACCGACAGGGCTGCCCAGGCAATTTTTGATGGTCAGAGTGCTCACCTCTTGAGCGCTGGCTTTTCAACCCTCACTTTCCGACCCGACCTTGGGTCACATCTTACTTGTGGGAGTAGGATAAAACTGGCCTTGTGCCTAACTCCTGGAGAGGAGTAAATAATACTCCATAGTTGGAGAGAGGATATATAAAAAGTGACGTAGTAACCCCGACAGAACTAGAAACTTGCACGTCAAGTCCACAGTTCGCGCTTGTAGCCACAGCACTGTAGTCCACTGTTGTTCTGTCGATCGTTATACGTCTACACCGTGTTTACAACGCCAGCTGGACGTTGGTTTTGACGCAACTTAGTCGGGAACTTGAGTAAGTTGTCGGTTCTGTCGGCAACTCAAAAAACAAGAAAAACTCGCTGTAAATAATTCGATCAGAAGAAAACAGGTTGTGACTGCGCAATCCTTGCTTCACTAAACACTTCTCCTCATGCCGTGAATATCTTGCCAGATGGTATTCATTTTCTGTATTGAGCAGAGTGTAACCATACTACCCAGAGGTATCCAGAGAAAGGAAGAAAAAAATTACTGCAACAGCCGTTTACCATTGATTTATCATTGCTGGAGAGAAATCAATCGTAAACGGCTGTTACGATAACGCAAGACAATTTGCAAACTGAAGAAAATTGTTTTGGCTGTACGAGTGGTAGACGAAACAGCTGTCTGTAGATTACTATATCCTCCCTCTCTCTGTATATATATATATATATATATATATATATATAAATATATACATATATATTTATATATATATATATATATAAATATATATGTATATATATATATATATATATTATATTAATAAATATTGTAAAATGGACTTTTCTTAACAATAGCTCTAAGAATATCACATATTTGCTTTAAAATATATATATAACAAAACGTCCTCTACAATTCTTAGTTTTAAACCAAAATTTACGCTTTATTCTTCACTCTTTATTAATATATATATATATATATATGTTTATATATACATATATATTGTCTAAACACACACACACACACACACACATATATATATATGTGTGTGTGTGTGTGTGTGTGTTTAGACAATATATATATATATATATATATATATATATATATATATATATAATATTAATAAATATTGAAAAAGACTTACCTTAACAATGGCTCTAAGAATATACACATATTTGCTTTAAAAATATATATATAACAAAACGACTTCTACAATTCTTAGTTTTAAACTAAAAGATACGCTTTATTTTTAACTCTTTATTAATATATATATATATATATATATACATATATATTGTTTAAACACACAGACACACAGACATATATATATATATATATATATATATATATATATATATATATATATATATATAAATATGTATAAACATTTTTTTCTGCAGCATTTTTCTAACCTGAGTGAAGGAAAGTAATAAATCATTAACAGCTGAATATGTTCAGCAACTTCATTTATTCATCCAAAAATCCATTTGTCTATTGTGAATTGTAAATCAAAACAAAAAAAAGAGAAGTACAAGACAAAAAGACAAGAGGAAAAAGTAGAAGTAGAAAAAGAAGACGAAGGAATCGATAGTTAGAAAGAAGGAGTAAAAAAAAAGGTATATATGTAAAAAAATATAAAAATATAAAAAAAGTATATATTAAAAAATATTAAAAAATTAAAAAAATGGTGCCGTCTAGGCTGACACCAGGCAAAATATTTGTAGAGGGTCGAGGAGGATGAGAAGACCGAGGAGGGACAGCACAAACCAGACCTCCACTGGAAGAGTGCGGAGAATGCTGTGATCTTGGGGTCTTGCCACCCAAATCCCAGAGAAGACCAATTGTCTTTACCAGCGAGAAATCAATGGTAAGCGGCCGTTGCGATACCGCAAGGTTATTTGCGGTGATATTCGAAAAGAGGTTAAGACTGCTGGAAATCTGGGGAAGCTTATTGTCACTCAGCCTCCCGGTAATACCACTAGTTGTTGTCGGTGAGCAATCACTGACGATTATCTGTGTGAGAATACCTAGTGAGTATAAATCATAATAATAATAATAATAATAATAATAATAATAATAATAATAATAATAATAATAATAATAATAATAATAATAAAGAAATAATAATAATAATAACGATAATAATATTAATGAAATAATAATAATGATGATAATAATAATAATTATAATGATAATTATAATGATAATAATACTGATAATAATAATAATGAAAATAATAATAACAATAATACTGATAATAATAATAATGAAATAATAATAATAATGAAATAATAATGATAATAATAATAATGATGATATTAATAATAATAATAATAATAATGAAATAATAATGATAACGATAATAATATTAATGAAATAATAATAATGATAATAATTATAATGATAATAATAATAATAATAATGAAATAATAATAATGAAATAATAATAATAATGAAATTATAATAATAATAATAAAATAATAATAATGATAATAATAATAGTGAAATAATAATAATAATAATAATAATGAAATAACAATAATAATAGTGAAATAATAATAATAATTAAATAATAATGATGATAATAATAATAATAATGATGAAATGATGATAATAATAATAATAATAAGATAAGAAGAAGAAGAAGAAGAACACCGAGAAAGGAGATAGTAGAGGGAAATAATAAGATGACGAAGAAAGGAATAAGACGAAGCCAATGAAGAAGACGAAGAAGAAACAAAATAATACAAAACAAGACGAAAAAAAAGAAGATGAAGAAAAAGAAGATGAAGAAAAAGTAAGAGAAGACGAAGACAAATAAGAAAGAAATAGAAGATGAAAAAGAAGATGAAAAAGTAGAAGAAGATGAAACTGAAGAAAATTTGACAAAAAGTAAACTAAAGAAAAGAGAAGAAAAGCAAGACGATGAAACGGAAGATGGAGTAAATTATGAAAAGCAGAAGCGGACATCTTGTTACGGGTTCAAGTGTGTCAGTCAGAAGGAGATAAATCAAATGAATTCCCATTAAAAATATCTAAAAAAAAATGTTGCAATATTTTGCGAATTTCTCGTAAAATTTCCAATGCGAAATAATTTGTCTTATTTCTCTTAGTTCAGCGAGAAGTGGAATACGCGTTTTGCGAAGGGCGAGTCTTTATGAGTTGGTGCCAAAAACCATTTCCAAGTTGGCCTGGGAGAATGATGGTTAAGGAGGAGGCTGGAAAATTGACAAAGTTCGCTGATGCTGAACAGATGATACTCAGAAAAGATGCGTACACCCAGAGACTGTATACTACTACTACTACCACTACTACTACTACCACTACTACTACCACCACCACTACCACTACTACCACCCCTACTACTACCACCACCACCACCACTACTACAACCACTACTACTACTACTACTACTACTACTACTACTACTACTACTACTACTAATAGAGATGCAAAGGGGAAAAGTGGAGATAACAGAAAGCATGAAACTATCTATCAAAAAAAAGGAGAAGTGGGTACTTGGTGAAAATGGTACCCATAAATATCTGGGAGTTCTGGAAGCAGACGAAATCAAATTAACAGAAATGAAAAAGAAAATTGGAAAAATGATACCCGATAAAAAAAAAACAAGAAAACTCTTAGAAACAACATTAAATAGTAGAAACCTAAGAAAAAGAATTAACACTTTGGTCAGTATATCTAGTAAGATATTCTGGACCATTCGTAGGTGGGACAAAAGAATAACTCAAGTACTTGGGCCAGACTACTTGGAAACTAATGACTATGCACAATGTATTACACCTGAACGGTGATTCTTACCCCACTCTACGTAAAAGAGGAAAGAAAATGGAAGAGGATTGTATTAAGAAGGGGTGCGAGTTCTTCGCTTTTTAGAGGAAATCCGCTTTTTATGTAAATCCAGAAAAAGCGGATTTCTGCTTAAATTGCTTGGTCTCCCATAAATGTGAGTTCGCCGCTTTTTAGCAGAATTCCGATTTTTTTAATCCAGAAAATACGGATTTCTGCTTAAACTGCTTGGCCTCCCCATGGATGTGAGTTGTTAGTTTTTTCATCGGAATCCGTTTTTGTTTAGATAAGAAAAATTGATTTTACTCTCTTATGACAGTTCTCCCGGAAAATTGAAAATGTTAATTTGGTTAAATGTTTATTAAAGCAAGGGGAGTTAGATGACTTTTATTTTATCAAATAATGACTTCCTGTTCCCCCTCATCCAAATACGCACTCAGTGTTTTCCTCTTAATTTTGACTTTTTTAAGTTTTGGAAAAAAGTCATTGTTTTGTATTACCCTCTCTTTACCCCCCCCCCCACACACAAAGGGCCGTGGACCTCAGATCGGGAAATTCAGCTCTATTTTAGTTTTCTTGTCATTAGCTTCTCACATCTCTGAGGAATTACACAAAAATGAAACCTAAAAAATACATAATCCAGAACACAGAAAGAATGATCATCGCAGTTGCTAAGACATCACCAAAATGAAGAATACATGGAACAGCGAAACTGGAAACAAAAAAAACGAGAAAAAGAAAATTGAGAAGAGAAACAATTCCATGGACGATTGATGTGACCGACTATGAAAGAGACGCACGGACACACCTAAAAATGGCGACAAAAAGGACACTTGAAGAGAGAAACTGAATCGCTACATACAGCCGCACAGAACAAAGCGATCAGAAGGAAGGCCAGGAAAACAGTAAATGTAGAATCTTCGGACAAGAACAGGAAACTATATGATAAGTGAATGCAGGAAACTATATGATATGTAAATGCAGGAAACTATCCCATAATATATACAAAACAAAAATACAAACATGACTGTGTGGGAAAAGCAGTCTACTGGGAACTATGCAAACGTTTGCACTTTGAACCTGGAAATCGAAAAATGAAAAGCATGAAATCCTCTTAGACATGAAAGTAGAAAGAGAGAAAAATCACCCAAGAAATGGGACCAAATGTGATAATAGTCAACAAGAAATAAAAATAAAAATCACCAAATCCGAGATGTCACCATCCCAGCAGTCAGGGGTGAGGTTAGGGTTAGATTAGGGTTAGGGTTAGGGTTAGCGTTAGGGGTATGGTTAGCGTTAGGGGTAGGGTTAGAGTTAGGGTTAGCGTTAGGGGTAGGGTTAGAGTTAGGGTTAGGGTTAATGTTAAGGTTAAGGTTTAGGGTTAGGGTTAGGGTTAGGGTTAGGGTTAAGGTTCGGGTTCGGGTTAGGGTTAATGTTAAGGTTAAGGTTTAGGGTTAGGGTTAGGGTTAGGGTTAGGGTTAAGGTTCGGGTTCGGGTTCGGGTTCGGGTAAGGGGTAGGGGTAGGGGTAAGGTTGGGGTTAGAGTTAGGGTTAGGGTTAGGGTTAGGGTTAGAGTTAGGGTTATGGTTAGGGTTAGGGGTAAGGAAACAGAAAACGAAGCGAATACATAGAACTTACCAGAAAACGAAACGGAATATGAAACATTAAGAAAATCGCAATACCACCACCAAGAACAATCCTTTAAAAACTTTGACTCGGAGAAATAGGAACCAAAGGGAAGATTGAAACAAAACAACGTAGTAGAATAATGCAAAACATTAATATTCTTCACTGCTTTATTTATGATCCATCAATTGATGCCAGAAATCCGACGAATCGCTCGCCGAGTCGAGAAACTGACCAGAAAGATCATAAAGAGGGAGAACTCCGTTATCTTCAACGACACATGTCTAATATATATATATATATATATATATATATATATATATATATATATATATATATATATATATATATGGGAAGAGAAGGATGAAGGTAATCCGACGTGATGGGAAAATGAAAAAGGAAAACCAAAAAATGGATGTTTTTTATGTGTACATCAACGTTTCGTCTTTATTTATAAGACTTCATCCGGATGATAAAATAGAGAAAAAATGTCATGCAAGCACAGATACATGTAGGGTAGACATATTGGGAGGAAAAATAGAATGAAAAATGGCCACTGCTGGGTGGACGTCCGTATTTGTTGGAGAAATAGAAATGAATGTTGAAGAAAATGAGTGGGGGAAAAATGGAAGGATGGGGTGAGCAAGGACTACTGTGGCTGGTGGTAAGAGAAAGAGGTGGGGGATGAGCAGGGGTAAAGTGGATGGCAGAGAGGGAGGGGAGGAAGAGGGGGGAGGGAGGTGTTTGACCAGATGGCTGCGGTCAAGATTGAAGGGGAAAAGTATATATATATATATATATATATATATATATATATATATATATATATATATATATATATTAATGCAGACTTCGTTGCAGACTACGGAACTGTCTCTTTTTGTGATGTTTTTGTTAATTTCTCGACGCGGTGAGCAAGTTTTCTGTTTTCGGGTGTTAATTTAAATATTGTGGCAGCGAGTGCTGTTTCGTCGGCCATCTTGCGAACGCTTTCGATTTTTCGATCGTCACCAAGAGGTTGTGTCTTATCGTTTGTTTTTGTGCTGTCAACTTTTTTAAAGTTTTTTTTTCCATTTCATTTTAATTTTTGATTTGATTTTAATTATTGAATACGGGTCGGGTGTTAGTGCCAGTATTAAATGATATTTCATTAATGTTGGCTTGCAGTTTTTTTATGTATAGGAGTTCGAGGATTTTAAGTCTGCGTGTACAAGTATTTTTATAGATAATTCTCATGTTAGTTGTTAGGCCTGCATAAATAATGATTTGCTGCCTAAATACACACACACACAATATATATATATATATATATATATATATATATATATAGTCTCGGAAGTTTCTCAACCATTGAAACTATATATAAAAAAAAATAAAAAAGTTTCTCAACCATTGAAACTATATATAAAAAAAATAAAAAAGTTTCTCAACCATTGAAACTATATATAAAAAAAATAAAAAAGTTTCTCAACCATTGAAACTATATATATATATAAAAAAAAATATATAAAAAAAACAAACAAACTTATAGTCTCAAGTCTTCCAGTGGAAAATCACTCATGTAAGTCAATTTATTTTTTACAGTTATTATATTAGTTAGTTTCTAACACTATTTTAAGGGATCATCAGTTGTTTACCATGAAAAACTGTTTCGGGAATTTATATATATATATATTCCATGATAAATGCCAGTATACTGAAATCATATGCCCTTAATAGGGTTAAGATGAAAATTCATATACATTAAATGTACAAAAGCAAGGAAATTCCTAAATTTTTACACTTTTATTGTCATTAATTAAGTGTATGACTACATATAAACCAAACCATTTCATAATCATATCCCTACAGTATAAATCTCTATACATGAGTGGATGAAGTGTGTGAGGTGCCTGCCAGTAAAATACATAGCCTTGTTGTGCTCGCATACCCTTAATGACAATAAAAGTGTAAAAATTTGGGAATTTCCTTGCTTTCGTACATTTAGTGTATATGAATTTTCATCTTGGAGAACTAAAAAAAAAAACAATGGTGATAGCGGAAGCTTGAAACGCCGACGTATGTAGGTAAAAGTAATTTAATATTTACTCAAATAAATATTGGTATATATACAGAGAGAGAGAGAGAGAAAGAGAGAGAAAGAGAGAGAGAGGGAGAGAGAGAGGGAGGGGGAGAAGTGAGAGAGAGAAAAAGAGAGAAAGAGAGAGAAAGAGAGAGAGGGGGAGAGGGAGAGTTGGGGAGAGAGAAAGAGAGAAACAAAGAGTGGGGGAGAGAGGGAGGAAGAGGGAGGTAGAAAGAGAGAGAAAGAGAGAAAAAGAGAGAGAAAGAGAGAGAGAGAGAAAGATAGAGAGTGAGAAAGAGAGAGTGATAGATAGAAAGAGAGAGAGAAAGAGAGAGAGAAAGAGAGAGAGAGAGGGGGGAAGAGAGAGAGAAAGAGAGGGAGAGGGAGAGAAAGAGAGAGGGGAGAGAGAGGGAAAGGGAGAGAGAGACAAAGAGAGAGAGAAAGAGAGAGAAAGAGGGAGAGAGAAAGAGAGAAAGAGAGAGAGAGAGAAAGAGAGAGAGAGAGAGAGAGAGTGAGAGAAAGAGAGGGGTGGAGAACTAAAAAAAAAACAATGGTGTAAATGTTTCAAAATTCATCCAGTGATGTCACGTTTTCGTTTTGAGCCGAAGCTGTTATCGCGGTCATCAGGTACCAATAGGTCCATTCGCCCCCAGTTTTACGTCGTTAAGAAGTTCAAATGCTCTGCAACTCAAGAAAGATCTAAGTCAGACATAAGCCGAAAGATTTGCAGATACGCAAGGGATTTGAGTGTAACTTCTCTCGCCCCCCCCCTTTCCCAAAAAATGAATCGGCACTGGTGTGCTCCAAGAGAAGGCGTGAATTCATTCCTCTCCGCCATTGCAAAAGATGTGCATCTGTGTGCCCGTCTTCTCTGTCAACTCCGGTTTCCAATAATCTGATTCAATCTACGCGCGCATAAAGTGTTACTTCATTCCACTTCGCTCGACGTCGCGACGCACTCGAGCGGCCAATTGTTCTGGAAATGATAATTGGTTTTGTCAACACGCGAGAAGAAGTCATCAAAAATTGACAATACAGAATTTCAAAGTTCTTTTCTCTAAATCCTCAATATTCACAATTAAGGGTCCATCTTCAGGGGAATGAGGTTTATCAGGTCCAGACCATGTGTTAGTATTATAGAAGGTTTTGTAATAAGTACGAAACATGGTCTGTACCTGATTAACCTCATTCCCCTGAAGATGGACCCGGATGGTTCTGAAAGTATTTGGGAGACAAATCTAAACTATGGCAAATTCATCAGCCAATTCCCCTCCGAAACTTAGATCCTGATTCGGACTATTGAAAGGATCTACCAAAGGATATCTAGACATGAGTTGTCTCTTATATTTAACAATATATATATATTTCGACACTTGATTATTGGGGAAATGGTCGTATAATTAGTACCATTGGAGAGCCATGAATATTATAACTGTCCTGTTTTTAAATCTCCGAAACAGTTACATGGTAAACAGCTGATGATCCCCGTGTTAATATTAGACGCTTAAGGTCTTCTGTGTTTGTTTCACTCTTAGATAATTAACCCCCCCTTTTTTTTACCTATATTTTTTCAGTTATTAATTTTCCAACGAATGTTAAGTCTGCAATATCTTGGATTTAGTTAGTTTGTCTGGGAATTTAAACTGTATTTTACATTTTTTTTTAAATGACTCAAAGCTTCTTTAGACTATATATATATATATATATATATATATATATATATATATATATATATATATATATATATATAAAAATGAGAAAGGAAGGATGAGAGTAATCCGACGTAATGGGAAATGAAAAAGGAAACACCAAGAGAAAAATGTCATGCAAGAACATCGAAGTTTGGCGCTCATAGTAGCCACGGCTAGTACATTCCTTCATCTCTTCACCATGCAAACCACAAACTTCGATGTACTTGCATGACATTTTTCTTCAAATTATCATCCTGATGAAGTCTTACAATAAAGATGAATCGTTGATGAATATAAAAAATATCTCTTGGTTTTTCCTTTTTTATTTCACATACACACACACACACACACATATATATGTATATACATATATATATATATACTTCACATTCTACAATTCATTTGACTTCTTTTCAACGGAATTTTACCACCCGGACAATCTGCATATATTTTTCACGGAATTTTTCTTTTCATTCACTGCGTTTTTTTAACAAAAATTCCTTTAATAATAATTTTCATATTTTTCAAATATTTGAACTTTGTTTTTTTCGAAAGCCAACTTATCCATCTGTATTTCTTCTCTGATGATAAGATTTCGATCTTTGAAAAGCCTTGGCTTAAGGATATAATAAACACTAGTTTTATTACTGAATACACCTTGCATTGAACAATTGAAATTTGAAATAAATTTGGACAATCGTCGCATATTTATCACTCTTTTTTCTTCTATCTCTCTCTCTCTCTCTCTCTCTCTCTCTCTCTATATATATATATATATATATATATATATATATATATATATATATATATATATATATATATATATATATATATATTTACAGAATGAAATAGACAACCCACAAAAATAATCCATATATGTTTAAAGTTTCTGCTTCTTTCGCCTGCAGTTAGCACACGGAGCCATAGAAAGCAGCAGTAAAAGTTTGAAATATCAATATTTCATACTAATTGACGTTTTGTGCTTCACATGTAAATATACATACAGCACCATTTACGTATGATAGAGGCCAAAGAAACCTTGGAATTCCCAGAAGAACCATACTCTAGGTTAATACGAAGGTGGACGTAATCAGTGTTAAATCGCCGCAAACTTCACGATTTCCGCTTTGCACATTCTAATATTTACCGAGCGATGGTCCAATTAATCAGCTAGGGAAAGTAATCAACATTATATTGCCTACGTCTCTCAGAACCCTTAGGCAAAAATTGTTTTGATTAATAATAATCAGGGTGTCTATTTAGTTCTTTAATTTCCATCCCTCCCTCCATCACACACACACACTCTCTCTCTCTCTCTCTCTCTCTCTCTCTCTCTCTCTCTCTCTCTCTCTATATATATATATATATATATATATATGTCATCATTATTTATTTAAATATGTCATCATTATTTATTTAAAAAGTATACGTTACATATTCCAAGGACGTACCATAGTTTTATTGACATGGATTATCTTTTACTGTTTAGAAAACACCGTTACAATCCACCCCAAATACTTGGCGACTCACGAAATAGAAATGAAGACAGTTCGAAAAATGGAATGCACAATTCAATGGTGTAACCGGCTCATGAGGTGTTTTTTTTTAAAAAATTTTTTCACTTTCGTTACGAGAATCACGCTTGCACGTGAATATGGATATATATTAAAAATTCATACCTTTTTTTAAAGCATCCAAATTAAGAAAAAACACCTCATGAGCCGGTTACACCATCGGAGACCGGCAGACAGTTAACATCGGATCTACAAGCCACACTGATGAAGTCGATTATATCTGTAATATAAACTAAAAAAAAATGAAAGTTTATAAGAAAAAAACAAATCGGTTTCGATTTTCTTTTTTAATAAAATTTATCGCATCTAAACATGCTTTAAAAGGTATTTTGTTTTACCTTACCCCTTGTTTTTAAAATTTATTTGGATGCTTTAAGAAAAGGCATGAACTTTTAATATATATATATATATATATATATATATATATATATATATATATATATATATATATATATATATATTTCATTTGCGTAACTCAATAGGTCCCGAGCTTCAGGATTTGTTGATAAAACCACACACACACGCATATATATATATATATATATATATATATATATATATATATATATAGAGAGAGAGAGAGAGAGAGAGAGATAGAGAGAGAAAAAGATATCTCTTAACCTTGACTATATCGCCCGCCCATACTCTCAATCCCCCTTTCACTTTAACCTCCTCCCCCTATCCAACCCTTTTTTCTTTTTTCTTTCTTTTTCTTTCTTCCCAACTCCTACAGCGGCTATTTAAAACAATCCGAACCTTACGACTCCTCGCGCTTTAACCCCCCCCCCTAACCCCAAATTTAACCTTTTTTGTTTCATTTGGATTTAAACATTCTTTGGACGAGATGTCATTTGCCTTTTTTAGTCCAGGAAGTATATCAATAATGGCCAGCTTTTCTCCTTTCAATTTCTTTTAAGTGCGTTTGGATTTAATTATAATTTTGAGAACTTTCTCCACACACTCCTACGCAAAGATTTTTTCGCATTCTACAATTCATCGGACTTCTTCTCAACGGAAATTTACCACCCGGACAAACCACATATCTTTTTTACGGAACTTTTCTTTTCTTTCACTGCATTTTTTAATAATATTTTTCATATTTTTCAAATATTTGAACTTTGGTTTTTTCGAAAGCCAACTTATCTATCTGTATTTCTCCTCTGATGATTAGATCTCGATCTTTTAAAAGCCTTGGCTTAAGGAAAGAATAATAAACACTAGTTTATTACTGAATACACCTTGCATTGAACAATTGAAATTTGAAATAAATTTGGACAATCGCCGCATATTTATCACTCTTTTTCTTCTATCTCTACAATTGCTCTATCTCGTATATTGAGCTAAACCTCTTCACAATAGGTTCCATCTACTAAAAGCTTTACTTTTGGTTTATATTTGATCCTACTATATATATATATATATATATATATATATATATATATATATATATATATATATTTTTCATTTTATTTTATTTTTCTTCCCAACATGTCTACCCTACATGTATCTGTGCTTGCATGATATCTTTTCCCTATATCATCATCCTGATGAAGTCTTATAAATAAAGACGAAACGTTGATGTACACATAAAAAACATCCAGTTTTTTTGGTTTTCCTTTTTCATTTTACCATCACGTCGGATTACCTTCATCCTTCTCTTCCCATATATATATATATATATATATATATATTGAAACCAACTAAGTTACCCAGACTACTTGGATGAATATACTTCATCAAAGCAAGCGGTTGATCAAATTATCGTCGAATCTACGTTCGCTGATGAGATCAAGTCAAAAGGAAATGCGACGTTTTACTTTATTTATAACTTGAAACTGACGGGAAATAAAATATGAGAATAGAAACGCTAATAAAAGATTCAGCGCTAAGAGTAAAAGTGCAAAGAGGTGTTCGTTGATTTCCGCGAAAATCAGCGTCTGCCTCAAATGCGGTTGAAGACTTTGAATTTACCGAAATTCATTTCGATTAATTTCACTTCACCTACAACCATTCCTACCGAGTTCATCCGTCGGTAGAAATAAGAAATTGAATGCTATAAAATTTAAAATATACAAATAAAAACGTTGTATTGTGATTGGCTAAACGGTAAATGACGTAGCATTCCTTATCCAATCTTGGGCATGCATCACCCCCCTCTTCCTCTCTCTCTCTCTCTCTCTCTCTCTCTCTCTCTCTCTATATATATATATATATATATATATATATATATACAGGTTGGGTGGGCCAAAATAACTACTAACTGATGATGAGTGTATTTTAAGAATCGAAATATTTCGGTAGAACTATCCAATATGTGTTTTTGAGTTTATTTTTGCTAGTTGTTGATTTGCTTATCCTAAAGGATATTTTTACACATATATATATATATATATATATATATATATATATATATATATATATATATATATATATATATATATACAGGGTGGGCCAAAATAAGGGTCCTATCTTTAAATTTGAATAACTTGAATTTGAATAACTTCCACAAAATAAAAGTTAAACTCACCAAACTTTATGTGTGTGTAGACTGACCCTTCCGAGATTTTTTGAAATAAACAAAACAAATTTTAGCCGAAAAACACTTCTTAAAACTTACAAAAACTAAAGTATTGTTTTTTACACTGTTTTGAGTTTTTTAAGCAAAAATAATGTTTTCTAAATGAGGGTACGTTCCTTAGGGCTAATACGGCTCATGCTTGCTTCGGAAGGGGTCCTTTACTTATTCTAAAAAAAAAAAAAAAAAAAAAAAAAAAAATCAATAAATAAAAAAGTTATGAATTTTTAAAAATAGGACCCTTATTTTTGCCCACCCTGTATATATATATATATATATATATATATATATATATATATATATATATATATTTGTTGACTAGAAATTTCCATCGGGCGATAAAGACTTCTTAGATATTGCGTCTTCTTCTACATTCCACAGTTAAACGAATTTCATTTTTATTTATAAAAACAGCATGTATATTTTTAATATATATATATATATATATATATATATATATATATATATATATATATATATATATATATATATATATATATATATATATATATGAAGCAATCCAACAAAAGATATAAGCGTCAACTAATATCTTATAATTAGTGAAACATCCGGATAAAAAAACTGAAGCTCAATATACTGGATAGAGCATTAATATTATAATATAAAATGAAGTAATAAAATAAGGTGTCAATCAAATTTTATTAGAATTCAAATGATGTTATGTATTTGATGTTATGTATTTGATATTATTTATTTTTATGTATTTGTGTATATAATTTTATATATTTTCAAAGCGTAATTTTATTGCCTGTAGTTGTATAACTGCGGTAATGGTCCTCTGAAGAGAAGAATTATCTTTGAAAACTCATGAGCTAAGGACTTAGGGATGCTTTGCATGAACTTTGAATTCTAATAAAATTTGATTGACACCTTATTTTATTACTTCATTTTATATTATAATATATATATATATATATATATATATATATATATATATATATATATATATATATATATATATATATATATATACTGATCCCTATAATAATATGGCGGCTAGCGTAAATTCCTGGAAGCTAACTAATACAGTGATTACAAAAGATTAATTTACTTACTTGCAAATGAATTTTCCATTGAAGTACTTGGGGACTGAACTTTTTTTGTTATCATATAGTTCTAAGTGTGTAAAAACTCCCACGACTATATATATATATATATATATATATATATATATCTATATGATATATATAAATATATATATATATATATATATATATATATATACATACATACATACATACATACATACATATATATATATATATATATATATATATATATATATATATATATATATATATATATATATATATATATATATAAAGTGGTGTACTAAAAGCGAACTTTTAGGAAAAGTGAAACCTATTGTGAAGAGTATAAAGCTAACTTTAAAATATTTTCGCTACATTTTTTTCCCATTTTAAAGCATTTTCTCTGACATCTTTGCCCAGGAAGTATTGTTAATGGCGAATGTTTTCCATCTCACTCTCTTCTGAGCCTGCCTGCCTGCACTTATTGGACATTTTATCCTTTGGATTTTCTATTTTCGCCGCTCCTGAAGTTGTGGCTTCTTGGAATTTAACTTTGATTCCTCTCTCACAATCTTTCGGACCTTTTAACGACCTACCTATCTACATCTCATTCTCTCCGCTGGATTTTTCGACACCGGACTTTTTAGCAATCGGACATTTGCTTGCTTTCGGGCAGAATTTTGCCCTGTGTTTCTTCCCCCTACAACTTTTATTTTATTTTTTCAAATTTTAAATCTTGGCCTTTGCCAACTTATCTATCCCAGCGACTTCCTCTGATGATAAGATTTTGATCTTTGAAAAGCCTGGCTTAAGGAAAATTTAACTTGAATAAATTGCCTTTTTTGCGGAATATACCTTGCTCTGAGCAATTGAATTGAATTATGATTTGACTTTTGCTTCTCTAATTCCTTTCCATTCTTCTTCAATATATATATATATATATATATATATATATATATATATATATATATATATATATATATATATATATATATATATACTAAGTGACTGTAGCAGGGACGGAGAATATATAACCTGTCAGACTGATTTAAATGAAAACAACTCGCTACAATGTTTGCGAGCTTTCCGTGTCCATAAGTCACGCTGGTGTGAACAACGTAATTCCCCGAGCGCAGAATGTAAATCGGATGATGCGATTATAAATAGGGATTACACCCACAATGTTCAAGATCCTACTGATGATCGACATTGCTCTAGTGAAATTCTAAGAAAGCCAAACATTCAGTGGCACGACGGTAAAACGCAGACGACATTTTCTGTGTTTACGTGACATCAAACGCGATCGTTTAAAATACGTAATATCATTCATATTACTTTTCGCCATCAAGCTAAATAGTAATATTTGTGTCTAAGTCACGCTAGAAGATCATTATGCAAATTAAGTGTTATATCTATATAGCCATTGATCATCAGTCTGAAGCTTTTTACAATATACAATTTCGGACTTTTTACTCGAAATTATTGTTAATCGTCTGATAGTCTGTAATGGTTATAAATAAAATATATTTACTAGATGTATAGAGGGTGGTCTTCAGTGATACACTGTCTTCGCTGCTGATTTCAGGTTTGATATCTGTTGTGGTGGCAACCACTCATTTGCATATACGAATAACGTTACACTATAAATGGCAAGCCTAGGTTGGCCTTAGTGTGTGTTACCTAAATGCCACCGGAAGTGACGCCGAAGAGCGTACATGTCCTCCCACCAAGACTCTCTGACTCGACACCTTCATTTGTATATACTGTAACTATACCTTTTCTTTAATACACTTATTATTGCATTCTCCTTGTTGTTTGCGTCTTCATTGTATTCCTCACTAATTATTGTTCAACCTTGCAACCACAACAATATCTAGATGTATAGAGGGTGGTCTTCAGTGATGCACTGTCTTCGCTGCTGATTTCAGGTTCGATATCATACCAGCTTCGACAATAATCACAACCTGACTCCGTACGCGTCAGCCCGTCTCCTTGAAAGTGTTTAGCTACGCATGTCTAAACCTTTTGATGTGACACTCTTCGACCGTTCTTCTGGAGACACGTCTGTCGTCACCAGCCAATGAGAATTGTCTTACACTTTTAATACTATATCAATATACGGATCAAATTCTCTCATACATTCCACGCGAAAGTTTCCAAAAAATAAAACCTTCATTTCGTCTATTTTTGCAATTATTTCTCAATTCATCTAATTCCATTTTTAAAATGCTCCAAGCCTTTACTGTTCTTATCTAATCTAACACAATATTCAAAAGATACATAGCAATTTTAGGAAAAAAACACAACAAAAATAGTGTTTAATCGATCGAAATTTTGACACCTGCCTTGACAATAACTTTATAGATTGAAAAATATTACAAAAATGTAAACCATTACTTCTTTCTGACGTTTCTATTTCCCTGTCATTCTTCTCTCTCGTAAAGTAGTTAACCCTAACCCTAACCCTAACCCTAACCCTAAACCCTAACCCTAACTTTAATCCTAACCCTAACCCTAACCCTAACAATAACCCTTACCCTAAACCCTAACCCTAACCCTAACCCTAACCCTAACCCTAACAATAACCCTAACCCTAACTCTAACCCTAACCCTAACCCTAATCCTAATCCTAACCCTAACAATAACCCTAACCCTAAACCCAACCCTAATCCTAACCCTAACCCTAACAATAACCCTAACCCTAACCCTAACCCTAACTCTAACCCTAACCCTAACCCTAACCCTAACTCTAACCCTAACCCTAACCCTAATCCTAACCCTAACCCTAAACCCTAACCCTAACCCTAACCTAACCTAACCCTAACCCTGTAACTAATCTATACGCTTTTTATTAGTTTACTAAATAATTTCCGCAATATTTGTTTTTGTAAAACTGTTTTTTCTAGTTATTCACATCTTTGTAAAACTGTTTTTTCTAATTATTTGTTTGTAAAACTGTTTTATGTGGTTATTTAGTTTGTAAAACTATTTTTGTTGTTATTTATTTTTGGAAAACTGTCTTTCTGAATATATTTTTTAAAACTATTTTTTTGGTCATTTAACTTTGTAAAATTTTTTTTTGTAGTTATTTATTTTTGTAAAACTGTTTTTTTCTGGGTATTTCATTTTTGTTATTTACTTTTGTAAAACTGTTTTTGCTGGTTATTTATTTTTGTAAAATTGTTTTTTCTGGTTATTTATTTTTGTGAAACTGTTTTTCCTGATTTTTTATGTTTGTAAAACTGTTTTTGTCGTTAATTTTTTGTAATTTTTTTTCTAGGTATTCTTTTGGGTTATTTACTTTTGTAAAACTGTTTTATCGTGTTGTTTATGTTTGTAAAACTGCTTTTTCGGTTTATTTATGTTTGTAAAACTCTGTTTATCTTGATTTCAATGATATTTGGTTAAAATAATTGACATTGTTTTAAAAACTATGTTTAGAAACTTTCTTCAAATTCTTCTTCTACTAGGCTTACGTATTTTTCGTTCTTAGCGCGTCCCTCATTTGCAAGTTACATTTTTTTTGCTCATCTAAAAAGTAAATAGCATTTTTAGTCAAGTAACAAATTCCGTGGAGGTACCAAAAAAAAGCAAATATATTAGTTTCCCGTGGAAACACCCGGTGAATTGATTAATATTTTTTCTTTGAGAAACGCCATCGTAGAATTTGGCACACGCTAATTCACTAGGAAAATAGACATTAAGCAGGAAATCATGTGTGGTGTTTATTGCTGATAGGATTGCGCTGAAGAGTCACCAGGGGTTAGGGTTAGGGTTAGGGTTAGGGTTAGGATTAGGGTTAGGGTTAGGGTTAGGGTTGTGGTGTTTATTACTGATGGAATTGCATTGAAGATTCACCAGGGGTTTTAACAAATCTGAAGATTGCGAAATATGTTTTGAGCCACCATTGAAGATTGCCAATTACCGCACACATTAAGTAATCGGGTCAGATTCACAAAATGTATATAAGTAAATAAAATATATATAAAAAGAGAAAAAACTTATTATACTAAAGCTGAACCAATCCACGTTTGTTTCTCCAAGGCCGTTTCCTATATATCTGAATCACATAAAATACATATTAAAATAGTCATCAGTTTTGGGATTGAGTTATGTTTTAAAATACTTCCATTTTAATTGTTATAATTCGCCCAAAATTTACAATTAACGCACCAAGTGATCCATCTCTTACTAAATTTATGTCTATCACTTTCACCCTCTGACTGTATGTTATTTGACACCCCGCTCTTATTTTATACGGTATTTATCACTCTTGCTTCCGCCACTCTCTCTGTCTGTTTATTAGAAATAGAAGCTGATAAGGAAAGGAAATAATCCCACTTGTAGAATAGTCTATTATGAACAAAAGGGAATATCATCACAAGTAGTAATACTATTTAACCAGTAGCTGGAGAGTAAAAGGAGGAAAGGAGTAGAGACAGAAAGATAGATATAGAGGGGGGGGGTAGATATAAAGAGTAGAAAGAGATCTGATTTTATATTTTGTATTACATAACGAGGTCTGTTCTTTGAATGGAAAAGTTCGAGTTACACCTTAAATGACAGGAGTGACACCAAAAACTAAAGTTTGAGTTACATCTTAAATGGCAGGAGTGACACCAAAATTAAAGTTCTAGTTACACCTTAAATGGCAGGAGTGACACCAAAGCTAAAGTTTGAGTTACATCTTAAATGGCAGGAGTGGTCTGTCTCACTTAAGTTTAAAATAGAATTTTCGTTAGTCTGTCTTACTTAAGTTTAAAATAGAATTTTCGTTAGTCTGTCTCACTTAAGTTTAAAATAAAATTTTCGTTGGTCTGTCTCACTTAAGTTTCAAATAGAATTTTCGTTGGTCTGTCTTACTTAAGTTTAAAATAGAATTTTCGTTGGTCTGTCTCACTTAAGTTTAAAATAAAATTTTCGTTAGTCTGTCTTACTTAAGTTTAAAATAAAATTTTCGTTGGTCTGTCTCACTTAAGTTTAAAATAAAATTTTCGTTGGTCTGTCTCACTTAAGTTTAAAATAGAATTTTCGTTGGTCTGTCTCACTTAAGTTTAAAATAAAATTTTCGTTGGTCTGTCTCACTTAAGTTTAAAATAGAATTTTCGTTGGTCTGTCTCACTTAAGTTTAAAATAGAATTTTCGTTGGTCTGTCTCACTTAAGTTTCAAATAGAATTTTCGTTGGTCTGTCTCACTTAAGTTTAAAATAGAATTTTCGTTGGTCTGTCTCACTTAAGTTTAAAATAAAATTTTCGTTGGTCTGTCTCACTTAAGTTTCAAATAGAATTTTCGTTGGTCTGTCTCACTTAAGTTTAAAATAAAATTTTCGTTGGTCTGTCTCACTTAAGTTTAAAATAGAATTTTCGTTGGTCTGTCTCACTTAAGTTTAAAATAAAATTTTCGTTGGTCTGTCTCACTTAAGTTGAAAATAGAATTTTCGTTGGTCTGTCTTACTTAAGTTTCAAATAGAATTTTCGTTGGTCTGTCTCACTTAAGTTGAAAATAGAATTTTCGTTGGTCTGTCTTACTTAAGTTTAAAATAGAATTTTCGTTGGTCTGTCTCACTTAAGTTTAAAATAGAATTTTCGTTGGTCTGTCTCACTAAAGTTTAAAATAGAATTTTCGTTGGTCTGTCTCACTTAAGTTTAAAATAAAATTTTCGTTAGTCTGTCTGACTTAAGTTTAAAATAAAATTTTCGTTGGTCTGTCTCACTTAAGTTTAAAATAAAATTTTCGTTGGTCTGTCTCACTTAAGTTTAAAATAGAATTTTCGTTGGTCTGTCTCACTTAAGTTTAAAATAAAATTTTCGTTGGTCTGTCTCACTTAAGTTTCAAATAGAATTTTCGTTGGTCTGTCTCACTTAAGTTTCAAATAGAATTTTCGTTGGTCTGTCTCACTTAAGTTTAAAATAGAATTTTCGTTGGTCTGTCTCACTTAAGTTTAAAATAAAATTTTCGTTGGTCTGTCTCACTTAAGTTTCAAATAGAATTTTCGTTGGTCTGTCTCACTTAAGTTTAAAATAGAATTTTCGTTGGTCTGTCTCACTTAAGTTTAAAATAGAATTTTCGTTGGTCTGTCTCACTTAAGTTTAAAATAGAATTTTCGTTGGTCTGTCTCACTTAAGTTTCAAATAGAATTTTCGTTGGTCTGTCTCACTTAAGTTTCAAATAGAATTTTCGTTGGTCTGTCCCACTTAAGTTTAAAATAGAATTTTCGTTGGCCTGTCTCACTTAAGTTTAAAATAGAATTTTCGTTGGTCTGTCTCACTTAAGTTTAAAATAGAATTTTCGTTGGTCTGTCATACTTAAGTTTCAAATAGAATTTTCGTTGGTCTGTCCCACTTAAGTTTAAAATAGAATTTTCGTTGGTCTGTCTCACTTAAGTTTAAAATAGAATTTTCGTTGGTCTGTCTCACTTAAGTTTAAAATAGAATTTTCGTTGGTCTGTCATACTTAAGTTTCAAATAGAATTTTCGTTGGTCTGTCTTACTTAAGTTTAAAATAGAATTTTCGTTGGTCTGTCTCACTTAAGTTTAAAATAGAATTTTCGTTGGTCTGTCTCACTTAAGTTTAAAATAGAATTTTCGTTGGTCTGTCTCACTTAAGTTTAAAATAGAATTTTCGTTGGTCTGTCATACTTAAGTTTCAAATAGAATTTTCGTTGGTCTGTCCCACTTAAGTTTCAAATAGAATTTTCGTTGGTCTGTCTCACTTAAGTTTAAAATAGAATTTTCGTTGGTCTGTCTCACTTAAGTTTCAAATAGAATTTTCGTTGGTCTGTCTCACTTAAGTTTCAAATAGAATTTTCGTTGGTCTGTCTCACTTAAGTTTAAAATAGAATTTTCGTTGGTCTGTCTCACTTAAGTTTAAAATAGAATTTTCGTTGGTCTGTCTCACTTAAGTTTCAAATAGAATTTTCGTTGGTCTGTCTCACTTAAGTTTCAAATAGAATTTTCGTTGGTCTGTCCCACTTAAGTTTAAAATAGAATTTTCGTTGGCCTGTCTCACTTAAGTTTAAAATAGAATTTTCGTTGGTCTGTCTCACTTAAGTTTAAAATAGAATTTTCGTTGGTCTGTCATACTTAAGTTTCAAATAGAATTTTCGTTGGTCTGTCCCACTTAAGTTTAAAATAGAATTTTCGTTGGTCTGTCTCACTTAAGTTTAAAATAGAATTTTCGTTGGTCTGTCTCACTTAAGTTTAAAATAGAATTTTCGTTGGTCTGTCTCACTTAAGTTTCAAATAGAATTTTCGTTGGTCTGTCTCACTTAAGTTTAAAATAGAATTTTCGTTGGTCTGTCCCACTTAAGTTTCAAATAGAATTTTCGTTGGTCTGTCTCACTTAAGTTTAAAATAGAATTTTCGTTGGTCTGTCTCACTTAAGTTTCAAATAGAATTTTCGTTGGTCTGTCATACTTAAGTTTCAAATAGAATTTTCGTTGGTCTGTCCCACTTAAGTTTAAAATAGAATTTTCGTTGGTCTGTCTCACTTAAGTTTAAAATAGAATTTTCGTTGGTCTGTCTCACTTAAGTTTAAAATAGAATTTTCGTTGGTCTGTCATACTTAAGTTTCAAATAGAATTTTCGTTGGTCTGTCCCACTTAAGTTTAAAATAGAATTTTCGTTGGTCTGTCTCACTTAAGTTTAAAATAGAATTTTCGTTGGTCTGTCTCACTTAAGTTTAAAATAGAATTTTCGTTGGTCTGTCATACTTAAGTTTCAAATAGAATTTTCGTTGGTCTGTCCCACTTAAGTTTAAAATAGAATTTTCGTTGGTCTGTCTCACTTAAGTTTAAAATAGAATTTTCGTTGGTCTGTCTCACTTAAGTTTAAAATAGAATTTTCGTTGGTCTGTCATACTTAAGTTTCAAATAGAATTTTCGTTGGTCTGTCCCACTTAAGTTTAAAATAGAATTTTCGTTGGTCTGTCTCACTTAAGTTTAAAATAGAATTTTCGTTGGTCTGTCTCACTTAAGTTTAAAATAGAATTTTCGTTGGTCTGTCATACTTAAGTTTCAAATAGAATTTTCGTTGGTCTGTCCCACTTAAGTTTCAAATAGAATTTTCGTTGGTCTGTCTCACTTAAGTTTAAAATAGAATTTTCGTTGTTTTTTTACGTCTAGAAATAGAATTATTCGAATGTATTCACGAATCTCAAAAAGAGTCGACATGGCCGAGGAGAAGTCTTCAGTAATTCGTAGAACAAAGAATACAATTACTAATTATTTTAGACTTCTACGTGGCTGACAGAGCGAGAACAAGCTACTCACGCTGATTAAATAAAGGATTCCGTTCGAAATTCCGTACAGATTCCCGAGTTCGACATAAAGTTTCCAGAATCCGACTAAACGCATTTGTAGAAGGTCGGAGGTTACATCGATCGAGCCATTAATCGGAATAACATCCAAGATGATAACATTAGTCTGAATGACCCAAATCATACATATATTCAAATGTTTTTCATAACGCTAGAAAGATAAGTTAAATTTTCTGAAAGATTACTCTTACGGCATTTGTCGGCGGG
>OY744546.1:61517283-61544783 GCA_963556195.1 Sepiola atlantica | reverse complement strand
TTCGCTGTTTCACAGCTCATCAGTGCGGCTAGACCAGTTAGTGTCTCAAGCCGGGATCGAAACGCAACCGTCGAGCTGACAGTCGGCGATGCTAACCCCTACGCCATCATGCGACACTGACTGAATGTAAGTGATATCTCAATGAAACGAAATGTAAACATTGCAAATGACCGGAGCTCGAAATTAGTTTTACCTAATGAGCATTGCCTTAAAGCTAATGGCCGTTGACGATACCCTTACAAAAATAAGCTCTACCCGAGGGAGCTTTTTATAGTCATCCACATACAGCCTGTTTCGCTGTTTCACAGCTCATCAGTGCGGCTAGACCAGTTAGTGTCTCAAGCCGGGATCGAAACGCAACCGTCGAGCTGACAGTCGGCGATGCTAACCCCTACGCCATCATGCGACACTGACTGAATGTAAGTGATATCTCAATGAAACGAAATGTAAACATTGCAAATGACCGGAGCTCGAAATTAGTTTTACCTAATGAGCATTGCCTTAAAGCTAATGGCCGTTGACGATACCCTTACAAAAATAAGCTCTACCCGAGGGAGCTTTTTATAGTCATCCACATACAGCCTGTTTCGCTGTTTCACAGCTCATCAGTGCGGCTAGACCAGTTAGTGTCTCAAGCCGGGATCGAAACGCAACCGTCGAGCTGACAGTCGGCGATGCTAACCCCTACGCCATCATGCGACACTGACTGAATGTAAGTGATATCTCAATGAAACGAAATGTAAACATTGCAAATGACCGGAGCTCGAAATTAGTTTTACCTAATGAGCATTGCCTTAAAGCTAATGGCCGTTGACGATACCCTTACAAAAATAAGCTCTACCCGAGGGAGCTTTTTATAGTCATCCACATACAGCCTGTTTCGCTGTTTCACAGCTCATCAGTGCGGCTGTAAATAGCGACAAGCTGCTATTTACCAGGCAGATAGAGTGATCTTACGAAACGGTGTTCGGATCTCGCATATATATATATATATGTATATATATATATATATATATATATATATATATATATATATATATATGTATATATATATATATATATATATATATATATATATAGAGAGAGAGAGAGAGAGAGAGACAGAGACAGAGACAAAGAGAGGGAGAGTATAAATTTGTATTCATACAAACATTATTGGTTACATATGTGCATACATGTTTTGGTTGTACTCTTCATAGCGAGTCAACCTCTTCAGACTAGAAACGAGGAATTCCCTGTTTTTGTCTGAAGAGGTTGACTCGCTATGAAGAGTACAACTGAAACATGTATGCACATATGTAACCAATAATGTTTGTATGATTAAAATTTATACTAAAGAACAGCTCTACTTGTTATTGAGTACTTTCTATAAACACTGGAGTTTCAATGGAATAACATCTAATATAATACATGTACCATATACATATATATTTTTATAAATTAATATTAATTATTAAAATACCTAGAGACATCGATGTTTCATGCTAACGCAATCTTCAGTCTAGGAACTAATTCCCGACGGTCGGTAGGCGCGAACCCCGAACACAAATCGCCACTGATTCGTAGTCGGTGATCATACCCAAACAGCCATCGTCAATTAGTTAGTAAATATAGAGTAACTTTAACTGTAAATAGCGACAAGCTGCTATTTACCAGGCAGATAGAGTGATCTTACGAAACGGTGTTCGGATCTCGCATATAGCTATTTGTACTGCTTGTTATTAAAGTCATTCGTACATGTTTATCCATCTTCTTTCATCTATATATATATATATATATGTATATATATGTATATATATATATATGTGTGTATATATATATATATATATATATATATATATATATATATACATATATATATATAGATGAAAGAAGATGGATAAACATGTACGAATGACAAATTTATTTCAACTTCGATTGCTCGATGCAAGGTGTACTCGGTAAAAACATGTTTATTATTATTTCCTTAAGCCAAGGCTTTTCAAATATTAAAATCTTATCATCAGTGTACACCGTGCATTGAACAATCGAAGTAGAAATAGATTTGTCATTTGTACATGTTTATCCCTCTTCTTTCATCTATCTTTATAATTACTCTATCTCGTATATTGAGCTTAAACCATTTCACTATAGGTTCTATCTACTAAAAGTATATTTTTAGTTTCATATTATATATATATATATATACATCTCTCTCTCTCTCTCTCTCTCTCTCTCTCTCTCTATATATATATATATATATATATATATATATATATATATATATTTATATGTAAAGGAGTAAGGCTACCAACATTTGTAAAATGTTTTTTCAACATTTATTTTTATCATTTTATAATTTTATAACGCGTTTCAAACGTGCTGCGCTCTCATCAGATATGTAAATCTATATGGATTTAGATATCTGACGAGAGCGCACCACGCTTGAAACGTATTATAAAATTATAAAATGACAAAATAATAAATAAGTGTTGAAAAAAAATTGCACAAATGTTGGTAGGCTTACTCTTTTATATATATACTTTTCTCTCGTTGGAACTGCACTAATACTACACTACCCTCTTTCCCCCCCCCTCTCTCTCTCTTTCTCTCTCTCTCTCTATATATATCTATCTATATATATATAAACTTTTTGTTTAAAATAACTCAAAGCTTCTTTAGACTATATATTGGGTATTTAGATCTGTATGGCTAGGTTTCCTTCCTCTTATCTATTTGCCTTTCTGGTACCAAAGGTACTAAAGCTTTTTTTAAATTTTTTTTTTTAATGCAACCTTAATTCCTATATAATTTTATTTCTAGCTACTATATCGCAGAATGGTTCGTAGGTATAGTGTTTAGATAGTATTTTATTATTATTATTATTATTATTATTAGTATTACTATTGTTATAAATAATTTTATTTGATATGCAAATTACCATATCACACGGTAGTTTTAAGGTAGTATATTATTATTATTATTATTATTATTTTATTATTTATTTATGTATATATATAAGTAACATTTTAAGCTGAATTATTGGGGAAATGGTAGTTTTATCTGTACCATTGGAGAGCCATGCATATAACTGTCCTGTTTTTAAATCTCCGAAACAGTTTCATGGTAAACAGCTGAAGATCCCCGTGTTAATATTAGATGCTTACGTTAAGGTCTCCTGCTTTTGTTTCACTGTTAGATACTAAATCCCCCTTTTTATTTTTATTTTATTTACTTACTATTATATATTATTTATTTATGAATTTTCCAACAAATGTTAAGTCTACACTATTTTGGATTTAGTTAGTTTCTCTGGGAATTTAAACTGCATTTTCCTTTTTTTTTGTCCTTTTATTTAAAATAACTCAAAGCTTCTTTAGACTATATATATATATATATATATATATATATATATATATATATATATATATATATATATATATATATATATATATATATATTCGTAAATATTCATAAACATCATTTCTTTACCTCATTAGCGAGCTAAATAGCGCAGGAAGAAGACTGCTGAGCAAACAGTTCGATTTCAACCTTGAAACACTGAGCGTGTTCGTTAGTATCGGAATCACATTCTAAGTTAATTATTCTGAGAATTCGATATATTATATGATGAAAGTCGAAGATTCAATTATTTACTGAGATATGCATATCCTTTCAAAACCAATAAAGACTAATTTAGTAAGAGACAAAGTTATTTTGATAAACGCGCCGAGTCTTATGAATCTGCTCTGTCTGCAAATTGTCTCGAAAATTCGATTGATACAAATCAACTTTGATTAAGAACAGACTATCTAGAAGTGGGTTTCTTCAAATTGTTTTTAAAAGAAAATGAATAAATTTATTATTGATAACCAGTTAAATATAAAATGTCCGGTTGGGCTGAAACTATTTTGAATCGCAAAATTCAGTCTCCGATTTATCAAATGGCGAAGACACTGTGAAGCACTCCCCTGTTTTCGTTTCATTGATCGATAGTTGTGTTATACACCAATCGCTGCGGTTTTATAAAATAAGATCATCGCGCATGAAAAATTTTCTTTTTTATTTACAGTGTTTGGGTTTCGGCGAATACTGAGCAAGAAGAAAACGGTTAGCAAAGGAAGAATACCATTTACGCACGTTCGTTCCTCAACCCTACGTCTAACCATAAGTCAGGGTGGCAACATACCGTCCCAAACAGAATAAACGGCCCCTAACCCGAAGTTTGGGTTTAAACAGTCCGCTACATAAAAACATAGTAGGTAATCATTTTACGTTACATTAAATATGCAAACCTAAAACACACACTGAAAATCCTAAAATAATTTTAATTTAATTTTCATTTTCCCCTATGATTTCTGATGATTCTAGAGAGAGAGAGAGAGAGAGAGAGAGAGAGAGAGAGAGAGAGAGAGAGAGAGAGAGAGTAGTTTTATTCACTCAAAGTCGACTCGGTTTGGGGGAGACTTCTTAGAGGAAAAATAATTGAAAATGTGCGGCTTACTTGCCATAAGTATCTATTTTTTTTAAAAGCATCGTTAAAATTTAAAATTTAAAGAAAGAGGCAAAATGCCTTCAAAAACCATGTGTTAGACGCAGATATATTTATTAAAATAAAAATACTATTTTTTTTATCTTGACTTTTTTTCTAATAATTTCGCTCGTTATCACAATGTATATATCATATTATATATACACATATATATATATATATATATATATATATATATATATATATATATATATATATATATCGGACGTCACTTCTAAAATACCAGGAAGGATTCTTACGAAAAAAAAAGGTTAATAGCTTTTATTTGTTTAAATCTCTGATGAAGCTTGTGATACCGAGCGAAATTATTAGAAAAAAGTCAAGATGAAAAAAAAAAAAAAATAGTATTTTGATTTTAATAAAGATATCTGCGTCTAACACATGGTTTTTGAAGGCATTTTGCCTCTTTCTTTAAATTTTAAATTTTAAAGATGCTTAAAAAAATTAACTTTCCCAAATTTATATATATATATATATATATATATATATATATATATATATATGTAGATATATATATATATATATATATATCCTCTTTCTTTAAGTTTATATATATATATATAGATATATATATAGATATATATATATATCCTCTTTCTTTAAGTTTATATATATATATATATATATATATATATATATATACGTTTGTATGTTTCTGTTTGTGCACGTGTGTCCAAAAAGAGAGAAGAAATAAATCTAACTAAGCCCGCACACACGTGTTTCGACAAGGAATTGCGTCAGTCGTTAGTCACGACGCAATAAGGGGCGATAATTCATCGTAAGGGCCTCGTAGACATGACTCGTTGCAACCAGCGAACAAACCCGACGGACTAGATAAAGAATGATGTTGTTTCCCCCCATTCATTCTGCTATCAGATTGTCAATTCGTTCGTGTCGACCGCATCAAATTACGTGACGCGTAGCGAAGGTGTTCGTTTGATTAGTTTGAATTCTTTCTTTTTTTAAAATATTTTTTCATTTTTGTTTTGTTTTATTCTAGAAAGTTTTGATTGCCGTCATCGGCACCGCCCACTTTATGTTTGTATCTTACGAAACAGCTGGGAATTTATATAAGCCATCTTTTTAAATGGCTTATATAATGGCTAGTTGTAGCAACACGACACGTTTTGTTTCTCTCACGTTGTGAATTATTACTTTCGTAGCAGGTCGAGAGGTCGAACGTAAGCGGCCTTCACCAATTGAGCACACACACATACACACACACACACACACATATATATACACACACACACACACACACACACATATATATATATACACACACACAGACACACAGACACACAGACACACACACGCACATATATATATATATATATATATATATATATATATATATATATATATATATATAATAATTCAGGTAAAACATCCACAGGGTAGTAATCCAAAGAATTTTAACACGGTTTATAAAAAGTGCTCAATATCCAATAGAGCTTTTATATATAATTATTTTTATTTACACAGACATGTACAAAATCTGCGACACTGGCATGTCGATGTTATCGATCAACAGCTATTACAAACTGAAATCTCTTCAGGCAGAGTTAGAATCCGATCTTAATTCAACTGCCCCCATACTTAAAAAAAGAAGGCAATCTATGGGATGATGGTATTCTGACTACGGATCAGATATTACACTAACCCTCGCCAATAAACAAATGATAAAAGGGGAGAGTAATGCCTGGGGTGGATGGTGCCATGACAACATAACAGATGCTACACTAACTATTGTATAGTTTGGACTTCAGACTGACATATATCAAATCTCCATTAGGAATAGATTATTATTATTATTATTATTATTATTATTATTATTATTATTATTATTATTATTATTATTATTATTATTATTAGTAGTAGTAGTATTATTATTACTATTATTAGTACTATTATTATTATTAGTAGTAGTAGTAGTATTATCATTATTATTATTATTATTATTATTATTATTATTATTATTATTATTATTTTAATTATTATTATTATTATTATTATCATTATTATCATTATTATCATTATTATTATTATTATTTTTATTATTATGATTATTATTATCATTATTATTATTATTATTATTATTATTATTATTATTATTATTATTATTATTAGTAGTAGTAGTAGTAGTAGTAGTAGTAAAATGGTAGTATAAAGTTATGATATCGAAAACCATCTTGTTTGCCAAGGGCATTTCCTGCCAAAATGATGTTCAATTCTGATGCCTAGCTTTGGAACTTCAACATGTTGATTATTTATAGCATTAACGGCAAGGGTGCTTCATGCACAATTTGGTGAGATTATTCCGAGTAGCTTTTGAGCCTATATGCAACCAACAGACAGACAGACTACAATGAAGGGGTGTGATCTTGCTGCGAGTCAGATAGCTCGCGAGTATTTTTTTTTTGGGGGGGGGGGTACATTGGAGTTGATCGGAGCACATTCTGTAGAAGTACTTGGCAAACACGCAGACGGATACAACACTGTTGCGATGCGACACGTGCTGGAGCTTGGCAGACAGTGCGGGACGCGTTAGGGTTAGGGGTTAATTTTTGTGCACCCTGTCCAAGAGAGAGGTAGAGGTTCGTGGTTGGTCCACCCGCCCAGATGTGGCGACACTGTTGCATGCACGTGCGTATGGTGTCTTCATAGAAATAATAATGTTTATATTTCAGTCATTAAAATGTGATGCGTGCACATCAGTTGTGAACGAAAAGTTGAGGCCGACTACTTTAGTATTCATAAAACGTGCAGGTTTATTTTAGAAAGGCCACAGTTTTGGTTGAGAAATGTGCACGAGTCAGACTCGGATCACTGACTTCTTTCCCTGGGAAAAAATCAAGACACTCCGAAACCACTGAGCGTAACCGGCTTCCTTTAATGGTTTATATATATATATATATATATATATATATATATATATATATATATATATATATATATATATATGAGTGTGTGTATATATATATGTATATATATATATATATATATATATATAAATAAATAAATAAATATATATATATGTACATATATATATGCATATATATATAGAAATAAATAAATATATATATATATATGTACATATATATATATGCATATATATATATATATATATATATATATATATATATATATATATATATATATATATATATAACAAACGTGAATCTTATGAATGATGTGTTCCTTACTTACCCTATTGCAGTTATAATACATTCTCTTCTTACTTGAGCTCCTTATAGATCGCATGTCTCTTTCCATGCCCCCGACAAACGCCGAGTAGCCATGCCAGTTATATATATATATATATATATATATATATATATATAAATAGAGAGAGAGAGAAATTATATATATATTTAATCTCTATATATAAATATATATGTATATATATGTATATAGATTATATATATGTAATACACACACACATATATATATATATATATATATATATATATATATAGGACATTTTTATTTTGTATATTTTTTGTATATTATATATATATATTTAAATATATATATATTGAAAGACATATTATATATATATATATATATAAATATATATAGCCTCTCTCTCTCTCTCTCTCTCTCTCTCTATATATATATATATATATATATATATATATATATATATATATAGGACATTTTTCTTTTGGATAGTTTTTAGTATATTATTATTTTTTGTATTATTAATATATGTATACATATATATATATATATAGAGAGAGATTATATATATATATGTATATATATAATCTCTCTCTATATATATCTATAGGACATTTTTATTTTCAATATTTGTTAGTATATTATTATTATATTTTTATATTATTAAATACACTTAAAAAGTCTATAGTATTTTTATTTATGCTGATTATAAATCAAAATGAGAAAATAGAAAAATAACGACAAGTAAGAGTAAAAGATTAAAGTTTTTAAACACTTTTACCTTTTTATTTATGTGTGTGTTTCGTGTGTATTCTCGTCAGAATTGAAGACGAATTGAAGACATTATGAAATCATTTTTCCGATTGTCTGAAATAAAAATAAAATCCATTTCTCTGCTGGAGGGGAAAAACGGATAAATAAGTAGAGGAGAAGAATTTTGATGTAGGTTTTATTTTAGGGGCTCAATTTGATGGAGAAAAATGGATAGAAAGGCATCTGACAAATCGATATTTTTTCTGACTAGCCAGTAATTTACGGAAATTATCACTCTGTTTGCTTTGAAAACAAAAATTAAATTTAAATCGATTTCATCGATCACGTATAATATCCGGCTCGAAAACCCTTTATGCGCTTACTCAGATAACACGAAACATCCGTATATATATATATATATATATATATATATATATATATATATATATATATATATATAGTATTTTAAATGTTTTATTAATACAGAGATGAAACTAATGAATACTAATTAAAAATTTGATAATCGACTTACATTTAAAAAAATATTATTTACACATTTTTTGTGTCTGATGAAGAAATTCTTCTACACTAAGACAACTTTTATTTTTTATCCTACCCAGAGTGCTCCATTTTGATAGAGCTTGATTTTCTTCACTTTAAGACCGACCTAGTGTCTTATTCTGCCCTTGTAGGGGAGGCAAGTGAATAGGAAACTATAGATGGGAGCGTGACAGATACTACAACCCCGAATCAGAATAGACCTGCGAGTACTGGCAAGTTTTTTTTTCGATTAATAAAAATAAATTTATTCAATAAATAACAACAATTTTTTTACATTTTTCATGGAAATCGCCGCAGGCAAAGCACACAGCCACTTAATGTAAGGAGCTAAAATGTTACTTCAAGGTAAAATAACAACAACCAGCCAACGAATAGTTTTATATGGATAGATTCCGACCGAGAAAACAGCAATTCTAATTCATGACTGATGGACAAAATCAGGGAAGGCAGAGTTAAGAGGCTGCCGAAAGTAAACCGAAGGTCTACTTTCTACTCTCTTAGAGATACTATTGAATTAATAATTGAAAAAGAAAGTTTCATCGGATATCCTGCTAGCTTGGTAGGCCGAGAGCAGGCTTAATGCGTTTCAACAAATAACGGCGAAGAGACACGCTAGTAAAGGCAAGTCATTTCACGATGGTATTCATTGTATAGCGCCTTTTATTTATATAACTTCCTCATCGAAATAACAGTACTAGTTCTGAGGCGTTGCCTAAGCTTCCAGATACCCAGGCAAGAGTATTCCACTTGCACTTCTCTCACATTTTCAGTGGTTGAGTGAATAAACAGACGCAATTGCCATGTCAAACTGCTACGATTGAGATCGTGTGATTCGGTCTCTTTACCTGATCACTTTGAGAAGAGGAAGACGCGCGCGAAAGAACTTTGCCCATGATACGACTATGCCGTTCAGAGCATTCTCTCATGCCTTGGCAGTACTTTCTTTCTCCATTGCTTCTTTCTCACAGAAGAGATGTTGCGAGTCTTTCTCTACTTATGGTCATTTTCATTGTAGGTGCTCGACTGAGCTCCAATCTCTTCTCTTCTCTGCAACCCCTTTCTCACAGAAGAGACGTTGCTAGTCTTTCTCTACTTATGGTCATTTTCATTGTAGGTGCTCGACTGAGCTCTATCTCTTCTCTTCTCTGCAACCCTTTTCTCACAGAAGAGACGTTGCTAGTCTTTCTCTACTCTATCGTTATTTCCATGGAAGGTGCTCGACTGAGCTCCATCTATTCTCTTCTCTGCAGCGCTTTTCTCACAGAAGAGACGTTGCTAGTCTTTCTCTACTCTATCGTTATTTCCATGGAAGGTGCTCGACTGAGCTCCAATCTCTTCTCTTCTCTGCAACCCCTTTCTCACAGAAGAGACGTTGCTAGTCTCTCTCTACTCTATCGTGATTTCCATGGAGGGTGCTCGACTGAGCTCCAATCTCTTCTCTTCTCTGCATCCTCTTTCTCACAGAAGAGACGTTGCTAGTCTTTCTCTACTCTATCGTGATTTCCATGGAAGGTGCTCGACTGAGCTTCAATCTATTGTCCCATCTCTGTAAAACATTCACAACTAAGACTCGTCTAGCTACAACCACTGTAAATGACTTCCCTTTCTTAGTCAGTCTACCTGATATAACACGGAACTTTATTGAACAAAGTTGCTTTCCCAAGAAATTCCTATCTGCGGAAAACAATACAACGGGGCTGCTTCCTAGTTGACTACATCATGGTCGTTTTCAAGTCCAATGTTACCAAATTGTTGTTGAGCCAACCTCTTGAAGAATCAAGTTCTGCAAATCTCATCCACCATCTTTAATCCTTTCAAGGTGTTGTCTCATCGTCCAACTGACAATCTCATTAATCCTTATCCTCGACTGGCCTTTAGGCCTCGATAAATAGTGACTCACTAGTCTAAAAAATAAACCATTGCTTATTTTCATAACTTGTTACTTCTTTCGAGGATGTGTTTTGGGGTATCAGTATTCTTTTAAAACTCATCTCCACGAGGTTAGACACAAGGTCAGCTGGGGGTTTAAAAGGCCAGTACACTAGGATAAGAAGGCTCTTGCCTGCAATAAATGCCTGAGCTGCCCCGTCGGCATTCATAAGAAGGGGTACTTCGGGCGATTAGCAATAAACTAACCTCTACTCAGGGAGAAGGTACGGTCTGGGAGGGTGGACAACCTAGAACTGAACAGAACCATACCTCAGCCCGACAGTAACAAAGTCACTGTCAGACTGAATGACGAGGACGTATCTCCGACTGGTGAAAACAATAACTCAATATCTGCTGTTGTAAACCTGGCAGAGCTCGAACACGCCACGCAATGTCCACATCCCGAACGGTAACCACTACACGACTGCTACTTCCGCAAATTACATTATGTTTGATATTTGATTCTAATAGTTCATGACATTGTTTGATTAGTTGATCACAAAAGATTGAAACAATGTACGTATGAAATGTACGTATGAAATGTACGTACGAAATGTACGTATGAAATGTACGTATGAAATGTACGTATGAAATGTACGTATAAAATGTACTTACGAAATGTACGTATGAAATGTACGTATGAAATGTACGTATGAAATGTACGTAGAAAGTTACTTATGAAATGTACGTATGAAATGTACGTATGAAATGTACGTATGAAATGTACGTATGAAATGTACTTATGAAATGTACGTTTGAAATGTACGTATGAAATGTACGTATGAAATGTATGTCTGAAATGTTTATTGCTGTAGACTACAGGCGATTATACTCAAGAGAAACAAGGTTAATCTGGAAAGTATTAATATAGCAATCCAATCCAAACGAGAGAGAGAGGCTTATATTTGGTGTTTCCAGATAATAGCCAACATATAGGTATACGTTTATGAATTGGATTACAAATATTTGTGGTCAATCGATAGGAAGAAACTCACAAAGAAGCCCGACCTAAACACCCCGTAAACTATATGAGAATTCACATTAAACATTACTTTATGATAGGATTGTAGGTATGATCATGACGTGCATGCGATAATAAGGTTCCAATTTGGGAGCTTTCGGGAGGGTGAAGCGGCCGCTTAGTTACCATTTCTTCCAGGTGTGGTATTCATCCTGGGCTGGTTGTGCCAGCTTCCTTCCGAAGTAGGATGTTTCTCGGACATATAGAATTCACAAGTAGCCAATTAGCCGCATGTCTATATCAAGGTCAAGGGAAATGAAATACAGAGCCTGGTACCTGGTGTGCTATTCACCCTTGGCGGGCTGAACCGGCTTCCTCTGAATTAGGACATTTCTAGGGAATATCAAATTTAGAAGCTGTCCCTAGCCGTATGTATACCCCGGTCAGGGAAAATGACATACAACGCCTGGTTCTATTTATCTTCCTCCCACAAGGTAAGATGTGACACAAGGTCGCGAAAGTGGGAAAGAACCAGCGCTCGAGAATTTGACCATTCTGGCTGTTTAAAAATTGCTTGGACAGCCCCGTCGGCATTCCCCGGTACACTTACTCCTCCCCAAAGAGGGGAGGCAAAGCTTGGGAGGGTGCACCTCCTAGAACTGCACAGGACCGACAACCCCCTATAGACCGGCGTAAATCCAGACCCAAAGGCCCGGACGATACCGGTTTATTAGGCGGGGTAATAACCCCTGGGTGAACATACAACGCCTGGTGTTCCTAAATATTTTCCCTGGTACTAGTCAAGGTCAGAATCAGTTATCATCGGTGATCTAACAAGAAGGGCCGTGTCAACATGATGTTTCCTTACACAGTCTCAGCTTCAGTTTGAAACCGAGCGAGTGGTAGCACCTGTCAGGGACATATCTATAGGGTACAAGTAGAAACTATCGGCAGCAAACTATTTGTTTACAAGATATATACACGTCCAAATCTAATAGAATCTACGAACCGACTCTATACAAAATATATGTACGCTTTCGACAGAAAATGACACGACGATTATATCCATGTCGTAAAACCCAACGAGCAAGCAAGCAACCGAGCAACCAAGCAAGCAAGCAAGCAATCAAGCAAACCTTATGATAAAGTTCAAACACATACAGGGGTCAAGTAGTTAGGAATTTTACCAACCAGCAACACAATATATGTCTTACTTATAAGATACTCTATCTTGTTTTCTATTTTAAACAAATTCTTATTTTGTTTATTAATTTATTTATCCTCCACACTGATGATTACCGGAAAAGGATGAAACACATATGTATGTGGATAAGAATTTAATATATTTATATATCAGAAAAATATGGACTGACTATTCTTAAGAAACACTTTTCAAATTTATTTTGAACCAATGAAAATAAAGTAAGCACCAAGCACTATTTTATTTGTAACTTTTCTGTCTTTAGGGATATTTTTCAAATTTAATATCGAGACTTTTTAAGATAAACGAAAATATTATTGAATGATTTACTTTTTAAAAAAATACAAAAAAGAACATTTTATGAAAACACAAATTCGTCGAGGTATTGACTAAACCGATGGAAAACAATATGATTCATATGGCTGCCTCCAACCTTTTCTCATATTTCAATAAAATTTCTTTGAAAGGAACTCATTGTTGCTTATTCCTTTGTTTTTTATTCAGAGGAAACAGAATTCTTACATTTTTCTTATTATATTTTGGGAAAATCTCAATTATTAATTGGAATTGAAGTTTAGCTATCAAAAGAAAATATATTTAATTTCCAATTAGTTACTAGGTAATTGGTCATAGATTACAAAATAACTAAGAGTATTAAATATATATTCGTTACAATATATATATATATATATATATATATATATATATATATATATATATATATAACTTCTTTGTAATATAGCAGGAAAAATCCCAGCAGAGTGCTCGATTAATTGAGAATTAAAGTTAAAAACTTAAAATTAAGAGCGTAATATTTATTTATTTTGGTACAGAAAAATTAGTACAACATTCGTACCGTCGGTTTCAAGAACAAAAGAACTCACTCATCCGGCTCTCTTCAACTTCTGTTGTCATCTCTGACAACAGAAGCTGAAGAGACCCGGATGGTTAAGTCCTTCCGTGCTTGAAACCGACGGTACGAATGTTGTACTAATGTTTCTGTACCAATATATATATATATATATATATATATATATATATATATATATATATATATTAGCCAGAAGGTTCCTTCCGGGGATGAAACGCGGGAGCCTCTATGTAGCTTAATTGCCATAGATATATTTTCATAGCTTACTATATATATATATATATATATATATATATATATATATATATATATATATATATATATATATATATTTTCTTTCTTTGTCGTACAAAACTTTAAAATGGCATTGAAGAGACAATATTTATTACTCATAATGAATTAAGAAATTAAAAAGATGAAAGGGCAGCTGACCGGTTTCGTACCTTGTTAAACAGAGCCAAATATCGAGGTATCGTATTCAAAATATAAAAAAGATGCTATGAAAATTATAGCGAGGGAAAGGGGTAAAAAAAAGAAAAGTTCAATCAAATAGAAACAACATTAAACCCGAGGAGATTTTCTCTTTGCTTGCAAAGAGACGGTCTCAAGGACTTGATATAGATTGTTTCTAGGATCTTGAGATGATAGGGAGAGTGCGACTTACTAAGAATGGAGAATAAGTCGACACTGAAATTAGAGGCACAGGTGCGCTTATTTATAAGATGTTCACATATCGACAAACCATAAGTATTATGTAAAACGTCAGTTGGTGAATAATTTCCATTGCAAATTTTTGTGGGCACGTGTTGTTTGATCCGGATGTCTAATCTTTGTGACGTCATCCCAACGTAGTCTATACTGCAACTACATTTAAATAAATAAATAATATAATTATTGTGATGTGGGGGAAGGACATCTTTTCGAATAGAAGTCAAGATCGGTCGGGAGGAAAAAACAACTCGTATATTCGCAGCAAAATAACATAGTTGTACAGACAAAGAGATTTGTTTGGCGAATCTAACCCTAATGTTACCAAACCAAGGTAGGCGAAGGTAAATAGGACATCTGTCTACAGAAGCTGATTTGCTTTTGTAAAAATTTTATATTTTGGTTTTAATGGTAGATTGTACAATGTCTAAAGGATAGCCATTGTTGCAGAGGGTCTTAGTGATAAATTTAGTTTCTTCATCCAGTTTGGTCTTCGAACAAATCTTTAAGGCTATATGGGTAAGGGTCTTAATAAGATTAAACTTTTGTTTTGTGGGACAAAATGAGTCTCAACGAGTGTAGAGACCAGTAAAGGTAGGTTTCCGATATACTGATGTCAAGAAACCAGAGGAAGCTTTATTAACTAATACATCAAGGAATGGCAGTGAAGAATTGGCTTCCTTATTAATAGTGAATTTAAGATCTGGATGAATATTAAGGGACGTAAAAAAACGTCCGCTTCCGTTTCATTGTTGAACAGACAAAAGATGTCGTCAACATAACGAAAGTAGATATCTGGTCTATTTGGACCAGATAGGAGACCCTCTTCATGGAAACCAACAAAAATATTGGCCAATGCTGGCCCTAAGGGAGAGCCCATAGAGACACCATCAATCTGTCTGTACATAATGTCGTCAAAACTGAATTCTATCGACATCGTAGCAAATTTCATCAACTCCACGAAATCATTTTCAGGAATAGCAGGAATGGGCAGTTGACCGCGATACAAGGCATCGGTACATATATTAATCGTTTCAAGAAGCGGAACACAGGTAAACAGGCTAGATATGTCAAAAGAACACATACATTTATCAGTATCTGAATAATTTTGCATAAAGTTAGAAAATGAAAAAGAATCTTTAATGCAAAATGAACTATAGTGTTCCAAAACTGGTTCCAAAATAGTGGCGTGCCATTTGGCTACCTTGTGTTGGGAAGACCCTATCATGGATAATATGGGTCTTAATGGTACCCCAGTTTTTTGCGTTTTTGGTAAATTATACAAACGGGGACGAATAGAACGCGTGGGTCTAATTATTTTAGAAATATTAGTAGGAAGAGCGCCACTCTTAACCCACTTAACCAAAGTTTTTGGAACTTAGTCTCGATAGATACAGTGGAGTCATGTGTATCTACCGGACCTAACTGAATAAATTTAGAGGTGTCCTCAAGAATGGTCGTCATTTTATTGACATAATCAGAATGAGTAAGTATAACGACCCCTGAAGCTTTATCAGGTTTTGTGATGATCAAAGATTTATTATTGCGAAGAGCTTTGATGGTACGGAAATGTTCACTTCGCCATTTTGATTCACAAAACGAAATAGATGTACCCGCATACGAATGTGCGAAGTCATTCAACTTTGCCTTAAGATCGTTGACCTTAGATTAGGATGTAGGTTGAAGTCTTGCTAGTTGAGCAAAAAGGACTTCAAATTTAGAATATATTTCTTCACGTTTAGTATTTGTAGGGGGAATACAGAAGTCTAAACCATAAGAAAGACTGTTAAGTTCGAGTGGGGACAACTGAGTGGAAGAAATATTAAAGACGTTTTGACTAGAACCCGGGTTCGTCGAATAAACAACATTTATTTAAGTAAATATTAACTTATTTTACCTACATACGCCGCTATCATCAGTGCTGATTCAACATGTCTTTGACGAAATTTATTTAAAATTAATTGAATTTTTCTAGCTTGTTTAAAGTTTAAAATGAGCCCATGTAACTCACTGTTAAATTAAAATGGAGTTAATGAGTCTAGCTTGTTTAAACTTTAAGAATGATCATGTTGTAATGGACAACAAAATAATGCATTTAGAGAATTGTTATTTTGATATCTCTTATATGTTCACTAAGCCTTTTCTTAAGTTCACATTGGGTTTCACCAACGTATATCTGATTGAAATTATTGTATGGAATAATATATATTCCCGTATTAAATGTGGGTGTGTAAGCTTAGCGAACATAAAAGAGATATAAAAAAATAACAAATGCCCTATTCTCTCATGCATTAAAACATGATCATTCTTTAACTTTAACAAGCTAGACTTATTAAATGAAATGTGGGTAACATGGGCACATTTTTGAAAAAATAAATTAGTATACGTGATTATCCTTTATCTTCCCTTATTATTATCAGTTATTATTCAAGATTAAGATTAACCTAACTCTTATTTGCTCATAAAAATGCATTTGCGTATGTGATTATTGAAGCGAGCCGGACACACGTACGTTTACTTTTATTATATAGACAAAAAAATAAGTGAAGAAGTTTGGTATGTTTAATAAGTAACGCCTCTCTTTGTGTCTGTCTGTTTGTCTTTCTGCCTCCTTTTCTCTTACCCCCCCTCTCTCTTTCTTTTGGATATCAAATCAGATGCTATTGTACACTTAGTCGGCCCACGCAATGTTGGTAGGTTCAACCAAGTTAAAACGTTTTCTTTCTGATAAGTGGGCATAGTTATAGTCTCTACTTCATCCATCACGATAATAAGTTCTGAGTAGAAACTACCTACTTACATAAGTCATTTTTGTAATTATCTACTTAATCTCGATTCTGTGCGCTGATTAAAAAAAAAAGAAACTATTAGATGCGACCCAGCATGTCTGAGGAAGCTCCGTCGGTCGGTCGGTTCGTATGTCACGCTTTAGTTTTAAGTAGAATTACCATTGCTAAAAGGATATATTTTTTTATATTTTAAATGCGTTAATAATTATCTTTAATCTGTCACGCTTAGGTTTAAGAAAACATTTATATTGCTAAACATGTACCTTGAATGAACGCATCTTATTTAAGATACACCCGAGATAGATTTGATGCTCTGTACGAATGTAGGGAGGGCCTGTGGACGAGTGGTTATAGCACTTGTCTTTGGGCTGGACGACTCGGGTTCGATCCCACTCACGGCATGCGAATTTTTGGGTCTGAAAACTTCCTCTGTCCACCCAGCAGTAAATGGGTACCTGACTAAAACTCAGGGAAGGTTCAAGGCAGCGGACGGAGAGGGATGGGCTCCGCCTTCTATATGCTGTGCCCTAGACACGGTGATTCTTAACAAATCACCGCCGCTACGGCCATGGCAGTGTGTGATGTCGGCAACGACACTCGTGCGCGTCCAGGCTATGCGACCTTTACCTTTACCTTACGAATGTAGATCCGTCACGCTTAAATTTGATATAAAATTATCATGTGTCCGTCACGCTTAAATTTGATATAAAATTATCATGTGTCCGTCACGCTTAAATTTGATATAAAATTATCATGTGTCCGTCACGCTTAAATTTGATATAAAATTATCATGTGTCCGTCACGCTTAATCTTAAAATGGTATTTTCGCGCGTTCGTCTCGTTAATTTTTCAATAGTATTTTCGGTGATCCGTTTCGCTTAGATTTGAAATAGCATTTTCGTTGTTTCGAAATTTTTTAGATGAGGATATTCGGACTACTGTTCTCATCTCCGTTGATATTCTCACAACGTTTTGGTCGATGTAACTTCCGACCTCATTCAGCTGCGTATGGTAGAACTCGGTAATCTTTATGTCGACCCTAGGACCAGAATCTGTACGGAATTTTAAACGGAACTCTTTTTTCAATCGACAAGGGTAGCTAACTCTAGGTCAGTCATCCATGACCGGGTAGAAGATAGTACTCATTAAGTCGGTCCACGCAATTGTATTCTTAGTAACGCCCGCACTGAGAATTGAACCTTGAACCTCCAGGAGACTAGTTAGAATTTAACCGTGACAGAACTGATAATTACTTAGCACTTATATCCGTTGCGCCACGGGTCCAGAATTTGACATAAAGATTCCCGAGTTCGACAAGACGCATCTGGTAAAGATCAGAGGTTACATTGGCGGAAACGTTTGGAGAATTACGTCCAAGATAAAAACGGTAGTTCGAATAATCTAAATAATGCATAGTAGTTTCGTTGTTGTGAAACGCTTACGCTTAAATAGTATGTTCGTTGGTCCGTCACGCTGAACTTTTACATTTCTGTTGGTCTGTTAGGGTTAAGTTTGAAATATTATTTTCATAATTCTGTCAAGTTTAAGTTTATAAAAAATATTTCATTGGTCTGTCACTCTAAAGTTTTAAATTGTATTTTTGTTGGTCTGTCATGCTATAGTTTTAAATAGTAATTTCGTTGGTCTGTCACGCTTTTCGTTGATCGGTTACGATTAAGTTTAGAATAGTATTTTAGTTTGTCTGTCACGGTTAAGTTTAGAATAGTATTTTTGTTTGTCTGTCACGGTTAAGTTTAGAATAGTATTTTAGTTTGTCTGTCACGGTTAAGTTTAGAATAGTATTTGTGTTTGTCTGTCACGGTTAAGTTTAGAATAGTATTTTTGTTTGTCTGTCACGGTTAAGTTTAGAATATTATTTTTGTTTGTCTGTCACGGTTAAGTTCTAAATACTATTTTTGTTGGTCTATCACGCTCACGCGCGTAGATTAATTGGACGCATCTTAAAAGAAGATAATCTGTATTTTCCAAAGAGTAATGGTGAAAGTGTTGATAGATGAGACTAAAATCAGATCGACATTTCTTCATTGGCGGGAAAAAGATCGTAGATAAACGAAGAGGCTTTTATTATCAACCTCTAATTCATCAAATAAACTCGAACAGATTAGGGTTAGGGTTAGGGTTATGGTTAGGGTTAGGGTTAGGGGCGTCCATTAAATATGCACGTTTAGCGATGTAAATATCATTTCAAAACTAAAGATGCCATGACAGATCATCGAAAATGCTATTTCAAAACTAAGAATTACATGACAGATAATCGAAAATGCTATTTCAAAACTAAGAATTATATGACAAATCATCGAAAATGCTATTTCAAAACTAAGAATTACATGACAGATCATCGAAAATGCTATTTACCAACTAATAATTACATTTTAGATCATCGAAAATGCTATTTACCTACTAAGAATTATATGACAGATCATCGAAAATGCTATTTCAAAACTAAGAATTATATGACAGATCATCGAAAATGCTATTTACCAACTAATAATTACATTTTAGATCATCGAAAATGCTATTTACCTACTAAGAATTATATGATAGATCATCGAAAATGCTATTTACCTACTAAGAATTATATGACAGATCATCGAAAATGCTATTTCAAAACTAAGAATTCCATGATAGATCATCGAACATGCTATTTACCAACTAAGAATTACATTACAGATAATCGAAAATGCTATTTATAAACTAAAAATGACATGATAGATAATTGAAAATTATATTTAAAAACTAAGAATTATATGACAGATAATTGAAAATGCTATTCCAACTTTAAGCCTTAAAAACCAACGAAAATGATATTTCAAGTGTAAGCATCGCAAATATACCAAATTGCCATTCGGACAGCGTCTCTTATAGAAACCCTTGGACTCATTTAAAATAGCATGCGTCTATTGAAACTGCGCGTTTAGTAATGAGAAGGCTATCTCGAACTGAAGTGTGACTGACTAGCGGACAATGCATTTCATACGGATACAAGGACGTAAGTAAAACAGCGAATTCGTCCTTTCCCGTAAGCCAGACATGTCGAAAGCTGTCAAAATGATTGAATGTAGGTTGATCGAAAAGCCTCGTTTCAGTAAATTGTTCGCAGCAGACATTTTCTCCATCGATCGCAAAACTGATAGCACAAGCAGCGGAGTAAAACACCCTCACTCACACACACGCTCACACACACACACACACACACACACTCACACACTCACACACATGTACATGGCCTCTTTTCATCTGCCAATAAGGGTTTTAATGCCATGTTAAAAATTGTCCTTAACTTTTTAACTGAGAAATGAAACTCATTTTCGAATACTTCTCTTGATGTAAGTCTCATCCGTTTAACTGATCTTTTTATACTTCTATCTGTCGGTGTCAGATACTTTTATAGTAATCTGTTGGTGCAAGGTCAGGGGATTTAGGGGTTGTTGGTTGGTTGGTTGGTTGGTTGGGTTTTACGGCATATCGATCCTTTAAGGTCATTAAATGTCATGAAAGGTTATTTACTGTAGATTCTTATGTGTAGGTTATTTGCAGTAGAATTGGGTCGTATGGTTTTTTCTTATTAAACGTATAGTGGAAGAATATTTGGGAGATTATACATATATATATACATATTTATATGTATATATATACATATATACATATACATATATACATATATATATACATATTTATATGTATATATACATATATACATATACATATATATATACATATATATATATACATATTTATATGTATATATATACATATATACATATATGGTAAGTCAATGAAAATAAATAAGACCTGCAAATGGAAGCAAATCGATATCTTCAGTTGTTCAAAACAAGGAGCAGTTTAGTTAAAAAAAACATTTATTTTTCTTCTCTTTCATTCCTTAAACCTGGCTTTTCAAAGATTAAAATCTTATCATCAGAGGAAAAATTATGATTGATAAGTTGACAGGATAGGACTGTCAAAGTTAAAAAAAAAAACTCTTTCAAATTTTGAACTTTGACAGTCCTATCCTGTCAACTTATCAATCATAATTTTTCCTCTGATGATAAGGTTTTAATCTTTGAAAAGCCAGGTTTAAGGAATGAAAGAGAAGAAAAATAAATGTTTTTTTAAAACTAAACTGCTCCTTGTTTTGAACAACTGAAGATATCGATTTGCTTCCATTTGCAGGTCTTATTTATTTTCATTGACGTACCATATTTTTGCTCTATCCAGTATATTGAGCTTTCCTTATTTCACAATAGGTCCAACTCTCTAAAAGTTTACCTTTTAGTTATAATTTACATATATATATATATATATATATATATATATATATATATATATATATATATATATATATATATATATATATATATATATATATATGTGTGTGTGTGTGTGTGTGTGTACGTGGTTGGATGAATAATCTGTAAGAAAAGAATAATATTACGCAAACAAACTTTATTTAAAATAACACTTTTTACGAATACGAACACGTGTTACAAACTATTTTTCATCTTTATTCGATAGAATTTGTTCATCCCAAAAGTTCGCTAAATCACGAAAAGGGGTCACGAGAACTTACCCCGTAAGAAAAGCTAAATAATTCAAAACCAATTCTTTCAAATCAACCGCCGTTAAAGAAAATACTGACCTCTCAAGCGTCTCTTAATACGATCAAATAAATAAACGTCTCTGCGAGCAAAGTCTGGCCACTAGGCAAGACGCTGAAGACACGTGTAATTACATTTTCCAATAGTTTCTTGTGAAATGCTGGTAACATGGATTGGTGCCATTGTAATCTTGGGCAGTATTGTATTATTGGATTACAGGATGCAAACAGCGTTAGTAATGATGACACGTATACAAGTCAAATTCTCTCTCTCCCTCTGTATGTCTGTCTCCCCCCTCTCTCTCTCTCTCTCTCTCTCTCTCTATATATATATATATATATACAACATTAGGCGCCATTATCCACCAATTGATACCGGAAACCCGACGAATCGCTCGCCGAGTCGAGAAATTGACCAGAAAGATCATAAAGAAAGAGAACTCCGTGGTCTTCAACGACACATGTCTAATAAACGACTTGCTGCCGATATATATATATATATATATATATATATATATATATATATATATATATATATATATATATATATATATATTGTGTGTGTATTTAGGCAGCATTTTCTCATTTATGCAAACATTTAAAAAAACATAATTCGTCTGTTTAATTATACCTTTTTATTTTTTCAATTATTCTGATGGTCTTTTGTGTATTAAAATCAAAAAAATTAATAAATATTCCATAGGTTTCACGAACGTTTACGATTCTTGTGAGGATGATTTGACGAAGAATCGAAAACGTTCGTGAAATTTGTGAAACCTATGGGACATTTATTATTTTCTTGATCTTAATACAAAAAAAAACATCAGAAAAATTGAAAAAATAAAAAAACGTATAATTAAACAGACGAATACTGGTATTTTTTAACAATGTCTGCATATATATATATATATATATATATATATATATATATATATATATATATATATATATATATATATATATATTAGTATTTCATGTATCCACATAAAATTTTTTATGTATCAATTTTCAGTATTTACTTCAACAGTGCTCGATACGTAAGTAGAGCTAGGTAGTAACCTATGAAAATATATTTATGGCAATTAAGCTACACAGGCATTTTAGCCTGAAGATTCCCCCCGGGATGAAACGCGGGAGCCTCTGTGTAGCTTAACTGCTACAAATATATTTTCATAGCTTACTATATATATATATATATATATATATATATATATATATATATATATGGGAAAATGAAAAAGGAAAACCAAAACATGGATGTTTTTTATGTGTACATCAACGTTTCGTCTTTATTTATAAGACTTCATCAGGATGATAAAATAGAGAAAAAATGTCATGCAAGTACAGATACATGTAGGGTAGACATATTGGGAGGAAAAATAGAATGAAATAGTGGCCACTGCTGGGTGGACGTCCGTATTTTTTGGAGAAATAGAAATGAATGTTGAAAAGAATGAGTGGGGGAAAAATGGAAGGATGGGGTGAGCAGGACTACTGTGGCTGGTGGTAATATAATATATATATATATATATACAACTAAATACATGTTATTCTTTATTATAGAGTGGATGATTCTTATCCAATCAAAAGTTGATATTTGTATACAATATTCACTTGCCTTTTAAACACTGGTACTATAATAAATACTATAGAATTTCCAGTTGACCTAAAAATGAGAAAAATAAGAATAATAAACTCATGTCTTATTCCCTAAGCGACAAAAATCCAACCTTTCTTTAATCCTGGTCAAAATTGTAATCATCTTTTTCTTGATTGTTTCCAAAAATAGTATTTTTTATCGAAAATATCGTTCAAGTCTTTGATTTCAGTGAGCACTAGCGGGATTTCTTTTTTTAAGATTAAAATTAGTCGATAATTTGATTTTGGAACAATTCATTTTAAAATTGGTAAAGTCGGAATTGTTTACCTTAGCGACATCAGAATTATCACCAATCACCATCTTTGCTGATCGGACGAGCTCATTTTTTTTAGTGCGTGAAAGGTGATAACGTACGTACAACCCATACTTTGATTTCAGAACCACTTGAAGTATTTAATAACCGTAAATTTCAACGGATAGCTGTCTCTGTGCGCAAATACTACATTACCCCTAATAGAGGAGGTAATGCTTGGGAGGAGGATATCATAACAACAGAACATATATTACACCCCCCCTCCCAAAAAAAAAGAATGACGGTTATGCCTGGCGGGATGGTACTATGACCACAGAATAGATAATACACTCCCCACCAAAAAAGGGGGATGGTAACGCCTGGGAAGATGTTATTATGGCAAACGAATATATACTAAACTAAACAAGGAGGAGATAATGTCTGGAAAGATGGTTTCATGACTACACTTCCCCTAACAGAGAAGGTAATGCCTGGGAGAAGGATTTCATGACGATAGAACATATATTACACTATCCACCCCCCCCCCCCCCCAAAAAAAAGGAGTACGTTATGCATTGTATCATGACCACAGAAAAGATACAACACTCCCATCCAAAAAGAGGAGGTAATGCTTTGGAGGATTTTATTATGACAAACTAATATACACTTAAAAAGGAGAAGATAATGGGGGGATGGTAACGCCTGGGAAGATGTTATTATGGCAAACGAATATATACTAAACTAAACAAGGAGAAGATAATGCTCGGAAAGATGGTCACATGACTACACTACTTCTTCGTAAATCAAGCATTGAAAGATAGTACGATGATACATTAATAAAAACAACTGTATTAGTTCGGATTCAGACGGACACCCAGTTTCCATTGCTAATGGATCTGCAGTTGAGACTTCTGAAGTGATTGACCTTCTTTTTGGAAGATTGCTGGGACTGAGTCTCAGTTTCAAAAAATGAGCCTCGCAAGACAAAATGGCTGCTGCAGTTTGTCTCAGTTTAAAAAATGAGCCTCGCAAGACAAAATGGCTGCTGCAGTTTGTCTCAGTTTAAAAAATGAGCCTCGCAAGACAAAATGGCTGCTGCAGTTTGTCTCAGTTTAAAAAATGAGCCTCGCAAGACAAAATGGCTGCTGCAGTTTGTCTCAGTTTAAAAAATGAGCCTCGCAAGACAAAATGGCTGCTGCAGTTTGTCTCAGTTTAAAAAATGAGCCTCGCAAGACAAAATGGCTGCTGCAGTTTGTCTCAGTTTAAAAAATGAGCCTCGCAAGACAAAATGGCTGCTGCAGTTTGTCTCAGTTTAAAAAATGAGCCTCGCAAAACAAAATGGCTGCTGCAGTTTGTCTCAGTTTAAAAAATGAGCCTCGCAAGACAAAATGGCTGCTGCAGTTTGTCTCAGTTTAAAAAATGAGCCTCGCAAGACAAAATGGCTGCTGCAGTTTGTCTCAGTTTAAAAAATGAGCCTCGCAAGACAAAATGGCTGCTGCAGTTTGTCTCAGTTTAAAAAATGAGCCTCGCAAGACAAAATGGCTGCTGCAGTTTGTCTCAGTTTAAAAAATGAGCCTCGCAAGACAAAATGGCTGCTGCAGTTTGTCTCAGTTTAAAAAATGAGCCTCGCAAGACAAAATGGCTGCTGCAGTTTGTCTCAGTTTAAAAAATGAGCCTCGCAAGACAAAATGGCTGCTGCAGTTTGTCTCAGTTTAAAAAATGAGCCTCGCAAGACAAAATGGCTGCTGCAGTTTGTCTCAGTTTAAAAAATGAGCCTCGCAAGACAAAATGGCTGCTGCAGTTTGTCTCAGTTTAAAAAATGAGCCTCGCAAGACAAAATGGCTGCTGCAGTTTGTCTCAGTTAGCCAAAAATATCGTTCTGCCATCTGTATAATAATAAGTTCATACCTTCGTTTCTACGTACGTTATCACCTTTCACACATATTCAAGAAAATGATATGCCCATCGCTAAATATGAAATGCTAATAATTATTGACTAGCGGGACCCTGTGGAAATTCCACAGTGTTTTCTACATCAATCTGTATAATTTACTGTTAATAATATTATCCGGTGTCTAGAAATATGCTCATATTTTACTCACCAACATTTTGCGAGACGGGATGAAAGTATATATATATTTATTTATATTACTCGGTTGCCGGGGCAAAAGCTGTCTCTTCAGAAGTCACCATCGGTCGCGACTCCCCTCTAACTCGCACCCTCCCTCCCCTCTCTCTACCCCCCCCCCCCGTTGTCAGGGGCAAATCTTAAATAGGAGTGTCAGATCGTGACACACAAAATAAATAACACACACTTTATCGTATTAATATATAAATAATAATAATAATAATAATAATAATAATAATAATAATAATAATAATAATAATAAGAAGAAGAAGAAGAAGAAGAAGAAGAAGAAGAAATTTTAACTATTAAAAAAAATAAATAATAAATAAATATCGTAAGCCTGAAACCGACCCATTTGGTAAGCGTTTCCGCGTCTCCTCCGCCTTTCACAATTCCCCCTCCTTCCACGCTGAAGCGACAGAGCAAGGTCAGTTAATAGTTTCATTAAGTAAATTTTGCCTTCTTTAACAACTCCATTTAGTTAGGTCAGTGGTAAAGTAGCCGTTTTTCAGCTAGATGTTACGGTTTCGATTCAAAGTATCTCCATCCAATTTATTTGTTGTTTATTTATTGCATTTCTTTAGGAGCGTGACACACGAACACACACGCTATCGTATTACTATATAGATTGCGCTTACTGCCAAACATATTTATTTACGTATTTTAAAATGATTATTTTCTAAAATCGAATAAGACGTTATAAATAGGTTTTTAAAATGACATTCGTTTAATTTATTTAAAGAATATTTGGCTAAAAAAAAAATTACGTTTTTTGTTTTTCACACTTTAACCTGTCGTTCGTTGCTCGGGTTCGAGTTTAGAGCAGCTATATTCCTTAGTCCAATTTTGCATGCGCGTAGAAGGTTGGGATCGCACTAATTATGTCGTTGTAAGGAATTACGCGGATTTGTCGTGTGCGTCCTGGCGACCAAATAAGTTTAGCCTTCTGCTGTTTATACCAAAGATGCCCAGACTCGAGTCTCCTCGGCGTTATTATGGCTTGCGGTGATATGGATATGTTGAACGAAGCTCTAGGGGGATAAATAGATGTACGCACATCTCCGTTGAGGTTCACCGAGGAAAAAAACTTGCAGTGGCGCATCGGAACCGACGTAAATAATATAATTTCATGGAGAAACTGACGTCGTACCGACATGGCCAACGTGCAGAGCACACATATTCTGTGGAAAAGACATGCTAATTGAAAGAAGAATTAGAAGTACAATGAAAAGAGAGAAAGAGGGAGTGAGAGAGAGAAAGAGAGAGAGAGAGAGAAGGAGATAGATAGATAGATAGATAGAGAGGGATAGATAGAGAAAGAGAGAGTGTGTGAGAGAGAGAGAAGGGAGGAGAGATAACTAGCTAGGTAGCTAGC